>OY804603.1:55340582-55554171 GCA_963680895.1 Fragum sueziense | reverse complement strand
TAGAACAACAACAATATTATAGACTAGAACCAAATATGTTTACGATCCATAGACTGGATTCTTTATCATTCAACAACTTCTTTCATAGAAGAGGCATTTGAAAAATTGAGGCAAAAGAAGGCATATAATAATATGGCTGATCCAGAGGGGGTTAAATTCTAAGAAAACGAACCCACATTTTGTTTGTTCGAACACCCTTCACAGAAATCCTGGATCTGCGACAGTCAATTCAATGCAGGTGTTATTTGAACACAGAGATCCCCTGGATAAGACAGTGTAGCGGGGCTATGTTTGGTTGTCTAGAGATAGAAATTTGTTCGATTAAATTGATGGAACATTATTCTAGAAATGGACCAATTTCGCTGTAAGTGGAGACTCGTTTTGTCAAAGGTAAACATAAAATTTACTCAAATTCTTTAACAGAAGCAAGAAATAGGAAAGAAAATTCAGTGCTAACTGTTATGGATTATGAGTCATGCTATGAGAGAATATGGCGGGCTGGATTATTGAAGAAGGCAGCAGAGAAAGGAATTACTGGCAGACTATGGATTTACATAATGAATTTTCTAACAGACAGACAATATTACATCAAAGTGAATGAGTACAATTCTCCTATTTACAATTCTGCTGTAGGTATACCTCAAGGGTCAGTAATTAGCCCCATTCTTTGTAACTTGTATACAAGTGATGCCATGCAAGGAATAGAAGGGGACCATGCAGAATATGCGGATGATAACTGTTTGTGGAAAAATGGAGGAATATTGTCAGATATATACCAAACAATGAACAAGGATTTAGATATAATGCTGCAATGGTGTAAGAGGTGGAATATGTCAATAGCTTCAGATAAGACTGAAGTAATGGTATTTACACCGGAAAATAAAAGTATAAATGCAGATGATGTGGATATTAAATATGATGGAGAAAAACTTAAAACAACAAAATCCAAGAAAATTCTAGGGATTATTGTGGATGACAAATTGTCATTTAAGGAACACATAGCAAGTAAGACGAAATCAGCTTTTGGAGCCTTAAGAGGCTTAGACAAATTTGTTCAGGGACAAAAAGGATGTAGTCAGTCTGTGTATATGAGACTGTATAAAGCATTGGTGCTACCTATAATGGAGTATGGAGCACCTGTGATAGTAGGTGCCCTAGAGGAAAGCTGTAAGGAATTTGGCAAAGTACATAGGGCTGCAATGATAAAGGCTTCTGGATGTTTAAATAGTACTAGCACAGAAGCACTAGAATTATTGACCAACACAGAGCCAATAGACTTACAATTAAAACTAAGACAGGCTCAGGAAGTAGTTAGAATTGCAGCTAAGTATGAAACTGATCCATTGAAGGATGATTTTGGAAAATGGATGAGCCAAGATAAAATAGTTGGAAGAAAGCCTACAATATTTCATTTGCTGATGACTAGATTTAGAGAAATGAAAGGTTCTATAGAATTTGACAGAATTGAAAAAGAATTCAAATACTCCAAGGAGATTATGGGATTAAGTAGGAAAAGAGGTGAAGTGATTCATGAAGAGTTCACTAATACAAAAGAGGAACAAAAAGAGAATATCAGAGAGTTATTAACACAGTGCACAGACAAAGAAGTATTGCTGTTCACGGATGGGTCTGCATTGGGCAATCCGGGACCGACAGGAGCTGGCGCAGTAGTTTACATTGATGGATATAATAGCACCCCGGTACTATTGAAGAAAGGGGTAAGTCCGATGAGTAACAATTACACCGGAGAACTTGTTGGGATTCAGATTGGACTAGAATACCTAGCAGACTTGGAATATATGAGAGACAGAACAGTTCATATATTCACGGATTGTCAACCAGCCATAAAGACTGCCTTTGGAGGAAATATCCCAAACACCAAAATAGAAATAATCCTAAGCATAAATGAAAGCATGGGTAAGATATGTGAGAGAGGAAATAAGTTGACGATCCATTGGGTGCCGGGGCACAAGGACATAGAGGGTAATGAATTGGCAGATCAGCAGGCTAAGCAGGCAGCAGCAGAGATGAATTCGCCCAATAATACAATATTACCAATCATGGACAAGACAGAGGCTATTGTAGAAATGAAAAAAGAAATGAAAAATAAATGGAAATTGAAATATTTGTGTTCGGACAAAACATCTCAAATACAAGATATATATAATGAAGTAGGGAAAAGGAACTGTCATGGAGAAGAGGACAGAAGAACATTCTCTATGATGAATCAAATTTTAAGTGGACACACTCTACTTAACAGCCACAGGGCTAAAATGAACAATACAGTTACAAAAATGTGTGAGGAGTGCAATTTAACAGGAGATGTAGAACACTATATATTTAAATGCAAAAGATTCAAAACAGAGAGAGAATCCATGGAGAAAAGAGTAGAAGGGATCCTACATTGTGCAGGTTTAAATGATATCACAATCATAAATCTCTCAATCCTGGCAGGTGTTGTAGAAAATGCAACTAAAACAACACAAGAAGATTTGATAAGGGCTTTGATGGAATTTATCAGAAGCTCCAATAGATTTAAATAATGAATGGACGTCTTTCCATGGCAAACAAAGGATAATAATGTCTGGAAAGAGAATACAGTTGGAATAAGGAAGCCTTGTTCCACAAAATTAATAAATTTCAATACAAATAAAGGATAATAATGTCTAGAAAGAGAATATGGTTGGAAATAAGGAAGCCTTGTTCCACAAAGTTAATAAATCTCAATGAATTAATCTTGAACGGAGTGATAGAACTATAAGCTATAAGTATGTAATGTGTCAGTAAGCAAGGGATACTGAGCTAAACTGACAACAAACAAAAACCACCAAAAATCAGCCTTTTAATTGAAAATAACAACAAAATAGCAAAAAATATAGCATGGACATATAGGTGAACATTTCAGTCAGTATGGGTTTTTCCACGCTAAACTGATTTGCCTATATCGTCGAGATTTTGTTCAAATATCGACAAGAGTTTGAACGAATTTGTCGCGGATGAGATCAGGGGAGAAGGTAGACTGATTCTCAGTCCCTGTATTTACACATATACGTGTATCTTGGAAACAAGATACACACATTGTGACTGCAGTGACAAACCTTCAGAAGCAATGCATTCTGTTTCTTGATTATGAAGGTCTGGTGTAGCGGACCGGCATTCTTTTGGTGGGGGGTTCTAATTTAGTTGTGTATTTTTTTTTTTTTTTTTTTTTTACATGCATGGATACACATGAGCAAATGTCACATGAGTATTGCACAGAGTATTATTTATGCACAAGTGTTATTTATTGAGCACCATGAGGTCATAGGCAGCGAATGAGTGCCTTATAAATAGATAAACAACAACAACAAATCAAATTCTTCACATATATTTTCCTTGCAAAGCATACTTTTCTGAAATTTTGCTAGCAGCTTAATTGCTGTTTGGTTAATGTACAATGTCGCTGAATGATGGCGCTCTGAAATTTGCCATGATCCAGAAAATTGCATTCGAAAAAATGTCACCAGTTTTCGCGACTTTTTTTTTTTTACAGGATCGATAGTCTAACCCTCAATATGCTCTGTTGTACATGCCATTCTGTTGTACATGTCAGGGGTCTTGCTCCCAATTTTTGTTTGGTGCCAGTGGGCCAGTGAAATTGGGAAAAAATAGTGACGTTTTTACCTAAACTGGGAAAAACTAAAACAAGTTTGTATTCATACTGTCACTCAGTAACTTAAATTAGACTATACTATAGTGATGAAAAATGCATTTGTACATACTCTTGTTTAAGAATCTACTGACTCTAAAACTGTCTCAAAATGTTTGTAAATGAATGGAGGTCTTAACATGGGGCATTCTGGGTCCTCTTTGGGAATTGAGACCCCTGCATGCGGTTTTTACATTATGAAATCTTTGACAAGTAATATAACAATGATAAAATTATTTTGTGAAACCTTTCATACTAGACTCGCTTTAAAGCTCTTAAGACTGTTCAATATGATAGATAGAATTTACACAATGGTGAAGAATATATTTAGGCAAAAGGAGAAAAACACAACCTGGTTATGAAAATGCTTTAGAAATATCTAAACGGTTAAACCAAAGAAGAATATACTGGTAACAGTACTAAAGTGACTTTCTCATTTAATCTGAGTTTCACTGATGAAATTTGCTCTTTGATATGTTGATGTCCCTCATTTACATCAGAGCACACTACCATTATAAAACAATGGAAAGTTTGACACAAGTTTTGGCGCTTTGTTCACCGTCTGATCTTGAACGATATCTTAAAAACGCCTTATGATACCGATCAATGAACCATTTATTGTCATGCCTGGTTAAAAATTTAAGACCAAAAGTATTTCTTAAAGGTTTAAAGGCAATGTTTTGCAACAACCCTCAACTGAACAGCCGTTGATTACAATGACCTTCTTTCCGTTGTTTTAGAGAGGTAGTGCGCTCTGATGACGTAAATGAGCGACATCAACATATCAAAGAGTGAATTTCATCAGAGAAAACTCGGATTATTTCTCATTTTGCCTCAATATTTCCTCGGATTATTTCTCATTTTGCCTCAATATTTCCTGTGCTATAATCAGAGTTGGAGCCATATTGGGCTCATATGACCCCCCCCCCCCTCCCCTCTCTCTTTTGAAGCTTGAATATTCCTTTTTCATTTAGAAATTCAGTCAAAATGGTTTCATACTAGGAAGACTATCCTTTCATTTGAATGTTTGAAGCCCAATACAGAAGTCCAGGATCTGGATACAGTTGCGGATCCAGAATTTTTTGAGTGGCCTGTGGGGTTGAAAAATATAAAGAAGAGGGGTTTGTTGGTTTTCCTAGTATTATATATACTTTTGAATTGCTGCATGAAAATTAAACAATCAGGCTTCAGAGAGGGGCTTTGCTTTAACCCCCTCTGGATCCGCCTCTGTGATAGTGTACTCTTTCTCTATTTAACCCTTTCCCAAACGACAAAATTTTAGGGTGATCTTCTTCAAAAACTGCCACAAATGACAAAATGCATGTTATTAAAGTTAGGATTTGAGTAAAATATGGCACAGAAAATGTTGAGACAAAAGGAGAAACTGCTGGTTATCAGCAGTTTCTTCTTTTGTTTCAATGTTTTCCCAAGCCTATTTCATTAAGGACGTCAAAACCAGGTCTTGTTTGGGAAAGGGTTAAAATATCCATTTTGCTGTCAGATTATTCACTAATTTATTCCAGATTGTATAGATGGAACTTATTGTTGGCCAGTGGATAAAAGACAATGGATGCAGGAGGTAAATTGTATGAATAATTCACAAACTCTGTCTGGTTGGTCTCCCTATTCACTAAATAAAGGTTATTTAGGAAATATTCACGGCAAAAGGCACTTATTAAATGAGTTGTTCAGAACATCATAAAATGAAGCAATATTCTATTCCAATCAAAATATTTCTTATTGATAAGATAGGTTCCTAAATTGTGGAGTCAAACAAGCTTTCTGAAAGATTCTTGACATGCTCCACTTGTATTATGATCCACATACGAGTTATTTTAGTTGGGAAACATATGTAACAGGTGGTGAAAAATATGGCTGCTCAGTGCTGGAATAGATAGGACACTAGGGCCTCAGGAATGCTATTCAGTCTATTCCTGCACTCTGACCACTGAGCTACCAAACCACATTTCGATTATAAATCACAATTCATAAACATTCTTAAGGTGCATGATATTTTACATGATTTTGTAAAGTCAAGATCCCATCTTAAATCTGTTGAACTGAATTATAAAAAAATCTTATATGATTATGTTTACAGGCAGACAGTCCACCTCACCAAAGCCAAAAACTAACATAGCCCATCATGGCACCACAAAGAGGCCAGAGAACCGACAGACAGCCCCTACCCAGCATGGGGCACAACAATCAGCTGCCCTCACTATTTTGTCATCCATCTTACGAGCCCCACATCCTACACTCTCTAAAGAATCCCAGCGTCAGGGAGCCCAGGTTGCTATGGCAACACAGCCCATCATCAGGGGTAAAGGTCAGAGTCCAATAAGAGTAATAACAACCACCATGGGGGACCCTAAAGAGGTTGTGTTGCCGCAAGGTCAAGGTCACAGTGGTCATTCTCCATCAAGGACGCCGGTCACTCTGCCACCAAAAAAGAGCATCTCCCCTTCCAGAACTGTTTATATAGAGAGAAGGACTCCTTCACCTAGAAACAGAGACTCTCCTGGTAGAAATGTGTCACCGGGTTCTTCTGGAGTTCAAGGTCAGATTCGTCAAGGTCAAGGGTCACTGATGTCACACTTACCCTATCTTGCTCAAACTTTACATCAAGCACAAGGTATACAGCAGCCTGGTTCTGGTCTGCCTGAGAATCTATTCCAACAGTACAAAGCTCAGACTGAAAAACAGAATGTAGGTCAGACTATTCCCAAGGGTGTCATGGTAATAAATAGGGGAAGAGTAGGTCAAAGTTCATCACCAGGGCAACCAAAACCTGCCCACCAGAGTTACCAGAGGTCAGTGTCGCCATCTCAACAAGTGTCAACAATACGCAGGACGCCCTCACCGGCACACATGCCCATGAAGCTAGAAGAACAAGTGTTTGAGAGAGAAATCAAAGATACTGGCATGAAAACCAATGCTGTCAACCTCGTGAAAAATGTAGCTGGACAAAGAGGTGTAGAGGTATGAATATACATGTGTATTTGATATTTGACTCCTTTCATTCTGATCAAATAAGCAATATATCTTATCCTACAAAGTTACAAAGAAGTACGGACACGATCCTTCTAAGCCTTTAAACCAAAGAAATGTTGAAATCGTCTAAATGATGCCCACATATCAGTCTTGTCATTTACAGTTATACTATCAGAAGTCACCTTTCAAGCTAGGCATTTTGGCCTTTTGATAGAATTTTGTTTTGAAAACTATTCTAGGTGCTACCCACAAGGTATTTGTAACTTTTCTAAATGATAAAAAAATGTATTTTGGTATTATTTTAGTTGTATCGAACTCTGAATAGAGAAATGGTGACTTCTTCAGTACCCGCAAAGTATTTTAGATGATTTGTAAATGATTAAGATATCATTTCAGACCAAGTTATCTGACTCGGAGTACAGATACGGTGACCTGTTACAGAGCATTAACAAATCCCAGGAGAGTATACAAACACATTTACTACAGAGTGGTTTGTCTCTAAATGATTAAGAATGTACACCTTCTGATATTATTTCAGACCAAGTTATCAGACTCGGAGTACAGATACGGTGACCTGTTACAGAGCATCAACAAATCCCAGGAGAGCATACAAACACATTTACTACAGAGTGGTCTGTCACCCATCACCCCATCTGAGCCAGGACAGCAGAGAGTCTGGAGCCATGATGCCAGGCTGGAGTCTGGAGCACCACATCCACATGTCAGCCAGTCTGTACAGTCACACACTCTACCCTATACCAGTCAGCAGAGTACAGTCAAACAAACACACTCTCTGATGACGCAACACCAACACCATGGTGGTGTTGGTGTTGGGTCGTCAGAGAGTGGGTTTGTTCCCGTATCTATACCTGTCTCCTCCATGATGTCACTACCATCTGGACTGATATCCAACATGATAGCTGCTTCACAGGCCAGTCAGAAACAAACAGGCGTCAGCGCGAGAGCTCATGTGTCACAGCGTACAACGGCTACATCACCGAAAGCAAGACATGTGGCACAGACTTCATCACATGAGCATCAGAAGCTTGTATCACATTACCCTACCACAACCATGGCTGGTGCAGTACAAAGTAACAAAGAAGCAACAGTTAAAGTGTACTCTGGTCGAGACATACCAGTCAGTAAAGACAATGTTAAACAGTTTGCTGCTAGAGATGTTGGTAGCTATTCTGTCTCGTCACAGATATCCACAACCCAACCAGGTCCACCTAACATCACCATTTCATCTTCGTCGGCCATCTTTGCTGAGGGTAAGCCAATCAAAAGCCAGAAATACCAGAGGAACCCATTTACATTTCCAGCCACGCCCCCAGCCTCATTGACCATTGAGAGACCAATTGTAGGTGGAGTCTTGACCTACAACCAATCAAAACAGGCGGATGTGGAGGTTAAAGTTGAAGATAAGAAGAGACATGGGAGTGATGAGATGCCATGTCTGTTCCCAGTTTCTCCTGTAAAGAAGGACAAAAAGACACAAATAAAGACAGAGGAGGTGGAAGAAGACAAGGTCCCTATTGTAAGTAGACTCTGTGACTGTTTTGTCAAATAATTGTAAAGAAACAATTTGATTTGATCAAAAGAACAGCAAATTAACCATATTTATGAAAGAACACTATAAAATATGACCACCATTTTGGTCAAAACATATGATACTGATAACACATTTGTGCGTATGGTTGCAAATAATCCTTTCATAAACGTTCATAATTGTTTGATATTTGCCTTACTTGTACTACTGCAAATTATTTATTGAAGAAATGTTTACTTTGATTAATTCTATATGCTAGTTGCCTTTTATATTTAAACAATTGTGTCATTTCTTTCAGAATTACTTCAATTTACAGTGATTTTCAAATCTGTTTCAAATATTGTTTTCAGCCACAACCCTACAATATGAGGTTTCAGACCCTTGCTAATTTCCCCAACAACTCGGCCTATAGACCAACATACAGGGCAACTTCTGTGGCCACTCAGAAGGCAAAGTAAGCATTGTATAAGGTAGAAGACCCATAATGAAAAACAGCACTTTCTAGTCATACGAAATGCATCATATTAAACACACTTGTAAATACACTTCACATAAGTTGATTCACCATGCCAGATTTCAAGATTATGCTTCAAGAAGAAAATAATTTACAAATATCATTTTACACTATATTCATATGCAAGGGAGGTAATTTCGAACATTTTTGTCAAATATTTTCATAAGTATGCATGAATTCAAAATTCTAAACCGTACAAAATGCTTATGTTAATGTTTATATTTGGAATGGAAATGTTACACAGTTGAGGAATTATTGGCATTTTTCAAATTTCGCCGCTGGCTCTTTGGTGCTAATTATGGGTCTTCTACCTTAATTGATACTCTACTACAACTAATAGAGACTTATAGATTGAATATTAGAGTCATAAGCACTATCTGCTTGCAAACTCTTGTTATCCCGTTCCCAAACAAGACCTGGTTTTGACGTGCCTAAAAGAGAAGGATTGGGAAAACATTGAGACAAAAGAAGAAACTGCTGATAACCAGCAGTTTCTCCTTTTGTCTCAATATTTTCTGTGCTATGTTGTTCACAAATCCTTTCTTTTTCATTGTCCATTTTGTCGTCAGTTGTAACTTTCAAATTGGACCACCCCAAAATTTTGTTGTTTGGGAAAAGGTTAAGAACTTTTTCATTTTATATTGGAGAGTCTAAATGTGCAATGATGCCTTTCTAATGTTTGAAAAACAACAGTCAAGAATGAAATTTGATTTGCCAAATGAAGATGTTTTGTATGTAATTCCAGGATTGGCTGTGTAACAAACTCTGCTAAATCGCTGGATTTACTGCGTCAGAATTTACAGAAGTTTATAAACAAAGAGATTCATGCCATCATAGAGTCATATCTGGATGTAAGTAACAATTTTATACTTTTAACATTTTGTCCATATGTCTTATCAGTAACCCTTTACCAAATTGCAAACATTTGGACTATTGCAATTTAAAAACTGCTGTATTTGACAAATTAGTGTTACAGGAGAAAGAATATGTTTACAATGCGCCTTAGAAAATATTGAGGCAAAAAGAGAAAATGCTGATTATCAGCATTTTCTTCTTTTGATTCAATTATTTCCCAAGCCTTTTTCTATTAGCAATGTGAAAACCACGTTTTGTTTAGCAAAGGGTTAATATCCTAGCCAAGTTTATGAACTTTCATGATAGCAGAGAATCACATGACACAACATTTCCAATATTTTTCAATAATCCTGTTAATATATAACTAATCTGATAAAGATTTGTAGCAGAGGTTTGAAAGTGCCAAGGATTTGCTGAATGTGAATGATCTTTTAAAATCAGCTGCTACAGTACAGCTTGCATGTTTGTTGCTTATTTTTTCACATCACCACAATTTAATTTGAGTGGTTTCAGGTGGAAAATCTGGATGGCCGCGGTGATGCATGTTTTTCCATGCAAACCCTTGGAATCATCGCAATTCATCACTTGTGTTACCCTTCTAGTACCAATACAAGTCACAGTGATCACCATGAATTGCAGTGTTTGGTGTGGTATATTCCCAGGAGGCGCGGTGGGCGATCACTGCGATTTTCCACTGTAGAAAAGGTTATTGACGATCAACCAAAACATAACATGTCACAAATCATGTGTGTGTGTTGGGTTTAGTACAGAAATATACATGACTGTCAGATGTACTTTTATTTAAACTACAAAAACATAAGCAGTCATTAAATGCATATTGTTTCAGAAATTTTTCAAGGTTGGAATAGAGAATATCAAATTGAACAATGGTGAACAAAGTGTAACAGAGGACAGTGTCAATGCTGTGTGTAGACAAATACTGGAAGAGGTTTGTAGAATTATACCTCCAACAAAATGATTGTTTTATTATACCTCCACAAAATGATGTTTTACGGGGTATAATGGAGTCAGCCTGTCTGTCTGTCAATCTGTATACATCTGTCTGTCTGTCTGTCTGTCAGTCCTTGTACAAAATAGTCATCTAGAGCATATCTCTGAAAATAAAGTAGCTATGATTGTGAAACTTCATGATTAGAAAGATCTCGCTACGGAGAAGTACGGTGTACAGGGAACATAACTCTACCTTGCTTATTTTGTGACTTATTTCAGTTGTTTTTGACAAAATCGCTTATCTGGACAAATGTAGTGGCAGGGGTATTTTATCATCTTTAGTAATGGATTTCTAGTTTTCAAATGTTCAAGTTTATAAATTCATATTATTCTAGATATATTGCTTAACTTGCATCAGCTGATGGCTTGAAGAACTCAAGTTAGTGTATGGTTGATGTTGTGCATCATCATATTTATTCTTCATGATTATGCAATAAATATCAGTAATATTCAATTAACTGACAAATTTCTGTTACATTTTGCTGTTTTGGCTAGGGAAATTTCTTACAATATTTGGAAATTAAATTAAATTTTCAACAAAAGTAGCTTTTCAGAATTTTGATGATGCATTTGTTGTTTTGACTGCAGGCTAAGAAAATGTATTACTCAGAAGGTAGAATCAGTGTGTCTCCAGCTAGAGATTTCTCGGATAATTTATCAGAGACAGGCAGTAGTGGGAGGCGGGTAAGTCTACAGTCCTCAAAAACACTTTCCAGAGTGAAATATTACAGTCTCTTGCAGATTTTAATCTCTTATTTATTGCCCTATCTGTCTGGCTTTCTCATTTCTCATTTTCTGTATGTGCACAATAAAATCTAGGCTCCACCAAATAAATTATAAGATTCTCATCCCCCCCCCCCCATAACTTTTTGATTACAAAAACGCCACTTGGCTGTCCTGAGACAGCTCTTGTTGTATATGTTCATGTTTTTCTTGTGAGATAAGACCTTCCATTTATCTTCTTATATGTTATGATATATATCTGATAGAAATTTGACTAATTTATTTTTTTCCACAGTCTGCACTTGGTCGTAAGAGACATCCTTCAGACACAGATTCAGAGGCTGGACTCAAAATAAAAAGGGTAAATAGTTATAGTTTTGATGGAGCTTGTACTCTTTACTTCTAATGATTTTTAAGATTGTTGGATGAAGTTCATCTGAAACATGCAGCATATATGTGTATGTATTGAGGCAAGTCATTTTGGAGATCAGCCTTGTAGGTTAGCTGGAGAAATGTAGATGAATAAATGAACCTGATTATGATACCTGTGAAAAATACTGAAAATCCAATCAAAGCATAGCTCTCTTTTTATGCCCCCATATCAAGAGATCGGGGGCATATTGTTTTACTCATGTCCGTCTGTCTGTCCGTCCGTCTGTCTGTCTGTCCGAAAACTTACCCTTTGCCTTATCTCCAAAAGTATTTGACATACAAAGCTCAAATTTGGTATGTTCCATGCAATTTGACCATCCTCAAGGTCATCCGTTAACCCTTATCAACCCTATACTCTATGAAAACTTAACCTTTTACTCAGAAAGCTTAACCTTTGCCTTTTTTCATATACAAGGCTCGAATTTGATGTGCAACTTCCTTTCAGTGATATCTATCAGTTCCGTGCAATTTGAACTTCCTCAAGGTCATTCCTTAACCCTTAATAACCCTTTACTCCACGAAAACTAAACATTTTAGAAAAATGGCCATTTCAGGGGCATTTGTGTTTCACAAACACATCTTGTTTTTCTTTGACTATGACATGAGTATGAATTGATAAAATCTTTTACGAAACAACATAATTAAAAAGGAACCAACATTATTAAAAGTGATCAAGAAAATTTGAGTGGTGTAGCGTAGGAAACATTGAGAGACAGGCAGGCTTTACTTGTGATGTTTAAGGGCCTTTTGGGAAAGGAAAGAAGACCAAGAAGAAATATTATTTGGGATAAAGTTTACACTGTGTGTTAACCCTTTTAGTCCATGGGCCCATAACCGAAACCCTCCCCCCCTAGTGGGATTTTTGAAGACCTATATTTTCTTGAAGCTTATGATGTATAGTAATGGATTCAGGTTGTTGTTCAATTTAAAAGTGCTGGATAAGGAAATGGTGGGCTCGTTACCATGGCAACCGTCCATTTTTCTACATTCCAGCGCTTGGATCAATTAATTGCAATAAAATTACTTATTTTTGTCATAAATCTTTCAAAATAGTTTTAAATTATTACCAAGATATTTCTCTCACAATATGGATATTTTTTTAGAAAATTTGCTAATTTGCATATTCATGAATATTAATGAGAAAGTAGAAAAATGTGTTTAGTTTGCTAAAATCAAGACTTTACTAGTGAATTTAAACCCCCCTATCAGGTAGGATTTTTGAAGATCTATATTTTCTTAAAGCTTATGATGTATCTTAATACATTCACGTTGTTATTTGATTTAAAAATGCTGGATAAGCAAGTAGTTGGCTTGTTACCATGGTAACCACCAATTGTCATTCGTTCCAGTGCTTGGATCAATTAATTGCAATAAAATTACTTATTTTGGTAAGAAAACATTGAGGCTTGTTTTAAAATGTTGTCATTACATTTCTCTCACAACCAAGATACTTTTCAGAAAATTTGCTTATTTGCATATTCATGAATATTAATGAGATTGTGGAAAATATGTGTTTAATTTGCAAAAAAACGACTTTACTAGTTTACTAGTGAATAGAAACCCTCCCCACCATGTGGGTTTTTTTAAGAACTATATTTTCTTGAAGCGCAGGAAACATTTTAATGAATTCAGGTTCTTGTTTGATTTAAAAGTGCTGGATAAGCAAATGGCAGGCCTGTTACTATGGCAACTGCTCATTTTCCTACTTTTCAGTACTTGGATCAATTAATTGCAATAAGATATTTTAAAATACTTATTTAAGATATATACCTATTTTGGTGATAAAACGTAAGACTAGTTTTAAAATTTCAAATAGACATTCTTGAAATCATTTTTATTTAGCTAATTTTCATATTAATGAGAAAGTAGAAATATGTGTTTAATTAGCTAAAACAAGGGTTTTCTAGGGAATAGATATGCTGAAGCATTTCGTTTTTATAATGCTTAATGTTTCAATTGGATAAGAACACTAATAGATCAATAATAAGTTCATAAACTATTCATCAGCTACACAGAACAAGCGAATACAGGCCTATTAGCATTCACAATTATTTGTATACGTTTCTCTAAATGGCAAATAAAATCTCAATTATTCTCTAATTATGTTAATGACTTTCATTTTTGCATCTTTTTCCCTAAAGTGTGTACTTGTTGTGTTTCAAAACTGAAATTTCATGATTTACCAATTAAAAGGGAGAATCTTAACAATATATGCTCTGAAAAATTACCGTATAAATGACGATAAAATTCCATTTAGCGCAAATGACATGCTGAAATCTTTAACCTACTTTCTTTGATTTTTTTCTATGTGAAATACAGTTTTCTTTTATACAAGAAACTTTATTTTGTTAAAGTACTAAAAAATGTAAAGTGTTTTAATAATGAATTCCTATTGGAGTACATGTATGGTCACCTTTGATTTATACCATATTTGCCTTGTAATGCATGCTTTTTTACATTTCGTCGGTGTAAATGCAAAATCTCGTATCTCCTTTTTTGGAAATTTTTAGACTAGGGGAAGAAAATAGTTTAATAACTTTTCCGAAACTGAAAGGTTTTACTTCAAATTCGGACATATTGTTCACAAATAATGTGTCTTTAATTACTGATCAGTAAAATTATCCAAAAACCTGTGTGAATTGTCTAAAGTGGGCATACAAGTTTGTAATTTGAAAATTGCCAGAATCGACATACCAGGTTTTGCATTTACACCGACGATTTGCTCCAAGTTTAAACTTAACAATACTATTGGAGACATGCTGTGCAGAAGAGAAATCTTCCCAACCACTTCTATTAATTGGAATGCTGTGTTAAAGGAACACAGTTTACAAAATATATTCTAATTAGCGATAGTTGAAACTGGACAATTTCATATTTGCACTGTCATGTGCATTAATTGATGATTTAAAATGGCCTATAATAGCAACCGAATTATTCATTTCTTTATCAAATTGCATTTAAGTGACATCGTTTTACACCTTTATAATTCAGAATACTTATATGTGATAATATAAACAGTTATAAATTGTACATATGTACCTTATTGGATACCAGTACTTCGAAGACACTTGATTTGTGAGGAATCCTCGTATTCGTGTAACAAAATATTGTTTTGAGATTTCGTTTAAATAGCAAACACAATTTGAAATTTCTGTTGATTATGATGAGAGGGAAACACATCATATTCCAAGTTGTCATGTTGTAATATGTCGCTGGCCAAAGATTTGAAATCCTTTGTTTTGTTATCAGTTTTTAGATATGCTCGTGCATTTTATACGGTTATTACAGCCTGCTATGGTTCAACACATGTATTGAAAAGGGAATGAAGGTAAAACATGCATGATGAGTTTACTGGTCTTCTGTACCATCTTATTCTCAAGTAAAATATCGTGGTGGGGGGGGGGGGGTATTACGCGCCAGAGAAACTTAAGAAGATGATGCTCAGACTGAAGGCAAAGTTGCAACCACTGTCGACGGTATGTGTCATAAATTCACAGATCTGGTTTACTTGATGAGCGAATTAAAGTAAGAAATTGTCCATGCATTATCTTTTAAGAGATTGCTTGATCGCAAAAGGATGCACAAATTTGCAGACTGTTGGGTCTAAAATTCCTCAACGATAAGTAAATGACAAAGAGATTAACAGTACTTGTTGCATTCTTATGAACGAGAAAATATCCAGATTCCTAGGTACGTTGATATGGGATCACAAAGGCAAGAAAATTATTCAATATTTTACTGACAAGGTTCAGTATACAATGTTTTGGGACAATTTGTGGTTGCAATAAAATATTTTGTTGGACATATTACCGAAGAAAGAGACAATTAAGGAAGCATACTATGCCAAGTTGCTAGACAATCTGAAGCAGACCATGCGTGAGAAACGTTGCGGCAAATGCTCAAAATGTGACCGCTGCTTGCAACAGGAAATTACATTAGTACACAATTGCCAAAGTACAATGGATGCTGTTGAGAAAAATGGGTATCAATTTAGATCACTCCCTTCCTATCCACATGACCTTGCTGCTATCGACTTCTTTCCTAAAAGGGATACAAATGTTTGCAATTTTAAGTCTCATGAAAAACGTTATTGATGCAGTTTAGGTGTGGTTCTTTGGAAAGTTCTCGGACTTCTTTACTTCTGGACTGATGTCAATATACCACCTTTAACGTTGGTTAATTTGAGTTTAACTCCTTTTTCAACTGCTATGGTCATATTGTTTGGTCAAAGCGCATAGGACTGGATGGAAAGTATTTCCAGAGAAAAGATGTCGATCTAAACATTAAAAAGGTGCTCGTATTTGAACATTTAGGCAGATTACATATTATTGTATTGTATCATATGTCATGTAAATTAACAGTGAAGAAGCCATTTTTAGCATGGCAAATTTGTTGATATTGGTGTTTTGTATTCAACATATCCACCCCTCAAAAAAAAGCTCAAACGATTTATGACCTAAATAAGCCTTAATGTCTTTATACCCTCTATAACACCTATTATCCAAAGCGTCCCTTGTCCATGTAAGACTTAAAACCTTCATGCAAAAAGATGCCAATGACGTACTCCAATATACGTGGACTCATTTTCAAAGAATCGGGTACATGGTTTCTGTCAAAAAGGGAAAATGCTTATCTCTCCTAGAAAATAATCCATTTGGATTTTCTTCAGTACTAAATTTATGGAAATGGGGATTTATTACCATTTATACGGTAATTAGGACCGTTCTGAAACTATATATTTTCAAGGTTATGTCATTTATTTACTTGTTGAATCATGTAGTTTTAATAAGAAATTGAAATACATTTGAAATACAATATTAAGTGCAGAAGATTTGCAGAAATGAAAAAATTTACATCATTTTTTGCATATTTGAGATTTTGGCGGCCATTTTGAAAATTAAAAAAAAAATGACAAAAAAGCCTATTATAAGCATGGCAACACTCTTTTAGATTTAATTTACTCAATTTTCCTAAGAAATGATCTCATTTACATACAGAGCATGATAACAAATTATAGGGCAGTGATATTTCGATATATAGTCAAGTGGTCATTTTGTGGCGGCCATCTTGAAAATCTTTTGAAATGTCGAGTATATCCTAGAATGTCGATAGTCGACACTTTGATTTATATTAAAAGGCATCTAATAAACACTTTAATACGAATTCTAGCAATTATTCGCTGTTGAAATGATTTCCAAATGCAAAGTAGATATAAACAAAGGCAATATCTATACTATTTTTCTCTTGTTTTACATATTCAAGGGGCATAATTCGTACTAATGTTGGTGTGAAATTACCTTTTACTATTTAGCGATGTGAATTGATAAAATCTATAAGCATTTTGGTCATTTGCGCTTAAATTTGGGTTATTTTGGATCCCGTGAATGTGTATATGGTGAGTTATAAACAAGTATTTTTTGTAATTCAAGGGGAGATAATCAATCGTTCCGCATATGCTTATCCAGCACTTATATATCAAACAACGAGTTGCATTTGAAAGGGAATTCATCAAGCTTTACAATGATATAGGTGTCATAAAATCCCGGTAGGGGGGGGACCTAGGGTGTAGCCAGCCCACGGACTATTTCCCAAACAAGACCTGGTTTTGACGTCCCTAATGAAATGGGCTTTGGAAAACATTGAAACAAAAGAAGAAACTGCCGATAACCAGCAGTTTCTCCTTTTGTCTCAATATTTTCTATGCCATATTTCACACAAATCCTATCTTCAATAACATCCATTTTGTCATTTGTGGGAGTTTTTGAAGTGTATTACCCTAAAATTTTGTCGTTTGGGAAATGGTTAACCCTTGTCATTCTAACTTCAAAGAAGCAGGCTTTATAGAATAAGGCCAGACTACATATATGTGCAGACTGGTCTTGTTCTATTCTGCCTGCCAGAAGCAAACAGAATATTTCGGAATCAGCATAAACAGGGTTAACAATATCCCTTTAACCACATACCTCATACATATGTATTTAAATTTTCATTTTCAGAAGAAAGGAAGGCCCTTTTCTTCTGTTGCGGGGTAAGTTCTCCTTTTTAAACCATTACCAGAAGGCAAAATTTTAGACTTGTCCGAATACAAAAATATTTCAAGCAGATGTTTGGCCCAACTATGCCTTCATGTATATCAGTGTTATGCCTCTACCCTTCAAAACTTACACACGACTTCAATTTTAAGGTCTTCAAAATTTTCATGAGATCTACAGAGTGACTTTGAGTTATTTTCTTTGTGATTTTAACAACAAGTGATAAATGAAATATTTGGGAAATGAAAAAAAAAAATGCTCATATTGAACAATTTCTTGTTTTCCCAAAATGTTTCATGCATAATAATCTGCAAAACTACTCATCTGAGGTGTATGCATTACGCTCTTACACTATGGCTTCAAACCTTACAATCTGTACAGTCAGTTGTCATTCAATAGTAACATAGGCTAGGTCAAAATTATGAAGCAGTGCATTCTAAGAAACAATAAATGGATATAAATTTCCTCGAAGAAACCCTAACATGCTGTAATATCTAACCAAACTAATTACAAGTAAATTGTCACAAATTTCATCGCTTTTTTATTGTAGAAGATCAACACCTTCAAAGTTATTACAGTCAAAACGTGAAGGGCCAAAGGTCAGTACTGTAAAATTAATTCTGGAAAACTTTATTTATTTCTTACTTTTAAATCTACAGCATGAAAAAGTATTTCTGAAGAAAAAGATTTATTCGTTTTATTTAGCAATAGTGGGACTTCAAATTAAATGACCTTTTTCCAAACAATTTGGGGTAATACTTTTCCTAAAAGAGAGGGTGTTGGAGAACTAAGAGAGAAACGAAGACACTACATGTTAAACTTGATTTTTATCCTCAGTATGACCCAGAGAGATTGACAGAAGAGACACTTTTTGTTATGGGATCAAGGGCAAACAAGTGAGTAATCTCTGCCATGGTGTACAGGCTTATCTTGTCAAAAATATATATTTATTCTTTAATAGTTTTGCTGATAAAAGAATATATTGACACCCAAGAGAAGTAAACTTAATGTTTACAGTTCTGTAATGGCTCTAGCAATGTGGCATATCTGAGATTGAATAGATATAAAAAGAAAAGATAAGACAAAAACAAATTTGATATTCCTATAACAGTTCGTGGTTTCAACTTTGTCTCTGTCACCGTTTTTTGAAATTTGATTTATATTTATTTAAATAAAGAAGAAGTTCTTCTATGGTAAGGATATCATGCGGAAGACAACAGTAGCAAATTATAAAATTTGTGACCAGTCTGGAGAAAAAAGGCCACATCCATAATATCTTTAAAAGCAATATGGTAATGGTTAGTGGGGAGTCAAAAACTTGTAACTACAGCTTGACAAAGCTAGAGTTACGAGTTTTGATCCCCCACTGGCGATATGTTTATGAATAAATATTAAACCCAGTAGATTCAATTCAATTCAAAATCCTTTATTGGCTGAAACCCCTTCTAGGGGTACATCAGCAGATTAACCAAATATGGCATTTTGACACTGAATATATGGTAAGATGGAAAAAAATGTTGATAGAGAAAATCTGACACAAGGCATTTCAAGCCTAGGTAGCTTGCACAGTCCCCTGAAGACTGACTAGGATTGACATGGTTGACAATTCCCATATGGTCCCTATTTGTAAGATAGGTCAAAATTCAAGAATTAAATCTGTACTCTTTATTTATTTCAGAGCTATGGGTTTTGGTGCCACTAGAGGCAGGCTATACATGAAACATCCAGATTTGTTTAAGGTAGGTAAAGAGCATATTCTATTTATTCTAGTTACTTGACAAACTACAAACTGTGGTTATACAATGCAATAACCACTGCCTCCGCAGATACATTGTATCATGTGATGATGGTAGAAGCACATGACAAGATTGCAGATTGTTTGGCAAAGTCTGGTGTTTTCAGGCTGACTAAAATCAGCCGAGTTGTGAGGAATGGTTGCATTGTTAAAAAGTATTTTTGTAATTCACATCTGGCAATGAGCAATAGATCTATTAAACATAAGTAAAACAGTGCTTACTTTATAAAATGAATACCAAATTAAATAAAAGTTCATACTGGATCAAATTTGACAGTAATGTTCATGATGACAGAGATCTAATCCTTATTAAGGGAAGATCACTTCAAAGGAGATTAGTTGTTTGAAAGTAACAGTGTATGAAATTTTGTGTCTTTGGAAACATGATGCTGTAGATATTTTACTCTGTGTATCTCCTCATCAAGGAGGTGTATAAATGGATGCTTATCAGAGTTGAAAGTGATTGTGCTGATTTTGTAGACTGTGCTGTATGTTAACAGCAGTCGCTTAACCCATTCCCTCACAATGACCGTTTGTCTCCCTACAAGGTATGGATTCAGAAAATATTTTGGAAAAATAAGAAATTGCTTGTCACAAGCAATTTTATCATTATACGCCCGTCGAAGACGGGACGTATTATGGGATCACCCGTGATGTCCGGCGTCCGGGCGTCCGGCGGCGTCCACTTCTTTGTCCGGAGCATAACTCTGTCACCTTAAGTCCGATTGACTTTAAACTTGGCAGTTATATTCTTCTCATCATTACGGAGTGCAGTGCACAAGAACCATAACTCTACCTGGCTTATTTTTTGAGTTATTGCCCTTTGTTGTTTTTCAAATTTGAATCTTGTCCGGAGTATATCTCTAAAAGTATAATAGCTAGGATCATGAAACTTCATGGGTGTATAGATCTCACAAAGGGGGAGTGCAGTGCATAAGAACCATAACTCTACCTGGCTTATTTTTTGAGTTATTGCCCTTTGTTGTTTTTCATACTTGAATCTTGTCCGGAGTATATCTCTAAAAGTATAATAGCTAGGATCATGAAACTTCATGGGTGTATAGATCTCACCAAGGGGGAGTGCAGTGTACAAGAACCATAACTCTACCTGGCTTATTTTTTGAGTTATTGCCCTTTGTTGTTTTTCATACTTGATTCTTGTCCGGAGTATATCTCTAAAAGTATAATAGCTAGGATCATGAAACTTCATGGGTGTATAGATCTCACTAAGGAGGAGTGCAGTGCACAAGAATTTTAACTCTACCTAGCCTATATTTTGAGTTATTGCCCTTTGTTGTTTTCATACTTGAATCGTCCAGGGCATATCTCGAAAAGTATAATAGCTAGGACCATGAAACTTTTACCAACCCGCTCCCCCTGTTGACATAAAGCAGTGTTACGGGCGTATCTTGTGACAGTTTGACACCTTGTTTCCCACTATGTTTTCTACACAGAAAGAGCAAACTGTGTAAAATTTCATGAGCATAAAATTGTTGTCTGCAACAAGTCTAAAAGTTGCCATCTGGCAGTGGGTTTAAATAAATGATGATAATGATTGGTCAATGTGTTCAGTTTATAGAAAATTCTTGGGTACTATGAATATCTCTATAATAGCATAAGAATTCCCTTCTATCTTACAGTATGGTGGTGATCAGGATGACAAGACATGGTTGTATGAACATCAACATATGCCAGCTACGGGGGGCAAGTCATATATACTCATACTACAAGATGTAAAGGAACTCGCTCTGAGTGAAGAATATAAGTAAGTATGATGTTTTAAGTTATCATGTCACGAAACAACAGTTTTATGCCCCTGTTTCAGAAGATCTTGGGCATATTGTTCTACTTTATCTGTCTGTCTGTCTGTCTATATGTCTGACCATCTGTCTGTCCGAAAACTTAACATTGGCCATTTCAGGGGCACATATCTTGTTTTCACTTGTCCAAACTCAAAGGGGGTTATAAATGACTCAACCATTCACATACATTGTCTGACACTTTATTCCCCAAATGATAAAGGCTTTCGAAAACATTGTGGTAAGATACATCTTTGTAATTGGACTTGTAATTGGACCAGTGTCAAAGTTTGCTGTCTGTGCTATTTCTTGTACATTTGAAATGGGTGTACAAATTATCTTCTGGAATATTTTGTGTCACAAACCTTTACTATATGTTTTTTGTGTTATCAGCATAAAAATTCCCCTTCATCCTTCTTAACAAAATATAATGCATGTTTGACACCAAAAATTTAAGAGTGACAGCTAAACCCATGTTTCAAAAACGACTTGCCATCTTTCAGGGATGCTACTGGCATCAATGTGGATATATTGAAAGGTTTCTCAGTTCCCCAGTGGATGATAGATAAAATGAAGATTCAGATGGTTGCCATGAGAACAGATTTACCAAAACAAGCTAAATATAGAAGTAGGTCAGCCACGCCCAGTGATGTCACTTACCAACAAGAGGTGTGTACTTAACCCTTTACCAAACAAGACCTGGTTTTGACGCCCCTAATAGAAAAGGCTTGGGAAAACATTGAAACAAAAGAAGAAACTGCTGATAACCAGCAGTTTCTTCTTTTGTCTCAATATTTTCTATGCCATATTTTACACAAATCCTATCTTTAATAACATCTATTTTGTCGGTTTTTATAGTTTTTGAAGTGGATCACCCTACAATTTTGTCATTTGGGAAAGGGTTAATTAAATTTTATTTTCTAACATTTGTCTCTCAACAAGATGTGAATAATTATAAAATTAACCCATTACCACACATTGACTCTTTTTGACTCCTCACAACAAAATGGCATTGGAAAACATTGTGAAAAATGAAGAAATTGCTTGTGACAAGCAATTTCATCATTTCCCACAACGTTTTCTATACAAAATGGCAAAAAAGTGTAAAATTTCATTCATTTCTAATTGTCGTCTGCAGGATCTTTCAATTTAGACCAGTGTACAATTTTGTCGTTTGGTAAGACCGAGATTCTGACCAAGTTGTTCCAAATGCTCCATTCTTTATACAAATGACATCATCATGACATCATTTGTATTAAGTATAGAGCTTTCGGAACACTGGTTTACAAATTATGGAGGATTTGGATCAACTCGGTCAATTCCCTCTTAAATTGCCTCTACAGAATTGACCAAGGGGTTCCGCAAGAAGTATATACTAATGGCGCCTCCCTATGAGCAGCTTAAAAATCTTTTCTCTAAAGAATGCTTTATCTTAAAACATTGTAAGAAAGCTCAAGATATCTAAAAAAAACCCTTGCCCTAAAGAGCACACTGGGAAAAAGGTCCCTTATATCATTTGATACAGTTGTGTTTCACAATCATCCTGTGCCTAAGTGAAGTCTGACTGGGATCTGTGGTGCTGTCTTACACTTGCTACAGGTCATGAAGAAGCTATTTAAGGCCAATATGGTTCATGATCAGACTGTGTGTAATCTGAACCATGTTTGGGTCAAAAGCATTAAAGGACCTATTTCCGGAATCTGGCTCATTATGTTTTCAACATATTTCTCTCACCAAGGAGTGGACAATCATAAAACTAAAGAGAATAAGCTGCTTGAGGCACAGTTAGGATGTTGTGGTTATATTGGTTAGAAAAAGACCATGGTTAGTTTGCTACAACATCCATGATATGAATGAAATATTACTCGCCCTAGCATCAATGTCTGCAGTTTCATTATGCATTTGTAAACTCTTTTCCAAACATTTATAATTAAACAGTTCCATTTTGAAGTATGCTACCCTCCTCCAATTCTGGTACCAATTTGGTTGTAGTTGTGAAAATGTAAGCTTTTGAATGGCAATTCAATGGTCATAAATATAAATTAACAAGGAAAAAGGCCCATTTACCATTTTAGACAACTATGTTTCCAGATCAGCCTGTGCCTAAGTACAGTCTGACTGGGATTTAACCTTGCTGTCTTGTGGTTTCTTCCGGTTGCCAACACGCAATTGGAAAACAACATGGTTCGTGATCAGTTTTTAGCTCCACTGGCTGAAGGCCAGCGGGGCTTATGCCATGGCCCTGTGTCCGTCATACGTGCGTGTGTCCGTGTGTGCGTCCGTCTGTGCGTAAACAATTTTCAAGCATCTTCTTCTCCAAAACTACTGGACAAATTTCAACCAAACTTCACACGAATCATCCTTGCATGAATCTCTACCAAATTCCTTCAAAAGAATAAAATTTGTGCAGAACTTGAATTTTAATTAATTTAATTGATTTAAATTTTTCGAAAAATCTTTAAAAAATTTTCTTCTCCAAAACTACTGTAACAATTTCAACCAAACTTCACAGAAATCTTCCTTGTATGAATCTCTTCTTAATTCCTTCAAAAAGATAAATTCTGTTGATAACTTGAATTTTAATTAATTTAATTGATTTAAAGTGACATTTCAGATTTTTTTCTCATAAAAGTTACTTTTATTTTTATCGGAAAGACAGACATTGCGAAAGACGTCGGACCGCGGACATTGTCCGATAGTTTTGACTTCGGTCCGATTGAAAATTCGATACCGTCGGTCCGTATGTCCGACATATTTTGACCATTTTGCTTTTTTTCAATACCTCGCGTTTGCATAATTATGGAAGCTTATAACCAAAATATTTGTCATTCTGTTTGCGAGAAAATTGATAAACAACAAAGTACGAAGGGACGGCTTTATTATATCGTGGTTTTGCCGATTATTTCCCTTGATTTGTAAACCGGATTGTGGTTGGCTGAAACAGGTATTGATTAGCCAATCGGAATACATATTACTTTTACTGTCGTAGTATAATGGCGTCCCTTAAATATTTCGAGGGTGCAAAGTGAATTACCTGTTATACCTGTTATACCTGCGGCCACACCCTTAAGTGCAGCCTAGGGGTTAAGCGACCGAGTCATTGAAACCCCATGTATTTCCTTGAAGTGTCTGTCAATGGCGTTTTTGAATCCGTTGATAGTTGTTGCTGTTATCACTTCCTCAGGGAGACGATTCCATGCGTTTATCACACGTTGATTGAAATTGTTGTATCGAACATTTAATCTTGAGCGAGGCTTCACTAGCTTGAGAGAGTTTCCTCTAGTAGTAGAAAAATTCAGCTCCAAAAGACGATTCACAGGGAATGAATTGTCTAATTTTGAAAGGCTTATGGACTATGGGCGTGAATGATTAGAGTGTCAGTCATGTTTTTATATCTTCAGAATAAAAAAGGTGGTTACATGTTATTTTTCCTTGTTTTTTTCGGTCTGACAGATTTGTTTTCGGTCTGACAGATTTTTCAAGCCTGTCAGACCGAATGTCTGACAGTTTTTTTGAGCTTTCGCAATGTCTGGAAAGAGCATATTTCCTTATGAAAATTCTGAAAATTTCAAGCCAAAATATTGCACCGTTTACGGGAAATTTATATTTTTGTGTTAAAATTGAACAAATTGTTGTGGACAACAGTTCGGACTTATATGCAATTTATCGATTATGTCTCAACTTTAAATGTGTGTTTCTCGGTTATTTGCAACAACCTCAAAAAACTAATAGTATTTATACTCATTAGAATAACCAATCTTGGCATCAAGACATACTTTAAAAAATTGAAATTGGAATGAAATGTCCCTTTAAATTTTCGAAAAATCTTTAAAAATTCTTTTTCTCCAAAACTACTGTACCAATTTCAACCAAACTTCACAGAAATCTTCCTTGTATGAATCTCTTCTTAATTCCTTCAAAAAGATAAATTCTGTGTATAACTTAAATTTTGATTAATTTAATTGTATTGAATTTTCGAAAAAATCTTGAAAAATTCTTCTTCTCCAAAACTACTGTACCAATTTCAACCAAACTTCACAGAAATCTTCCTTGCATGAATCTCTACCAAATTCCTTCAAAAGAATAAAATCCGTGCAGAACTTGAATTTTAATTAATTTAATTGATTTAGATTTTCGAAAAATCTTTAAAATTCTTCTTCTCCAAAACTACTGGACCAATTTCAACCAAACTTTACAAAAAGGATCCTTGCATGAATCTCTTCTTAATTCCTTCAAAAAAATAAATTCTGTGTAGAACTTTAATTTTGATTAATTAAATTAAATCAAATTTTCGAAAAATCTTCTTTTCCAAAACTACTGGACCAATTTTAACCAAACTTCACACCAATTTCCTTGCATAAATCTCCTCTTAATTCGTCAAAAAAAAAAAAAAAAAAAAAAAATGGTGTAGAACTTAAATTTTAGATAATTTAATTAAATTGAATTTTCGAAAAATTGTTAAACAATCTTCTTCTCCAAAACTGCAGGACCAATTTCAACCAAACTTCACAGGAATCTTCCTTGCATGAATCTGTTCCAAATTCCTTCACGATCAGATGAAAAGCTTGGCCGCTGTGGGCTAGGTTTATTTTTTGCTATTTGAAGCATAGTGTAATTTTAAGAAAATTTTAAAAACATTTCTGCTCCTTAATCATTTATTGGATTTCATTCTGGCGTAGCATGATTCTTCTTTTGGATAGACCTCTATTGTATTCCTTGAAGAATTTCGTAGTCTAAATGTCTAAAAGCCAGTGGAGCGATACAGGGCCATCTAGGCCCTCTTGTTGTTTTTACATAGGCTGCTCTTGGACTTTTGTATATATGGGCTGCTCTTGAACTACCGTATGTTGAGCTCAAAAGTCAACATGGAAAGCAACAATGAGAGAAAAGGACAAAAGTGTGATTTATCAGCATGTTTTCTTAAATGCTTTAAAAAGATGCCATGATTAGAGACAACAACACTAGAAATTGTTGGAAAGGGTTAATATATAGAATTGTAAATATCATGCATTTTCTTACAGATTGAAGAAGATTTGCCCAAAGATCTGCCATTTTCAAATTTTGTGAGTCCTATAAAAGAAAAGCCAGAATTAATGGAGGTGAGATAATGTCTATCTATTTTCAATTAACCCTAACCCTTTATAAACAACAAAATTTGAGGTTGTCCAATTTCAAAGCTTCTGCAAGCGACAAAATGGTACTATATAAAGGTAAGGTTTGTGTTTGATATAGCACAGAAAATATTGAAACAAAAGGAGAAAATGTTATCACCAGCAATTTCTTCTTTTGTATCGATGTTTTCTTAAGCCTCTATTAGGGATGTCAAAGCAAGGCTTTGGAAAAGGGACAAAGTAGTCCTATGAATAAGAGGAGAAATCTTCCTGAAAGGCTAAAATCAAACTGTCAATTTTTAAAAAATGCTAATCAAGATGAAAAATTAAGCTTTATGGTTGGTCATATAACTAAATCATTTGAAAAGTGACTTTGTACAATTTAGGAAAAAATCTACAGGTGCAGATAACTCTTGGTTGTACCTGGTCTGTACCCTCTCCAATATTTATATCTACATACACCCCTGTGAACATTAAACTGAAATGAAGTTTTCTTAAGTTTTAATTTCAATATTTTTTTACAAATGCAAGGGCAATTGGTGTTGAAATGGTATAGCCCCTTTGGTTTTGTGCTTATTGCACATGCAAACCCTTAAGAACAAAGCTCAATGTTACAACCACACAAACTTGCAACATTAAACAGACATGAATATTTTCAAGCCCATGTATCAAAAGATTGGGGGCATATTTGTTCTGTCTGTCTGTCCCTCCATCTTTCTGTCTGAAACTTAACATTGGCTCTTTTGGGGGCATTGGTATTTCATGAAGAAGATATCAACATATTTTAGGCTCTATCAGATGTTTTGTTACATGTATAACTTCCTAAAAATGTTTGTTAGTTGGTTTCTAAAACTGGGCCCTGGTCCAGGTCTACACCCAAGAGAGGGTAATGGCTTTTCAAAATGCAATATTTCATTACATATTTGCCAAACCTTATGTTGTGGGTACTCATTGAAATTGTCTTTTTGAGACTATTCCAATGAGTAACCAAAACATATGGTTTGAATTTGAAATATAATTTTTGAACATCCCCCCCCCCATTATCTGTTGTCTGCTGATCTCTAAAAAAACTGTAAATTTATCAAATCAGGCTTCACCGGCAGAAGATCTAGATTTCCTGAAGACCACAGCCGATCCTGACGACCCCTCTACAGGATTATCTCCCTTTAATATGACGGGCGGATTTGATGACGCGACGTCACAGTCGGATTTGGATCAGATAGAGGATGAGACTTCAATAGAACCCTCATTTCATATAGATAAATAGTTGATACAGACTTCAATTCATCAATTTGTTTAACCCATTACCACACAGTGACTCTTTTTGAAACATCTAAAGCAAAGGGCTTGGGAAAACATTGTGGAAAATTAAGAAATTGCCATCATGTTTTCCAGACAAAAACACCTAAAAATGTAAAATTCCATGCCATTGATATTGTCGTCTGTAACACCTTTGAATTTGGGCAAGTCTAAAATTTTGCCATTTGGTAATGGGTTAACCCATTCTCAAACAGTGACACTTTTTGATGCCTCTGATAGAAAAGAGTTTGAAAGTCATTTACTTGAAATTGTCATCGTCAAAATCTTTGAATTAAGACAAGTCTAATATGCTGTCGCCTAGTAACTGATTAACCTATTTCCACTTGTTAGAAAATTATGATGGTCCAAAAACAATTATGCTGCAAGTGACGTAATCTTTTTTGATAAATGTAGTATTTCTTACAATATGATGATGGAAAACTGATGCAAAGGGAGAAAATGCTGATTTTCTTCTTTTCCCTCATTGTTTTATACACATTTTTCTATGAGGAATGTCATAACC
Source organism: Fragum sueziense (assembly GCA_963680895.1). Taxonomy (NCBI): domain Eukaryota; kingdom Metazoa; phylum Mollusca; class Bivalvia; order Cardiida; family Cardiidae; genus Fragum; species Fragum sueziense. The sequence goes on along the minus strand of OY804603.1, from coordinate 55,525,849 downwards.
AGGGCTTGTTTTTGGAAAATGTAAATCCATTTCCACTTAATGAGCCTTTTTGATGCCTCCATGAAAAATGAAAGACATAGAATGTTGAAGAAAATGAAGAAATTTCATTTAGCAAGCAATGTCTTCAGTTTTCTTACTTTTACCAATATATACTGAAATTAAAATATCATCAACTTCTGTCACTCTGGACCAGTCTAATATCCTGTTGTCTAATTGGACACTTTGCATGTATTTATAATGATATTAGTTAGTGAAATAAGCCATTTACTAGACAAAAATGTTTCACACTGGTCAAAATTGAAAAGAAATTCGGTGGATTCAATAAATATTTAAGAGTTATTACAATTTTGTTCACTGTAAAAATTTTAGAGAAACGGAAAATGTTGGTCCTCAGTATTACTTCCTTTGCCTTTTTGTTTGGGTTGTCAAAACTGTTACTAGTTATGGTCAAAACTGTTACTAGTTATAGTTCCCCTTTCCCTTTTCCCAAATTAGACCTGATTTTGATGTCCATGAGAAAATATATACAAGAAAATATTGAGACAATTAGAGAAAATTCTGATAATCAGCATTTCTCCTTTTGTCTCGATGTTTTCTAGACTGTACAAATTTCATCTTTAGCAACATCCATTTTGTCGTATTCTGTACATTTTAGTTTGGACCAACCTAGAATTTTGTGGTTTAGAAAAGGGTTGAGGTACGTAATTGCAACATAATTGTGTTTTACCAAAGACAAATAAAATTTGAATATGAGCCGGGATCTGGAAAAACGTCCCTTATAGCATTTTCGAAAATTGAGTTTGAAGATCAGTCTGTTGTCAAATGCAACCCAATATGCATTCACGCTGCTCTTTTTAAGTTACTAAAGGTCACAAAGAAGCTATTAGAGAACAACATGGATCCTGATCAGACTGTGCGTATGCACAGGCTGATCTGGATCTATGTTGGGCTCAACAGCCTTAAGGGACGTTTTTCCAGATCCTGGCTCATTATATTTTCCAGCAGGTTTCTGGGAATTTTGATAGGACTCCAGAATGTATGTTAAAGTATTGAATTTATTTGATGTGTATTAAGTGTAAAATGCCTAACTTGATAGATCTATGTTAATTGATTCTTTTAAACTTTTTTAATGTAAGAAGATGTCAACTTTATTTTTGTTGTTGTTTTGACTGTATTTTTAGAATATACATGTAAATATGCTTGAATTATGAAAAAAAATGAATTTTAAAGCCTGTCTTTTTATTCTTAACTAATGTAACTAGAACTATTGCAAATGGACAAATATCCTCCACTAGGGCTTTGTCACTGAAAAAGTGCTATAGGGCAAACAATTCTTGACCATGAGCACAGAAACAGATTTTAAACATAGTCCAATCGTGACATTGACCTTCATTACCCAAAAATGATAGGGCAGCTCCTTGAATCAAAGGCAACAACTGTGTAAAGTTTCATGATCCTAGGTCAAATGATTCTGGATTTAGAGCATGGAAACGGATTTTAAACGAAGTCCAATTATGACCTTGACCTTTGATTTCATGACCCAAAATCAATAGCGCACCTTGGGTCATGGGCAACAACTGTGTAAAGTTTCATGACCCTAGGTCAAACGGTTCTTGAGTTAGAGCACAGAAACGAAAAAGCCTACGGACGAGTGGACGGACAGCAGACATGGTGAAACCAGTATACCCCCATCTACTTCGTAGGTTAGGGGGGTATAATAAATGAGTAGGAGCTTATCAAAGAATAGCAATTTTCACTACCCACATAGATATTGTCAGTTACATTTATAAATGTCGTAGCTATTGCTAATTCTATCTGTAGTTACAGTTTTTTCAAATGTAATGTAAGTAACAATAATATACAAAGTAGACAGCGAGTTTAAAGCACATCGTCCAAACGCACAGACCAAACTCTTCGTGCATCTTTGGGGCATCATCTTTTGCAACGGAAATCGATGATGGTATCCGGAATTTAAAATCTGGATGCCTAGTCAATTTCCAGGCGATATCCCTGACAAGGGAAAATGATAAGGGATACCCCTGTCAATTTTCACACCACGGATGACGCCCCAAGTTGCACAAAGTGTTTACTCTATAATGATGGATGGAATACCTTAACCCTTTCCGAAACAACAAAATTCTTAGGTGTTCCACTTTAAAAACTGCCACAAATGACATCAAAGTGCTGAGAGCACTGTAATTGGACGTCTCTGATTGATTGAGCGGGATTGTACATGAACGAAAGATATTTTATTCATTCCTCTGTGTTTTATTCTATAAGATCGGTTTCGGACATACGAAATCGGCTTTAATACCAGAAAACCCTTCTCAGGCTTCAAACTGATTTGATTGCCGTTTCAAGACAACTGATTTGTCGCTATGAATAATCACTATTAATTTGATTACCAAATTCAATTAAGGCCATGCGATTAGCACTTTTGTCTTCTTGTTTCGGTTTACTATGAGTATTGTCGTCAGTTATACTTTTCATTGATTTTATAAAGTACGCTACAAAGCAATTTATTCAAAATGTAAGCCAACGCGCTACATAAATGAAAGCCGCGACAGCTCACTTAGCAGAGCACTCACCTTGTACTCTTTACACATGTTATATCCGGAAGGCCCTGGGTTCGAATTCTACTCAGACATTGTTCTTTTTAATCATCTTTTTTATACGCCGCCGGAGGCGGACGTATATTGGCGTCATCTTCTCCGTCTGTCCGTCCGTCCATCCGTCCATCCGTCCATCCACGTTTCTTGTCAACGCAACTCCTCCTAAGTGTCTGGCTGGATCTTCTTGAAACTTGGTCAATATTATCACCTCAATTGGTAGATGTGCATGAAGGAAGGATTTTATGGTTCGTTGATTTTTGCCAGAGTTATGCCCCTTAAAAACTTAGTCTCTGGGGCTTATTGAAATTGCAGCCTTGTCAACGCAACTCCTCCTAAGTGTCTGGCTGGATCTTAATGAAACTTGGTCAATGTTATCACCTCAATGGGTAGATGTGCATGAAGGAAGGATTTTATGGTTCGTTGATTTTTGCCTGAGTTATGCCCCTTAAAAACTTAGTCTATGGGGCTTATTGAAATTGCAGCCTTGTCAACACAACTCCTCCAAAGTTTCTGGCTAGATCTTAATGAAACGTGGTCAATGTTATCACCTCAATTGGTAGATGTGCATGAAGGAAGAATTTTATGGTTCATTGATTTTTGCCAGAGTTATGCCCCCTTAAAACTTAGTCTGTGGGGCTTATTGAAATTGCAGCCTTGTCAACGCAATTCCTCCTACGTTTATGGCTGGATATTAATGACACTTGGTCAATCACCTCAATGGGTAGATTTGCATGAAGGAAGGATTTTATGGTTCATTGATTTTTTCTAGAGTTATGCCCCCTTAAAACTTAGTCTCTGGGGCTGATTGAAATTGCAGCCTTGTCAACACAACTTCTTCTAAGATTCTGACTGGATCCTTATGAAACTTGGTGGATGTTATTACCTTAATTGGTAGATGTGCATGAAGTAAGGATTTTATGGTTCATTGATTTTTGCCTGAGTTATGCCCCCTTCAATCTTAGTCTCTAGGGCTTAATGATATTTCAGTCTCGTGAACGCAATTCCTTCCAGGTTTTTGACTGGATATTACACAACTTTTTACAGGTTTTTGTGTGAATATTAATAAATCCTTGTCAATGTCATTTTTTGTCTCAAGTTTTATAAGTGGCGGCGTATATTGTGGCCATGGCACTCTTGTTCGACTTCTATCTCCACCATCGTTGGCGAAAAAACGACCGCAGTGATTTAGAATCGATCTTAATACAAATTCAACGAAATAAAGTAATGAAACGCCGATCATTTACATACAATTCCGCTCAATCAATGAGAGGCGTCTAAATCTAGTGCTCCAAGCACTTTGATTTTTATTCCTGTTTAGAGTAAAAAGAGAAAAAAAAAACACGGTAGCAGTTTTCCCTGGTTGTGGTTACAAAACAAATTCAATACATACTTTTCCTGAAACAAAATACCAGATGAATTGGAGCACCTAACCATGGATCCCTCATACAAGTACTACCACAGCATCCTTACATCTACAGGTGTGCATAAAAAGAAGAAATTGGGAACGTGCCGTCGGGAAAATGGCAGTGGAGTACAATAAGCAATTTAAATCTTCATATCATTATCAACGAAAATTTGAGAATAGCAATGTCCCTATCTGTAAACATATTCATACGATCATCCAGGTACCATCTGTTGCAGACCCATTGCTTCATCTTCTTAGCTCAATACACGTAAACGGGTCTCTTAAACGAAATAAATACAGATCGCTGTCACTTAGTCTTATACTAGTAATAATCATTGTTGTCATGATCATCGATCAGTATGTAAATAGGCCATGATACTGTCGAATATCAGTGATACAGATGCTGGAGAAAAAAAAAACTCGTAAGAGCAACTATTTTTCTGAATAGGTGGATTTCACTAGTGTCTCATCTGAGGCTGTTCAGATGGAACCCCGATTTGTCGTCGAGTCGAACCCGAGTTGCGAAATGAACTCACTCCCCGATAATCAATTTCAAAACCCTGGTTCCAAAGTACGTCTCATGCAAACCCCGTTCCTTTAAATATGTCAAAGACTTAAACAACAATGATCAAAGAAAAGGAACCTATCATACACAATACGTGCATTAAATTGGGTAATCATTCTAAAATGTGTGTTTTCAGTAAACACATCAAGAAAAACAAACGTTTTACAGAAGAAATAATCCGAACTGGTTTTGAACCAACGGCGTTCCAAATTTCAAACTGAAAAAAGGTTGCGAGGTTAATCCTTTCCCGTTTGAGCTATCGCTGCTGATGATGATATAGGGTGTCTGTTTACATTATAACCATAGTGTATGCATGTATCGCTTTCTACAGATCTTACCCTTTACACAATAAATATTACGAAAGTCAAAAAACTACAAGAAAATGATTAAATCGAAAAAAGATCGTAAAGTTGGTTAAGACGTGGCATGAATTGAATCGGCCAATGAATCTTATAGTATTTGTTAGAGAACACATAGAAAGTAGGAAAAGATACGACAGTTTTCCTGTATGGTCGCAAAATCTATTTTGAATTTTGGTCAACTGGCAATTGAGTCTGAGAAAGGGTTTTTTGGTAATGAAAACCCATTTTGCCTGTCCAAAAGTGGTTATAAGAATTGTACGTCCTTTCGGACGTCCAATTAAAAATGGAAGTTATTAAAGATAGAATTTGTGTAAAATATGGCATAGATAATATTGAGACAAAAGGAGAAACTGCTGGTTATCAGCAGTTTCTTCTTTTGTATCAATGTTTTCCCAAGCATTTTCTATTTGAGACGTCAAAACCAGGTCTTGTTTGGTAAAAGGTTAATGTCTGTGGCCATACCTGTATGAGTCAATTTCAAAATTCGCAGGTTTTTTAGACCAGTAAATCATGAAAAATTATCGTCAAATATTTTAAATTTTATGTTCACAATTTGTTGTTAGATTATTAATAACATGTTTCAAATCATTTTCCACCCTGGATTGTTGGTGTGTAACTTCTAAATCGGTTATTAACAATGTGTTCCAGACAAAAATGTCTTTGGTGTTCCGGTTAAATAAAGGTATGAAGATAATACAGATTAAAAGATAGTAGACATTTTTCACCAAATTACATCTTAAAAGGTCAATAGCTAATAAATAATAGAAAAGTATCATTTTGGATGCATAATTACATAATAATTTACATGAAAGTATCTTTGTTTGCTAAAGTTGGAAAAAAATCAAACATTTTAGTTTCAAAATTTCTTATTTGAGTCCAAATGTCCAGAAAAGTTTCAATCGTCAGAATTAGTCTGTCCAATTTGCTTTATATAACTAGTACTTTTGATGCATTTGTTTGATCAGTTTTCTTGGAAAATGAATTTAACATTACCGGAACACCAAAGACATTAGCGGAACACCAAAGACATCAACATAACCCCAAAGAAAATCATCTATTTTCTTTGCTTTAACATGTTTATTTTGCATTGATTTAGGTTGAAACTGGCAGCTAATATTTGTCCCATTTGATTCCGCTCCCCGGAACGCACATCAGAACTCTTGACAAATTAAAATGCCAATGAAAAGTCCAAGCTTAACCTCCAGTTGATAGTAAAATCCAACCTCATTTAAGACATGAATTCAGTAACACGGTATGAGTGGAAATATATAGGAATGCAAAGAGATATAGTTAATGTGTAATAATTAAGGATTTTAATGCACCAATATAAAACATTTTGGGCAATACTGTTCTAGCATTTACCGTCTGTCAGCCTGCCCGTCAGTTCAAAACTTTGAATTGGCATTTCTCTAAAACAGTGGACAAAGAAAGCTCACATTTGGTAAGTAACGTTTGTTCAATGATATCTTTATGCTCCATTCATTATTACATTCCCCCAAAGTCATTTTCAACCCTTAACATGGAACTCCACTTAAAACATCGAGCGAAACCTAGATTTGGCATTTTCTCTAAAATTATTACACGAAAATATAAATATATAATATATATCCATTTTAAAGTCCGTTTTCCTCTACCGAGGGTTGGACTTGTGTGACAGGTCTGCTGCGCAGTCGTCCTCTCCATTCGGACCGGTTCTGAGGGTCAGTGGAAACCATCCCTAGTTTTCTTCTGTCGTCCAGCACAACTTCTTCCCACGTTTTCTTAGGTCTGCCTGAGCTTTTCTGTGCAGCTACGTTCAAGGTCCGCACTCGGGAAACCCATCCTGTATTGCGTTCCACATGACCAAACCACCTTAGTCTGTTGGTACGTAGGACTGTATCTAGATCCTTTATACCTAGCTTTGTAAGCAGGGACTTTGAACTAATGTCGTCTGTAGCTTTAACATTGCAGATCCAGCGTATCATTGCTCTGTCGTTTCGCTGGAGGCGGTTCAGTGAAGCAGTTGTTGTGGCCCATGTCTCTGATGCATGCAGCATGACACTTCTTACACAGGTTGAATAGACTCGTCCTCTGATTAAGAGTGGCAGGTTTCTGTTGCAGAGAAGGGGGATCAGTTGGTGGAATTTGCCACAAGCCGATTTGCAACGTGTTACAGATGCTAATTCACAGCCTCCTCCTGCAGAGAGCATGTCCCCAAGATAGCAGAACTCGGGGACAGCTTCAAGTTTCTCTCCATCTACCACTACTTCCGTCAAGATTCGCCCGTCGATGGGACGTGCTGTACCGAGACATCGAGCACACCTGAAGTCAGGATCTGGGCACAGGAGACCTTTAATGCCACTGCATTTCTTATGTATCCAGCACAGACAGCCACCACAGAAGATCGAATTCCTTCCCACTCCGGTCTGACAGACACCACAGGGATCCTTGCCAGATTTCTTCAGAATGTCGAGATTATTTCCTGAGATCATAATCTTTGTCTTCCCCATGTTGACTCTCAGACCCTTCTTCTCCATCCCTGATTTCCAGGTTCTAAGCTTCGCAAGCAAATTTTCCAAGGACTCATCGCTGATCATCAGATCATCTGTGTATAACAGCTCCCATGGACAACCTGTGCGGAACTCCCTCGATAGTGCTTCCAGGACTATGATGAATAACAGTGGACTCAGGACAGAGCCCTGATGGACACCGACCCTGACCTCAAATTCCTCGCTGTAGCTACTGCCTACTCTCACTCTGCTTCTCACGTCCTTGTACATGGACTGGACCACACGGACAAGCCACTCATCTATCCCAAGTTTGCGCATAGCCCACCAGATGACATCACGCGGCACACGGTCAAACGCTTTCTCCAGGTCAACAAAGGCCATATACAGTGGTTTGTTAGCAGTGAGGTGCTTCTCTTGAAGTTGGCGTACGATGAAAATAGCATCAGTTGTGCCACGACCTGGCATGAAACCACACTGCATCTCATCTATTTCCACTCTTTGTCTGATGAGTCCTTCAACAACACGCTCTAGTACCTTCATCACCTGGTCAATCAGCTTCAAGCCCCTGTAGTTGCCTCTGCTAAGCGCATCCCCTTTTCCTTTGTAGAGACTTACAATGTAGCTCTCCTGCCACTCTGTTGGAATCTGGCCTTCTGCAATGATGTCTTCTATGAGATCACGTATCTCAGTTGCTCCGGCTTCCCCTAGGGGCTTCATCATTTCGGCAATAACACCTGATGGTCCAGCTGCCTTTCCTGATGCCATCTTCTTGATAGCCTTTGTGACTAATTCCAGGCTAATTGGCTCATTTGGACCTTCGACTGGGCTCTCTACTGACAGTTCTGCTGGGTTCCAAGGAAACTCAACGTTAAGGAGACGTTCATAGTGTTCCTTCCAAGCCGCTTTCTTCGCCTCTTCATCCAGTGATAGTTGACCTTCATCATTCTTTATAGGTTTCTCGCCCATTACATCCTGGTTGTCACGTCGCATTTGTTTGGCTAGACGATATATATCTGCATTCCTGCTGTCAATTTTCTTAAAAACATCTTTCTCAGCCTCACATCTGGCCTGATGTACCACTCTATTTGATGCTTTTTTGGCCATGTTGTATGCGACTCTACTACCCCCAGCTTTCCACAACTTGAAGCATCTGCGCTTTTCCTTTACTGCCTCCTGTACTTGGTTGTTCCACCACCATGTCTGCTTCCTCCAGGGGTGTTTTGAAGAGACTCCACACACCTGTTTTGCAGCCTGCAAGAGTTTGTCCTTGAACACTGTCCAGTTCTCGTTTACTGTAGTTGTCTCTGTGGGCTTTCGTGGATCTGCTTTGAACACTTCAGCGAGCTCTGCTTGCTTCTCTGAATCTCTTAGCTTCCACACCTTGATGCGAGGTACAAACTTTGGCTTGGGCTGAGGTGGGATACAAACTCTGAAGTCACCAATAAGCAGTCTGTGTTGTGCTGCACTCTCCTCTCCAAGTATTACTTTTACATTGGACACCTGTTTCCTGAAGCTGCGCCTGTATAGGATAAAGTTTATTTGAGTTTTTGAAGATCCAGATTGGTAGGTCACCAGATGTTCGTGCTTCTTCCTGAACCATGTGTTTCCAACTACAAGGTTGTTGGCAAACGCAAACTCCAGCACTCTTTCACCCTCTGTATTCCTCTTTCCAATGGCCTGCCCACCATGAACCTCCTCAAACCCTGTGGACTGTGATCCAACATGCCCATTCCAGTCTCCGCATATCAAGAGCTGTTCGGTTGATGGGATCTTGGCTACTGTGCACTGCAGCATCTGGTAGAAGCAGTCTTTCTCTTCCTCACAAAGGTTAGCTTGAGGAGCATACACACTCATGTAAACATACACCGAACAAAGCTGAAATTGGGTATGCTACCTTATTTTAATAATATCTATCTGATCCATGCAATCTGACATACCTCAGTGCCATTTTATTTTTGTCTTTGGCGTTCTAGTGCTCAGAACGGAACACCAAGGACTGGAACACCAAGGACAATTTCACAATAATTTGCAAAAATATACGTGTAAATATGATATTTGTTAAATCTACTATTGAAAACATTTACTGTACTCAAAGTCAGATATACCGGACAAATATCTAATAAAAAGGTACCTTGCAAAGTATTATAAAGTGCGTCATCCCAAAGACAAAGAAAAAAAGTACTGTACAAGTTGACCGCCTTCTTTTTCAATTTATTAACAAGACACAAAATAAATTCTTCCTCTTTCAATTGTAATGCATGAACCTACGGTAGCTTTTCAAAAGGAGGTAGATGATTTGTGTCTACATCTAATTAAGATTGCATTTCTTTGACCTTTTAGACACTGGAACACCAAAGACAAAAATCTGTGGGACAAGGATATATGATGATTTTTATACCATTTACATAATATCATTTGGGTAACTGGTATATTCAAAGTGTAATTTAACATATTGTCATGCAAACTAACCCAAAAAAGTACGGTTAAAAGTAGTTATCTTTGTTGGTCAAAACCAATGAGGGTAGCAGTGGGACAGAGCAAATTTACACAGTTCAGGCCATATAACATGTAAAATATCCCACTAAAGCATGTAACATGCATCATTTTTATGCTTAATCAACACAATTACATTGGTATGGACCCAATTTTAACATTAATGTTTATTTGATTACTTAAATGTACAAGTTATCACACGTGGACAAGAAAACCTGCGAATTTTGAAAACGACTCGTATAGCACAGACCAAGTCTGTAACTTACCCCCCCCCCCCCCCCCCCACCCCCAACAAGGCCTGATTCTAAAGTCTCGAAAAGATTAGGCCATGGTAAACATTGGAACAATAGAAGAAAGGCTGAAAATCAGCATTTTCGCCTTTCGCCTCAATATCTTTATTGTTATACTATACACACACCGTTCATCCGGATACAAAATACACGGATTGGTCTTCCAAAAGCGGATGTAAACAATTTTATTCTGAACGGCGGGAAAAAAGAGTGAGTATTTATTATCTTTAATTACAACGAATATCGGCTGAGTTGATTTTTGTGTTACATACAATGAAAACGTACATAATTTTGCTAATGTTTACCTAAAATCCTGTCTCATAAAATCTGTTAGTAAGAGAAATATATGCTACTGTATCTGACTTTGATGCACGAAAAGAGAAAAACCTTGGTAAGAATGTCTGTAAATTATTAGCTCACCTGAGCACAAAGTGCTCAAGGTGAGCTATTGTGATCACTTTTTGTCCGTCGTCCGTCTGTCTGTCTGTCTGTCTGTCTGTCCGTCCGTCCGTCCGTCCGCCCACAATTTCGTGTTTACACTCTAGCATCTACAAATATAAGCCAATCTTGACCAAACTTGGTCAAAACATGTATGGCCATAAGATCTCGGATGAGTTCGATTATGGGTCAGATCGAACCAGAAAGTCAGGAGTTATCTGCCCTTGAATGCCAAAAATACCTAGTTAGCTCCACTGGCCGAAGGCCAGCGGGGCTTATGTCATGGCCCTGTGTCCGTCGTGCGTGCGTCCGTCCGTCCGTCCGTCCGTGCGTCCGTCCGTCCGTGCGTCAACAATTTTCAAACATCTTCTTCTCCAGAACTACTGGACCAATTTCAACCAAACTTCACATGAATCATCCTTGCATGAATCTCTACCAAATTCCTTCAAAAGAATAAAATCTGTGCAGAACTTGAATTTTAATTAATTTAAATGATTTAAATTTTCGAAAAATCTTTAAAAATTCTTCTTCTCCAAAACTACTGGACCAATTTCAACCAAACTTCACAGAAATCTTCCTTATATGAATCTCTACCAAGTTCCTTCAAAAGAATAAAATCCGTGCAGAACTTGAATTTTAATAGATTTAATTGATTTAAATTTTCGAAAAATCTTTAAAAATTCTTCTTCTCCAAAACTACTGGACCAATTTCAACCAAACTTCACAGAAATCTTCCTTGCATAAATCTCTACCAAGTTCCTAAAAAAGAATAAAATCCATGCAGAACTTGAATTTTAATTAATTTAATTGATTTAAATTTTCGAAAAATCTTTAAAAATTCTTCTTCTCTAAAACTACTGGACCAATTTCAACCAAACTTCACAGAAATGTTCCTTGCATAAATCTCTTCTTAATTCCTTCAAAAGAATAAAATCCGTGCAGAACTCAAATTTTAATTAATTTAATTAATTTAAATTTTCGAAAAATCTTTAAAAGTTCTTCTTCTCTATAACTACTGGACCAATTTCAACCAAACGTCACAGAAATCTTCCTTGTATGAATCTCTTCTTAATTCCTTCAAAAAGATAAATTATGTGTATAGCTTAAATTTTGATTAATTTAATTAAATTAAATTTACGAAAAAAATTTAAAAATTCTTCTCCTCCAAAACTACTGGACCAATTTCAACCAAACTTTACAGAAATGTTCCTTGCATGAATCTCTTCTTAATTCCTTAAAAAAAACAAAACAAATTCTGTGTAGAACTTAAATTTTGATTAATTAAATTAAATTAATTTTTCAAAAAATATTCTTTACCAAAACTACGGGACTAATTTTAACCAAACTTCACATGAATCTCTGTGTTTGAATCTCCTCTAAATTCCTTAAAAAAAATTCTGTGTAAAACTTAAATTTTAATAAATTTAATTAAATTGAATTTTGGAAAAATTGTTTAAAGGGACATTTCATTCCAATTTCAATTTTTTAAAGTATGTCTTGATGCCAAGATTGGTAATTCTAATGAGTATAAATACTATTAGTTTTTATGCTCCCCGAAAAAATTTCGGGGGGAGCATATAGTCGCCATGCTGTCCGTCCGTCCATCCGTCTGTCCGTCCGTCCGTCCGTGTGTCCGTCCGTCCACAGCCAGATCTCAGCAACCCTTGGGCCAAATTCAATGAAACTTCACATGTGGACTCCCTGGGATAATCCCTAGGGACCTTTTTCTCTGTTTCTCAATTTGAGGCTGCGTCATGGAAAAAGGGGCCTTAATGTAATAATTAGTTTTTCTCTAATTTCTCTTCATCTAATGGGCAGAATTTAATGAAATTTTGTAATTTTGTATTTAGTGAGATGTTCTAGACCATATTCTATAAATAATATGTGTAAAAAAAAAAACGTCATGGGAAAAGGGGGCTTAATGTATGATAGTTTTTATTTTGTGACAAACACTTATTCGGGGAGCATAATCCGTCTGTGACGGCTCTTGTTTTAAGTTGTTGCCAATAAGCGAGCAACACGCATTTAAAGTTGAGACATAATCGATAAATTGCATATAAATCCGAACTGTTGTTCACAACAATTTGTTCAATTTTAACACAAACATATAGATTTCTCGTAAACGGCGCAATATTTTGGCTTGGATTTTTCAGAGTTTTCATAAGGAAATATGCTCTTTCAGATAAAAATTAAAGTAAAATTTATGACAAAAAATTCTGAAATGTCACTTTAACAATCTTTTTCTCTAAAACTACAGGACCAATTTCAACCAAACTTCACAGGAATCTTCCTTGCATGAATCTCTTCCAAATTCTTTCATGATCGGATGAAAAGCTTGGCCGCTGTGCGCTATATGAAACATAGTGTAATTTTAAGAAAATTTTAAAACATCTCTGCTCCTTAATCACTTATTGGATTTCATTCTGGTGTAGCATGAATCTTCTTTGGATAGCCCTCTATTGTATTCCTTGAAGAAGTTTGTAGTCTATATGTCTAAAAGCCAGTGGAGCGATACAGGGCCATCTTGGCCCTCTTGTTTTGACATTGTTTACACTCTAGCATCTACAATTATTGATCAATCAAGACAAATCTTGCACATAATGTTGCAGACGATAAGATCTCAGATGAGTTCGATTTTCAGTCTGATCTGACCAGAAAGACGAGAGTTATGTGCCCTTGAATTTGACAAAATTGCCATTTTCGGCTGTTTTTGACCTTGTTTACTCTCTAGAATCTACAATTATTCATCAATCAAGACAAAACTTGGACACAATGTTTGGGACCATGAGATCTCGGATGACTTTGAATTTCAGCCTGATCTTACCACAAAGTGGAGGGTTATGTGCCCTTGAATTTGATAAAATTGCTGTTTTTGACTGTTTTCGACCTTATTTACACTCTAGAATCTACAATTTTTTCCCAATCAAGACAAATTTTGGACACAATATTTGAGACCATTAGATCTCAAATGAGTTTGATTTTCAGTCGGATCTGACCAGAAAAATGAGAGTTATGTGCCTTTTAATTTGATAAAATTGCCATTTTCGGCTGTTTTTGACATAGTTTACACTCTAGAATCTACAATTATTTATCAATTAAAACAAAACTTGGACACAATGTTTGAGACCATAAGATCTTGGATGAGTTTGATTTTCAGTCCCATCTGATTTAAAAGTCGAGAGTTATGTGCCCTTGAATTAGACAAAATTGCTGTTTTCGAACTTGTTTACACTCTAGAATCTACAATTATTGACCAATCAAGACAAATCTTGGACACAATGTTGGGTATCATAAGATCTCGGGTGAGTTTGAATTTCAGCCTGATCTTACCACAAAGTTGAGAGTTATGTGCCCTTGAATTTGATAAAATTGCCGTTTTCGACTGTTTTCGACCTTGTTTATACTCTAGAATCTACAATTATTGATCAATTAAGACAAAACTTGGACACAATGTTGGGGATCATAAGTTCTGGGATGAGTTTGGTTTTCAGTCTGATCTGATAAAAAAAGTTGAGAGTTATGTGCCCTTGAATTTGACAAAATTGCTGTTTTCGGCTGTTTTCGATCTTGTTTATACTCCAGAATCTACAATTATTTATCAATCAAGACAAATCTTGGACACAATGTTGAGCACCATAAGATCTTGGATGAGCTCGATTTTCACAACGTTATTGACCATAAGTTCGTTTTCAGTCTTAAAGTCATAAATACTTATTGAATTGAACAAAAATGTTGCTCATATCATTTTGGTTCAGGTGAGCGATATAGGACCATCATGGTCCTCTTGTTATTAAAGCACATAATTATTGTCAAATTGATGTTTCACGGAGGATCGGGGATCGCTTCAAGTGTTTTCTTTACAAGAACCCATCAAAAGAGTACAGAAAAAGAACGAGAACTATTTGAAATTGGGTACTGTCAGTTGCTATGGTGCAACATACCACGGTGCAAATTCTCCAGCAGGTAAAACAAACTCGGACCCATCGATACAACAGACACGGATAATAAAAAACGAATTCCGGTCTTTTTTTTGAGGAAAATTGGCTGCATCCTTGTTAAAACCAATTTTATATCGTTTAGAGCCAATAGATATTTGGTTTAAGACCAATTATGGCTTATTTTGGCTTACTAAAACTAAAAGGCTTGTGGATGAGCACTTTCGACGGTAAAGACATTAGTAAACCATGTTTACGTGTTTTATAAAGAGATAGGCGAATATCAGCTGCATATTAACAGATAAATTGTCCGTGTCTTTGTTTTCAATCTTTAAATTCTAGGATTAAAACCCTCATTATCATCTTATTTCATTGCAGTTTGATAGTGAGCTCCAAAAGGTTTTCATCTTCGATATTCGAACACCAACTCTATTACGCATGTCTGTCAATTATTACACGTAAACATACGGTATATGGATGCATTTCTTTCATGAAGATATTGCCAAGAATATTGATCATGATTGTCTCTCTTACTCTTTAGTGTGGGTTGAAGTGAAAGTCTTTATGAAAGGCCCTCTACGACAGCATGTAAAACAAACTACATAGGCGTAGGAAGAGGGGGGCAGGGGGACCTGGCCCCCTAATAATTTAGAAAAGGGGTCTGCCCCCCCCCCTATGGCCCCCATAATACACCCATATTTCCATTTACATGAATGTTTGCCCCCCAGCCCTATATTGTAAACCTTCCTACGCCACTGAACTTTGAATAGAAATGAACATAAATTGCGTAGATTCAAGAACTAGTTACCATGCCTCTGGAAGACTTTTGTTGTGAAAATAAGGACTTACATTGATTGTTGATCCTGCACGCAAAAATAACAAAAACTGACACAGTGCTGTCCGGCAAGTCTGCGCACTTGAGAAACAAGATCGAATTCGCCCTTGAAAATATGATTGTAAGCTCACCAATGACAAGCATAAATCAAATTAGTATCTGTTTAAACATGTCAATCTAAAATACAATGCACATTTTCTGCATTTGATATAATTTATTTTGTCGTCTGCAGAAGTTCTCAAAATGGACCACCCTATTGTTTGACCAGATTGAACTGAGACTCCTTGCATATTCCGTTAATATTCGGGTCTTTCCGTATTTTCTACATCGGGACTATAATCTGAATAAGTACTGTTATACACTACGCAATGTCGACCGAATAAAAGTGGCCTAGTGTGTAAGGCGGCTCTCCTGTGAACCACATGTCCGTGGTTCGAATCCCAGAAGCTTTTGTTCAAATATTTTTACTTTCAACATTTATTTCTCTCTTTTTTTTTCCTTTGTAAACCTAAAACAGTTCACTTGAATCCATTCACTTTAAGTAGTCATTCAAGAAATGTCGAAACCGTTTAGATACAGGTAATATAAAACGTGTTGACGTTGCAACTTTTTTAGACAATTTGGGGACCCAGACCCTTTTTCCTCGCTTAACCATCGATACAACTGGAGTCAGCAGGGTCAACGTCTTTTGGATTTCGCAGAAGCTACGAGAGACCAACACATTGTCACCATAAAAGCAACGTTCAAGGGAAGATAATAAATGATAAATGAACGAATAAAGATTATGATCTTTAAAAAAAGATATTAAGTGAACTATAATTATTGTGAAAATTAAAAAATGGGTATTTCATCAATCAATAAATTAATGAATTAATTAAGTATTCCATTTCATAGGAAAAAGAAAGAAAAAAGCTTAACAATAGTTTCATCAGTAAAATGCAGGATTCGATCTTTGGTCTCTGTGAATGAAAGTCTAGCGTCTTTCCACTACGCTAGTTCTTTGTTCGTTGAAATCATGCAGAAATAAAGTTAACATTTTTGACAGCGCAGGGTATAAACACGCGGAAACTACCGAATACCCCGAGGAATGCCGGAATACGCTTACGGAAAACGATGAGTCTCAGGTAAATTTGGTCAAACAATAAAATTTTGCCATTTGGGAAAGGGTTAATTATGACTTTTTGCTCCCAACAAGCTCGTACATGTACACGTTCATAAAAATATCACAGTTGCGGATTTAAAAATATAGCAAGCGTTAAATCCAAAAAATTATTTCGAAAGTGCTTCGTAAACAATTATGATAAGCATTTAATTAATCGTGAACGGTGACTGACCATTTAGGTTAAACTTCATATTTAAAGTTTCTAATCAAGTAGATCTTTCCTTTTCTTTTTTATTCAATTTTACGCCCCTTTTAAGATTATTTCAACCCGAATGAGACGGGACAGTCAGTAGGTGGTGCGAAATCAGGAGAACCCCAAGAAAAATCACCTGGTACACCCGCAAGCAGAACTTGGCTTCTCTCATATGTGCCTCGTATAGGTCTCAAACACACACGAGACACAGCGGTAACATGATCAAGTGATTGAGGCCGGTAATGAAATATCATCGCTCTGAACTACTTCTTTAGGAAGGCTTTTGTCTCTGGAATAAATAGAACAAAGATCATTCCAAAACACAGTTTGGTACATAAGATAAAATTCTTAAGCGTGTGATGCAAAGTAAATAACCGACTATAAAAGTCAACGGGATGTGGTTATAGCACGTTTACTTTATAAAAATCAAGCATTTGTCATTGTATTTTAATTAGAAACGCCATTTTAAGTGTTTTGCACTATTAAACCCGATTTTCGCATCCGTGTTTGTTTTACCCAAATTATGTGAATCATCCGTGGTGTGTGGTATCAACATCCGTGGTAAGTTGTACCTTGAAGCAAACTAGGCTAAATTTTAAACATGGCTTTAGACACCCAAAATTTATTTTTCCAGTTTGATGAATGGTATAGATTTGTTCCATAGATGTCGAAAACTTATTTTGAAGAGATATTTGCTCGAAACCAGTTAAATAATTTCTGCAAATATAAAACAAAACGGGAAGTAGGCGAGAAAAAAGTGATTTGCGATTTAAAATCGCTTGTATCTATAGTTTACTCAAATCTTTTGTTATGAATCTGCAGCACCCTCAAGATAAACCAGTTTGCACCAGCTCTGCACAAACACTTTTTATATTGCGGCAATTAAAAGGCTATATGTTGATGTTTTCTTACCTTGTGTATTCCCACGCTGTTGATTTTCAAATCCGCGTTTGGAAGACCAATATGTATTTTGTATCTGGATGAACGGTGTGATACACATTTTCAACTAAATGTATTGTCATCAACTATTTTCTCTTCAGCAATAGCTTTAAAATTGGAGCATTTCTAAACTTCTATGCTTTAGATAAGGATAAATGATCTTTGGTTCGACTACTGACTAGCGCAAAATCCTATATGATCAAAATCATTTATCGCTCACCAATAGATGCTTTGTGAATGGATTCATTTGCATGGGATAGGCAGCTGCTGCTGGTGGCTACACGGTGGATAATCACGTGATACAACAATTTCAGAAAATCTTCAATAATTTTGTTAATTATGGGACCGATTTGAATTTGGTTTGAAGCAGAGTAGGTGGACAGACGTCAAGCATTATATGGACTGAAATCAACTGATAAAAAAGTTATTGAAGATCAACCAAAAATTTTGGTTGATCTTCAATAACATTTTAGCGAGTCGGGACTATATGTCAGGGGAGCTAATGTCAAAGCCCTAGTGTCGGCGTCGCGTCCCGTCCCGTCGCGTCTTCACTTGAAAAACTTTAACCTGGTCTATATCTCAGGCACTATTAGAGATACCGCCTTGATATTTCACACATGGATACATCTCGACAAGACCTTTCATTTGGGACCATGACCTTTGACCTAGCGACCTTTACTTTGGAGTTCGGCCTACTTTTAAAAAACTTAAACTTGGCCTGTATCTCATGCACTATTATAGATAGAGCCTTGATATTTCACATATGGATACCTCCTGCCAAGACCTTTCATTTGTGACCATGACCTTGTGACCTTGACCTTGTAGTTGGACCTACTTTTGAAAAATAAGCTGTTTTTGTGACAAGCTCCCGTATAAGCGAGCTACGTCGTCAGCGGACAAGTCTTGTTATCAATTAATATTTCAAAACGATGGTTGATGTTCGTAAATCAAATACCGTCATATTAACCATTTTCTTTTTTTGTCTTAATATTTTCCCAAGCTTTTTAATAAAGGATAGCAAGATCACAGCTCATTTGAAAAAATAAAAAGGTACACAATGACTCTTTTAGCGAGCCGGGACTTTATGTACGGGGAGCTAATGTCACAGCCCTAGTGTTGGCGTCGCGTCGCGTCCCGTCCCGTCGCGTCTTCACTTGAAAAACTTTAACCTGATCTATATCTCAGGCACTATTAGAGATACAGCCTTGATATTTCATACATGGATACATCTCGACAAGACCTTTCATTTGGGACCATGACCTTTGACCTAGTGACATTGATCTTGGAGTTTGACCTTCTTTTGAAAAACTTTAACATGGCCTATCTCTTATGCACTATTATTGATAGAGCTTTGATATTTCATACATGGATACCTCCTGCCAAGACCTCTCATTTGGGACCATGACCCTTGACATTGTGACCTTGGAGTTTGACCTACTTTTTAAAAAAATGCTGTTTTTGTGACACGCTCTCGTATAGGCGAGCTACGTTGTCCGCAGACAACTCTTGTTGACTCTCTTCAAGATCATGGCATTAGAAAACATTGCGGAAAACGAAGAAATTGCTTTTGATAAGCAATTTCTTCATTTCCCATAATGATTTCTACCACAAAAAGTCCAAAACATACAAAAATGCATTCACTATGCAACATTTTTGAATTTGGAAAGTGTAAAATTGTGTCGACTGGAAAAGGGTTGAACTAGTCCATCCATCAGTGCCGATGAGTTTTCATCTCATTTTGACACTCCAGACGCTCTCACGGGATATTTATTGTAAAGAATTATGTCTTGTGTACCCCAGAAATGCAAAATTCTATAATACAGCTTGATATCAGATGATTACAATGTAATAGATAGGGATTCTATTTTGAAGGGGGATCTTAGAACACATGTTCTAAGGCATATAGAAAACAAGCACTTGCTATGTGTCCTCTCAGCTCTGTTATGGGTTTGTTACTCAAATTAGAGAGAAGCTATTGTAAAACAAAAATAATTTTATTATTCGCATTACTCCAAGTTACCAATTACTCCATCTAACCTGTTTAACCCTTTACCAAACGTGATTTCACGTCCCTAGAAGAAAAGGCTTAGGAATACACCAAGACAAAAGAGGTGGCATTTTCACATTTTGCGTTGATATTGTCTCTGCTACACAAAGTACACAAATGACATTTGTATTAACTTCCATTTCTTCTTCTGTATAACAATTTTAGAAATGGACCACCCACTATAAATTTCATCCTCTAGGAAAGGCTAAAGAGAAGGTTACGTTGCATATCATTAAATCCCGGATGTACACATGTCATATGTCAAATAGGTAAAAAGTTAGTACAAATATCAAAGGTATGACGAAATTCTCCTCGCAAGTATATTTAAAATGTTCGTTGAAAAGATTGGCTTATAGATCTATATCTTATTACTTTAGATATTCGAGTAACAGAGCATTCCCCTCAAATAGACCATGAATGTTGAATGTTGATGGAAAATATGTTTTCAGTAATCGATGGTTCACCAATATTTGCACGTGCCATCATTTCATTTGACGTACAATTTTCTCCATCAAACGTCGTGCTCGCGCCTCTCGACGTCGACGTCTGAATCTGTGCGTAAATCCAAGATTCGCGTTACCCGAGCTATCGACGCCAAAATCTATAGACGTTCTATCATTGAAGTCATACGACCCCGACACTGAACCGCTCATACCGCTACCGTGTACCCAGTTAGCGGTCCCGCTGAACGACAGGTCGCTGGTGGGATTCCAGTCCACCGTTCCAGAAGCGCCGACAATGGGAGATCCCGGACCACCATTCCCTCCTCCTATCCACGACCCATGCACGTCCAACTTTCTCTGCTCCTGGAATTTTATCTTTGATATTTTCTTGGCGCTGTCAGACAATGTCATCATGCTCAACAGCAATGTGAGAGTAAGCGCTTCACTTGAAACCATCTGAAAAAGGTAAATTATGAATTAAGAAAATATTGTTTGACAGCAACCAAAGTTACTTATCCCTTTTCTAAAAAAACAAAAAGATCTGCTTTTGACGTCCCTAGTAGACATTTTTCGGGAAAACATTGAGAGAAAATAGCTATTGCTAATGATCAGCACTTTCTGCTTTTCCCAATAAATTTTCTGTGCTATATAACATGCGGTATTTTCTACTTTTGTAGAACAATTCTCCTTTCAAATTCAGTAATTTGCCGTCCAGACAAGGGTTCAGATCGTAACAGAACGTTCACGAAAAATAACCGGAATGTCAGCAATCCCAATGCCTAACATGCAGTGGTCAATTACGAAGTTATTTTTTTTTAATTTAATTGCCAATGGAGTTTTACGTCCCACTCAACTACTAAGGTCTTATGGAGACAGGACCTCGATTTAAAGTCTCATCCGAAGAGAGGCAGGGGATCGAACCTGTGACCCCAGTGTTACAAGTCCAGTGCGTTACCACTACACCAAATCCACCCCAACACAAAAGGCTTGGAAAAACATTGAGACAAAAGAGGATAACGCATAAAACCAACATTCTTTCAATTAAGCTCAATTTTTCTTGCTATGTTGTACAAAAATTATTTCTGTCAACATCCATCTGCGGAAGCTCTTAAATCGAAATAAGAAAAACATCATGTTTTTGAGAGAGTTAATGCTAAAATATCTTAAATGCATATAAATGTACAATCACTAACGACCTTTTACTACTTTACTCTGTATTTACATGCATGTGCCTTACCTTTATTAACGAGAGGGCCGTCGGCTGAAATGCGGACCAACTTTACACAAAGGATGAACGTCTTTAAAGATGTGAACTGGTTTTATACAGTTTGTACGTATATAACGTTCTCGATTACGTAAGACGTTCTTGGCGTTATACGCCTTGTTATTTTTTGTACCTTTTTCGTGGAAAGACACCAACTGTGGTTAGTGGAAAACGACGTACGTCAACGGGAAATACCAACAATAACAAAACATCGCTATAATTCAATTAAACTTTTCCCCAACGAAATCTGCTAACGTTACTTGCGTTCTAAGCTGAGAAATCATTAAAAACTATGGAAAACATACATAGTGTGTAATTTTACATTTCACTCGTTTCTTCTAAACTCAAAAAGTCAAAATTACAAACGATGTACAAATATTTATATTCATTTGCCATGTGCATCGACAAATCAATAATTGGGGACAAAATGTTATTGTTTAGGTAAATGTTAAATGAATGTTTTGCTATTAATTACATGAATAAAAAATGTTTTATTTTCTGTTATCAGATGTCTATTTAACAAAAATAGAATTTAAAACATCCTTTATCTCATTTCCACATAATGACGCATTTTAACGCTCCACAAGATATAGAGGCTGTGGAAATCGTTGTGGAAAATGAAGGAATTGCTTGAGACAGGCCATTTCTTCTTTCCCGCACGGTTTCTGTACGGAAAGACTGACAGCGTATTTTTTTATAAACTGACGTCCAAAAGAAACGCCTCAGACCTAGTAAATGTCCGATTATTCAGTAAATCTGATTGGAAATTACAAATACTTATTTACATCTGTAAATGTGACTATCTGTTGTTGTAAATTGATGATAAAGAAATGATCAAATTGTTAAAGTTTAGAAAAACGGCACATTTAAACAGAGTGGTATCAGAATTTCCATTTGAAAATCAGTAGCGCGTGGTTCAAACTTTACTTGCGACGACAAAAGATACCGCTAAACGTCTTATCTTGGTGACCACAGTTAGTGAATACTAAACCCGACGTCGATTTCAACGTCTCAGAACTGAAACGCATATGACGTTAACGTTAGACAGGCCTTGTATAACAGGCGTTACATGAGGTCTATCTGACTTTGGCCGATTGGCAAATGTTTCTGTAACTCTTACTCGTCGACCAAGATGCCTAATCGTGCAGTGCAAGACGTCAAAGCGTCAGGCGGCTTGTTTTTGATTTTCCCGTATTCGAAAATGACTAATCTACGTGCTCTATTTTCCAAGCAGTGTGTTTATTTCAAACGTTACTTGCAACAACAACAGTTGCCAGAAAAACACTTATTTGGCCACCACATTTACCAGTTATTCAACAGAACGTTAATCCCTACGTCATAAACCTGAAACGTACATTACGTTAACTTGCGGGTGTGTCACAATCAGATGTGCAAACTATGTTTCACCAAGGGTGATTTTTCAAAGTCATTGAATACAAAAGAGACAATATTTTCCTGAAAGGTAAATAATTTATATTCATGAAAATAATAACATTTCTTTCACAGATTTAAGGATTTAAATTATTTTACATGTTAAACTTGGGATTTTAGAGAGAAGAAAGTAAGTTGCATATAATTTCTTACACATATTTGGAAATATCAATTTCATTTGAAATGGAGAAAACATTTTACATCATAACACTCACAGATTAAGCTTTCAAATGATATGCAAAACAAAGTGACCATGACGTATTTATTTTGAAAAAAAATCTGATTTTCTCACATTTTATCTAAATTAGGCATGAAATGACATATTTCAGTTTTCTATTTTCATTCAGTATTGTCTGTACAGCCCTAAAAGTAATAAATATTGACAGGAAATTTAATTTTCTTTAAAATGATATATACATTTGTTATCCTAATACGAATACTTACAGAAATAATGACTGTTGAAGTTGGTCGTATTTGCATTGAACACTGTCTACGGACTGGACATTTTAATAATGATTACAGTTCAACGGTATTAATATCATATTTGATTGACAATTAACAACACCAAAACTTTTCATATTTTAAGGGAATAAACTTTAAACAAGAAAAGTACAAATTTTGAGCAGTTATTGAGCTGTTGAATAGACATTCGGACAAACGGACAGACGATGAACATTGATAGCTCGCAGACCTTAACTATAGCACTTTAAGGTCAGATGAGCTACAAATACTTAGCTATTGTTTAAGACACAAGCATAAAAAATTCACACATCAATTTAAACTAAAAAATGCAGCATTAATTATTTTAATGAATATGAATGTTAACCATTTCTCGAACAAGATTGGGTTTTAACGCATGTACTAAATGAGCATGGAAAAAGATTATGACAAAAGAAGGGAGTGCTAGCAAAACAGATTATTTCTTATTTTTCATCAATATCTTCTTTGCTATGTTTTTATACAAGAATTACAACTAAACGATCATATATCATATCGTCGTCTGCAGCAAAAAGTCAAAGTTGTGACATTTTGGGATATTGTAAATAGAATAGCATTTATGGGAGTTAGAAATTTAATTGAGATATGGTAGAAAATACAGTGGGGGGGGGGGAATTGCTGGTAAATAATCTATTCAATATGCTATTTACTTGCCTTTGGTGTTTCAAAACCTTTCTCCTTTTCTCTTTTAGAGACATCAGGAAACATTTATCAATTTAGATTAGTTTAATATTAAAAGTTTAATTTAATAAGATAGAAAAGGTTAAGAAAACAAAATATGGTGTTTATCAGCATTTAATTGTTCTTTATACCTCAATGTACAGTACCCAATTTGGAAAATGGTTCTTGGGAAGATTTTTTTACTGATTTCGACTGTTGGATGCCAACAATAATCAAATTCACATAAAAAAATGATGATTAAAAGTCGACATGAGGTACTCATAATATCTGTTATGAAATTCTGTCTTGTCCGTAGACGCATTTATTTTTGCCTGTGAGCCACTATTTGACCTTACTTTCACTAAAAATACATTTCTTTCAAGGAAAAGCACAATTATTTAGCAGAAACATGTCTACAATATCAGCTAACAAAGACTGTGTCCGTTTAAGAAGCTATTTTACACCTGTCTACGGACAAGACATTTTGTCTACGGACAAGACATTTCTGTTATTGTACATAAAAAATAAAGTACTCAATACAATTTGATAAAATTTCACGCCATTCTAATTTTATAGATTTGCTAACAGCTAAAGAATCTTTTGTCAGACTCTGTAGAGATATTACTTAAAAATCACTTTGTTAAAACGTGTCTACGGACAGGACATTTTAGGTCAACGAACTTCTTGCCGAAATAGCTTAGTTACCATTTGATGCATTATGAACATTTCAATTTAAATTTTCATTTACATGTCTTTTTTCAAAAGAAAAATGAAAATAATGAAATTCTGCAAGTTGTAAGTTAACTTTTTTTTGCACTATAAAAGACCATCTACGAAAGTGATATTATATAACGAAAGGGTGGTCTCGGTATTTTTGTAATAAATCAATCAATTCTAATCACATCTTCATAAAATGCAGAATGCAGAAATGCAGATAAAAGCTGAATAATTTCTCTATTAGAATGCTGCATGTTGTGTAGAATAATAGAACAATTTCATACAAAATTCTAAAGTGGAAAATAAGGAAAATTCAAATGAAACATCATTTTTTCATTTTTACCCCATTTTTTCAATATATTTATTGCAATAACTTTTTTACCGCTAATGTATTCTTCCTAAGATTTGGTACATAACATAACAATCATTTTGCGATTAATATAAGATCAAATTTATGTTGTTTTATTGATTTGTATGTCAACTGGAATCCTATAACATGAGGCAGGTAGAGGATGTACATCTGATTGTGACACACCCGAAGGATAATTATCTTGCTTTACAGGCGTTACGTGAGGTCTAGTTGAGTGTGGCCCGTCAATAAACGTTCGCAGAATTCTAACGCGTCGATCAAGTCACCTAATCGAGAAACACAATATGTTTAACTGTCTTGCGACTTGTTTGTGCATTTGTGGCATTCAAAAATGGCTAAATTACGAGCTTTTTTTCCAGAATTTAGTCTCGCAATCCTTCAATTCGGATGTTTCATAAGAAAATCTTTGAATTCGTGATTGAATATCCACTTACACATGTTACTGTGTAAAATGTTACCAGTTTCATCATGTGATGAATATACACGTATGGCACATAGAAAATGTGACCAGTCACCGGATATGGACATGTTAATGAGTAGAAACGCATATTTTTTCATTTGCCGTAATTGTCGGGCAAAATGATAACATACAGTATACATTTCACCAACATTGTAGTAGGAATAAGGAAAATAACGACAAATTTCATTGGAGCATTTCTTTTGGACGTCAGTATATAAACTTGAACATCTGTGTTATCCGAATATTGTTCTTTTAAACCGATGGACACTTTAAACGTGCAAGAAAGGACAGGACATTATTCAATAAAACACCCAGTTAGGCCGTCTCGGTCTTTCGTTTTGTTCTAGATAATTGACAATCAGACTGAGCACAAACGAATTTGGATATCGAAAATGGGCTCTTGCGGCCTTTGAGATGGACATGAGTTCAGATCATCCTGCGCATGAATTCACGTGATCTGATCACAGTCAACGATTTCTTTCAGCAGTTTCTCCTTTTGCCTAAGTGTTTTCTGAGCTGTATTATTCATGAATTCTACCTTTAGTAACACACACTTTGTCGTCTGCAGCAGCTTTCAAATTGGATCAACCCTAAAATTTTGTTGTTTGGGAAAGGGTTAAACAAGCAGGAACTTATGAAAACAGCCTTGATCTTGAATGGTTTTAGGATGGACTGCAATCAACGAAGCTGTTCAGAAACAACGACACTCTCATTAGCCATAAAGACCCCTTTTCCAAATCTCCGCCAAAACGTAATTCACAGACCGTCTGCAGTACACGTGACATGCCGAATACAATTTCCGATGTACAAAAAGAACCGGAAATGACGTTTAGAATTACACAGCAATCATGCAATTCACGCAGAATTTATAGAAATCATAGATCTAGATATCTGTAAGTCACAGTTTACCTGTCCCTATCGGAACCGTTCTGCCCTCAGAATCCAAATGACCTTAAAGTTTAGATGATAGATTCCCGCATGGTGCATACAGGCCCATAGGAACAGGGGAGGGCTTGGGGGTTTCCCGCAAAGTTAGCCAAAATGCCATTTTTTCTTTCTTTTACACTGAAAATTCAGTGAAAATCAAATTCAAACCAATATCATATTGCTTCCTACGGGCCTGGCATAATCGCTATCTAGAACATGTTCTTTGCAGTGAACATGTACCTTTTTTAAACACCCGAAGGGTCGTGTTATGCTATGGCCCAGTCTTCCGTCTGTCTGTCCGTCCGTCCGTCCGTCTGTCCGTCCGTCCGTTAGCAATTTCTTGTGTGCGAAACTCCTCATACAGTTTTTATCGAACTTGTCACAGTGAATCTCCGTGGTGTCTATTTGTGCACACCGCTTACGGAATTCTGATAACTCTTTTTGTTCTTGAATTATCTGCCTTTAATTTAAAAAATATGCCCATTTTATTGTGTGCGCAACTCACAGTTTTGATAAGAATTTTATCAACCTTGCCACCATGAATCTCCATGGTGTCTTGTTGTGCACACCGCTTACAGAAATCAGATAACTGTTTTCGTTGCCCATTTTCTCGTATGCGCAACTCCTACAGTTCCAACCAGAATTTAATCAAACTAGCCACAATGAGTCTTTATGGAGTCTGGTTGTGCATACAAAATTTTGATAACATTTCATGTTTGAATTTTCTACCCGTGAATTGAAAAAATGACAATTTTACTGACAAGCCCCTCTCTGCTGCGCCATTCTGCGAAGCTTTTGTTTTTATTCAAGGACATACACCACGGTAACTGTATAGAATCGAAGACGATGTTCCCAAACGTTAATAGGACTTGACGTTTGCAGACTACGGGTTTCTACATCAAATGCAGTTTGCATAACCAGATATCGCTGCTTTTCTTCGAAAAACACGTATCTGCAGCTTAAAACAAGCTGCCGGTACGTAGTTTTCGTTGAAAAGCGACGATATCACAGCTCTAGATGTTGTTTGGAAACTTTGAATTCGATCAAATTAAAATTGCTGGAGTCGATGAGGACAAGAAATCTTATAGGCCTATCTATATACGAGTATATCTATTCCTCTTCAATGACATATGGGCTTCAGAATTTTTCATGTAGGACTAGCTTCGTCTCAATGGTCTTTGACAAAATATTTGGGAAAGGTTTGCAAATTGTATTGAAAAATCTAAACAACAAATGTTGTTGTATGTATACTGTGGAAATTTTAATGCAAACCTAGGGGAATAGTTGACAAAATAACGCTTTGACTGAAATCGGATATTATATAGCCATACTGTCGATAATAAGTAATTCACTATTTAAAATTTCATTTCAAATATTCATCCCTGTCAGAATAGGCTAGATTCCATTTGTAAATACGAATTTTCTTTTTACAAATTGAAATTGCCAGAAATCAATATTTATTCAAAACTGACTTCCAGAAAAGCGAATGAGCAATTCATTTTTTTTTTCGCTTTCTTAAGTCCTATAAACCGGTCGACGTTATAAAAATGGGGTTCAAATACGGCGTAGTTTACTGTTGAAATAAACAGACTAGTCATTTAACCGTTTCCTCCAATAGAGCATAAAAGCAACACTTTAATCCTCTCAAATGACACATTTATTGATATACAGCGCCAACGCACATGAAACTTTGAAACTTTTATTTACGCATAAGATATTTTATCCAACATGCAAATTACATAAACGTATATATTTTTCATAGTATATTTTTCATATAATGATTACGTTCCGATTTATGGCCATTTTGAACGTACATGTATTGTTGTGTAAAAAAAATGCTGGATGGAAGAATATTTGATGTTGTAAGTATTCAATCAATCAGGATTGATCACCAATTATCGACCTAATCGGCCCTCCTACAAGTTCCCTAGATTATCAAATCTTGTTCACAAGTCACACTCACGTGGTTTTCTTTAACGGAGGAAATAATGAAGACGCTGGAAGCCGGATGTGCATTTCCTTTTGTTGACAATTTATAACAATTAGAGACGCGTCGTCTACCTAGATTTATGACATGCAGTCAAGACTTCGTCGCGTTTTCGATCCTGAATATTCTAGGCTAATTTCTTCGCATCCCAAACTCGTTTTAAAATCAGACAGATGACAGAAGGTACTTCCTAAGGATCTTTAAGATCATGTGGTTAAACATAAATCGCAAGACTCTGTAAATATGGCGATTGTTTGGTTCACTCGTAAACTATCGGGCTCACGGATTCAGCCGAATTCTGACAAATGGGTGCCTCGTTAAAAAGTATTTTCATAATATTTGTTTTAATTCTTGTTTTATAAAACTTTAGTTCATAATTAATACCTAACCATACAAAAACATTAGCAAAACCATGTTTACTTTTGAAAAAAATAAACACCAAAATAAAAAAAAAAGTTCGCACTAGCTAAAATGTTGATAGTAATGTTCGTGATTGCTGAGATCTCATCCTGATCACGGAAAGATAACTGCGAATGAGATTGGTGGTGCACACCAGACGTCACAAATTTAAAGGTGACGTTGTAAAAGTTCGGTGGCATCCGTTCCTTAGGGGCAAATTATGAAAGGAAACATCCACACTTTCTGCTACGGAACAATAACGACGTCGCTCGAAAAATACGGACTTTGCGTGAATCTCTATCGTTTGTGAATCGTATGAATGAAGCGGGAAGCTGACGGTTCATATGCAATATCATATTTGTGAAATGTGAAATGGAATATGATAAGGTACACCAGCCGCCACAATACAAATGAACAGCTGTTACACTTGTTTAATGAATCCAAACAATTAATTAGAAAAAAAACCCGCTGATGATCATATTACCAACTACATGTAGATCTATTATTGCACAATGACACGAATCCTTGTCATGCTGATTAAAATATATAGCCAGTGTAATTATTTAAACTTATAAACGCTTGTGAAAGTCATTTTTTCATTTTTGTAGACCAGGGGCCCGTTTTATTATCGATTCACAATTAAACGAGAATAAGTTCAGTTGTTTTGATAAAGCAGTTCTACTGTAAAAATTCTCGTTTAATAGTGAATCGATTATACTAAAAAACTTACGAACATTTTTAAAACAACAACAAATCTGATTGGCCGAATAATTACTGTTATTATTTCTCTTTCAATCAGATGTGTTGTTTTTGTTGCAGTCAATTTGATTCAGAGCTTTTTTTTTCTTTCTCGAGCAGAGCAAGTCGAAAATCACTTTAATGAAGTATTTTCACACTGAGTTGCAATGTTCGAAGTGTCACAGCCTTTATCAAGGTGGGTATTGTGCATGCTGGGATGGGTAAATCTACGGACAAATTTGCCTCGCTTCAGGTAAGACATTTTGCAATAATTTCCTTATTTCTGCGTCGATTAAAAAACGGTTTGTTGCATGTACCCCGCCTTACTGAGCTCTTTCCTCCGATGTATGCTTTACACGAAACCTTTTTGTACTTTTTGCGAAAAGTGATCCCAACCGACCAGAAAAACGACAAAAAATCTGGTCGTTTTTCAGGTCAGTTGGGATCAATTTTTGGGAAAAATATGGGGAGTTTTCAAATAAGTAATACACCTGAGGAAAGCGCTCAATAAGGCGGGGTACATGCAACAAACCGCTTAAAAATTGACACAGAAATAAGAAAATTATTGCACAATTTCCTACCTGAAGCGTGGCTTATTTTGCCGTAGTCGTTATCATTTCGTTTTCTGGTCAGTTGGGATCAATGTTTTGGAAAAATTAAAAGGATACCACAAATAATCCATGTATCCGAGGAAAGAGATTTTCACGGTGGGGATTGTGCATGCTGGGATGGATAACGAATACGGACAAAAATAATCTCGAATCTTGTCAAATATTGTGCAATAACTCCGTTATTTCTTTGTCGATTTTCAAAAGGTCTGTTGCATGTACCCCGCCTTGAAAATCTCTTTCCTCGGATGCATGGATTATTTGTGGTATCCTTTTAATTTTTCCAAAAATTGATCCCAACTGACAAGAAAACGAAATGATAACGACTACGGCAAAATAAGCCACGCTTCAGGTAGATAATCGTGCAATAATTTTCTTATTTCTGTGTCAATTTTCAAGCGGTTTGTTGCATGTACCCGCCTTACTGAGCGCTTTCCTCTGGTATATTACTTATTTGAAAACTCCCCATATTTTCCCATAAAATTGATCCCAACTGACCTGAAAAACGATCAGATTTTTTGTCGTTTTTCTGGTCGGTTGGGATCACTTTTCGCAAAAGGTACAAACAGGTTTCGTGTAAAGCATACATCGGAGGAAAGAGCTTAGTAAGGCGGGGTACATGCAACAAACCGTATTTGAATTGACGCAGAAATAAGGAAGTTATTGCACAATGTCTTACCTGAAGCGAAGCAAATTTGTCCGTAGATTTACCCATTCCAGCATGCACAATCCCCACCGTGACCGTGTTTATCCCTAACCCTACGGAGCACTTTCATTTCGTTTCGCTTTGAAAGAGCTCTATCACGGGTCGCGAGACAAAAAGCTGTACTGATCATTAATTTTGTAAATAATTGTTAATGAATATCTGATAGTTACTATTCTTTCTGTCTACTGTCTGTTTATCCTTCTGTCTGTCCATCGTTTTTGTCTATTGTCAACCATTTCTCCTTTTTTCTTCTTCTCTCCCTCCCTCTCAAACCCTGTCCCCCTGTCTTTCATATACATTATGTTCTATAATAAGTTTGACTGTGTTGAATTTGTATTATCATGTCATGATTGTAAATCTCTGAAAAGAGGAAATAAAGAGTATATATTTATGTGACTCAGAATTTCGGAAAATTATTAATATTTTTCGACGAAACCTCGTAACTACAGCTTGTTTTAAGCTGCAGTTACGAGGATTTCGTTGAAAAAGCAGCGATGTGGCAGATGCAAACTGAGACGTGATCATAGAAAAAGGTCACCATGCACGTATAAGCAGCTTGAACGTATCCTATAGTTCCTGTCATTGAAACGATATATGGTGGAGAATCATGTGTCGAAGGTTTTGAAGGTTTTTGAAGGTTTTTATTATCAACTCTCACCCCTAACTGGGGTACAAGTCAAAACTTGCAACAGACCGGTCCGCACCCTTGTGCATGCCTACCCAAATATAAGTATACTGTAAACTCAAAAGCGTACTAATGCAACAAGAAGGCCTTTCAGCAAACCCCTTCCAACAATACAGGCCTAGTTTTGGTGTCTCAAGTAAAATGATCTTGTGAAAAACATTGGGACAAAAGAAGAAAATGCTGGTAAACAGCATTCCCTCGTTTCGTCCCAATAACTTCGTTGCTACAATATTCAGTATAATATATGAGTTTCTTATTGATTTAGCCCTTTCCCAAACAAGACCGGGTTTTGACATGCCAAGCTGAAAATGGCTAGGGAAAACATTGAGGAAAAAGAAGAAACTGCTGAGAATCAGCAGTTTCTCCCTCCGCCTCAACATCCCCCAAGCCGCATTGTACACAAATCATAGTTCTCTTAGCCCCCGTTTTGTTGTCTGCTCTGAAACTGGAGCACCCAAAATTTTAGCTGCAAGGAACAGGGTCAAACCTGCTTGGTTGTACGTCAATGAAGAAGCTTTCTGATTGGACCAGTCTAACTTTTTGCGTGTGGGAAAGGGTTAATGAACTGTCTTTTACATAAATAAATCACATACAAAAACCATGTCTACTTCAACTCGCTCCCCGACAAGACCAGGTTTTGAAGTTCCCGGCAAGAACGGCTTAGGAAAACATCGGTATGGGAAAACACCGCGGCAAAAGAAGAGAGTGTGGATCATCAACACTCCCTGCCCCCGCCCCAATGCTCTCCCAGCTGCAATATACACACACTCCATGTTAATTTCAACAATTTAACTTTGCAACAGTTTTTAGTTGGGACAGTCTAAGCAAGTCATCCGGGAGAGGGTCGAAACTTTAACACTGCGAGTCGCCGCACTATTGGTATCTGTCCTAACACCATTGGATGAATCGCTAAGCATGGCACTGGTATACATCTATGCCTCTCAGCAAAGACCCCGCAACCGCGGCCTGAAACAAGTCGCAGCCGCCAGGTCACCACAGAAAGGCACTGTCATGTGAAAATGTGTCAAATTACATCCAACATGCTATTAGAAAATGTTAATAGTGCCCATGAAAATCTGGACCATGCGTGTCAATAGCCTTTTCTTATCTGACGCTGTTTAAAAAATCCACCATTCCCAGAAAAATCTCTGCTTCTAACCCTTTTCCTCGCTGTTAGATCTATATTGTTAATTAACCAAAAAATTGGTTTATTGAATTATAACAAATAGATCTACTCGTTTGAATGTAACTAGGTATCCTACCATGTTTCAGAACCTTACATTATTTCGTGTAACAAAGAAGTTACGCCGAACGACGAAATCGTCACGTAGCCATATTTACAGATACGTGGCAACATAAGATAACTTCCGGTTCCATGACGTCACATCCTTAATATCGTTCATGGGTAAATAACCAAACACTTGTAATAATAACTGTACAACATGGTGAGATGATGGTCTTAATTATTCTAAGTATTAGATAAAGGCAGTATAGTAGATTCCACGCGATATAAACGTTCAAAAGGCACAGCCTTTGAACGTTTATGTCGCGTAGAATCTACTATATAGACTCTGACTTAGTGTTCGTCAACCAATGAAAACATACGCTTCTACTGTCATTCTTCAAACCACGCCTCCGACCGGAGCTACTATCGAGCGGATCTTACTGGAATTACATCATTTTCCCCAAAATTAGAGGATTTTCCCAAAAATTACATCATTTTTCATAACTGCACGGGAAACGGGGGCGTGGCTATGTATATCCGGGACATTAACTAATCGGCAGTGCGTTTATGTGAAAAATAGCCCCGAAATTTTCAAATATACTGCAATTTCATTGGTCTAAACACTAGGACGAACACTAAGGTGGTGGTTGGAAGTCAAATTCCAGTGGCAGATGTTGGTATAGTCTGTTCACCATACATATTAGCCGATATCTGGGACAAAGACTACTGTATTGGCATTTGAAACCAACATGAATCCAGATCATCATATGCATGTACATAGTCTGAACAAGAGCCATGTTGGTCTCTTACAGTTTTAGTACCCGAATCAGCTTTTAGAGACCACAATGAACCATACTTAAAGGGACATTTCATTCCAATTTCAATTTTTTAAAGTAGGCCTATGTCTTGATGCCAAGATTGCTTATTCTTGTGAGTATAAAAAATATTAGTTTTTTAAAGTTGTTGCCGATAAGCGAGAAACACGCATTTAAAGTTGAGACATAATCGATACATTGCATATAAATCCGAACTGTTGTCCACAACAGTTTGTTCAATTTTAACACAAAAATATAAATTTCTCTTAAACGGCGCAATATTTTGGCTTGAAATTTTCAGAATTGTCATAAGGAAATATACTCTTTCAGAAAAAAATAAAAGTAAAATTTATGACAAAAAATTCTGAAATGTCACTTTAAGTGCAGACTGATTTGGAAACGAGGTAGCCTATTTTCAAATGTTATTATATGCCCATTTTCTATATTATGGCTCGTATACTTATATTTTCTACCGAGATAGCAATTACATGAATTACGGCATTATAATGATGTCCTTTATTTAATAAAGTGATAACACATTAATAAACAATATGAAAGATACAATCGTATCTCAGAACTATCTGTGGTTTTGTTTGCGTAATCGCCCATCTGTCCACAACCTAAATTTAGCACTGTCAATTGTGTTTTGTATTAAAACATTGTTTATAGAATCAATTTCTGGTGGAATAAATGTGGCTTTTAAAGGACAAAGGTCTACCGTACGACAGATTCCTCCATGTTTGTTAACTGACGTGTGAAAACTGTTCATTTGATTCGGTGAATGACGCAATCAATTGCATGGAACTACATGCCGTTTTAATGACACTATATCCGGAAAGAAACAAACCCCGGATATTCGATTTTTAACGTGTTGAAAAAATGGGCATTTTGTATTAACAAAGAAAACAATTATGATTCTGAATGAAGAAATTCCTGTAACAATAGGGTACGATTTTATTTAGTAAAATGTGACGTAATTTCGGACAAACAATAGTATTCCGTAGGTGTTGTTATAAAATCTCGTAACTACGGCTTGATTCAAGCCGTAGTTACGAGAGTTTATAACGACACCAACGGTTTATCAAAACATAACGGTAAACCTAGTCTACTTTTAGCACAAAATTCATTGCCATTGAATGAAAGGACCAATTCGCACTTTACTAACAAACGCCAGAAAATGGCACACATGTGTACAGGGCATTCGGGACATACAAAAGGCTAGAGTTTCAAAGTTTTCGTTTTTAAAAGTATATGGAAAAGTGTTAAGGGTCCGCTAAAGAGTTAGACAGTGAATTTGCGCCATTGCTGGCTCCAAGTCAAACAAGTTTTTCAGTAAAAATTTGTTTTAGGTTCTGTTACATTATGATTATAACATGCTATAGGCATAGTTCATTTGACAGAAAGAACAAAGTTGAGCACCAAAATCAACAAGACAAGTCGAAAATTTGGCGTTTCTCCCAAAACCAGCAACTTTATCTAGAAAACATTTTTTTTCTTTGAGATATGCCAATATAATGTGCACATTCTAATCCAGGTAGTACTACCTTGCTATGTCAATTTATCACAGCGGGTTTCATGATATTCCCCAAAGACCATTCCCGCCCATGCTTTTTCATCGGACGCCATTTGCAAAATCCATCGACTCCTATTCAGTAGTGTTTTGGGGCATAAAATGATAGGCAGCGAAAACAAATGAAGGAAACCTATAAATTTGGTTCATTGTTGATCTTCATGTATGATGCATTACATCGATTGCGTCTTCACCTTCATATAATTGTCGATTTAAATGTCACTAAATTGTTTCCGGCTGAAGATTCGTCTATCTTTAAACAGTGGATTTATACGCGTATAGTCGTATCTTTAATAAAAGTTATTTTTCGTTACTATTATCAAGCTTTTCAGTTGTAATTATCCTTTTTATTATATTTACAAATATCTATAAAATTTCGATCGGTAAATCAACAAAAAAGTTTCACAAAATATGGAACTATTTTCAACGTTATTTGGTTGTGCCGGGAACCAGCATCCTCGAATTTGTAAACAGAAGGCGTACATCAAACAGATCTCCGTAAAAACATATTTAATGAATGGTGAGTTGTCAGAAACATTAGAATTGGTGATTGAAAGGTGGTGTACGTATTACTATTCTTCGATTTTCAAAGAATTTGGACTATGCCATGCATAAATATGAAATAATTTGCACCGGAAATGGATTCTGTTCATGGTCTGAAAATTGTTCTAAAACTATTTTTTTTTCGCAAAGACAAAACATACATGCATACTTAATACAATATGCATTCCGTCTCTACACAAATTAATATTTTAAACGTTATATCAAATGAAATTATATTGTTGCATAGTTTAAGAAATGTATGGTGTAAAGGAACGACCATTACAAATTAGTAGCGTCGCGATATGTATCATGCTTTTTTTGATAATTTTCCTTGCAGTTACCGAGCAATACAACATTACAACAGAGGGAATGTTATGCTAACTTAAAACACAATTGTGATAACAAGATACCTTTAAAATATGTTCACACTTTTGGAATCAATATGAAAAATGTAAGTGGTGTGTCAATAGAAAAATGGGGAAAGGTTATTATTATTATGTGACATATGTCTTCACTGTAGGAACCATCATTGATTTATTTCAGTTCATCAAATAAAGAAAAATAACAATTTTATTAGAAAACTTACTTTGACTGTTTGAGAATAAGGCCAAATTTTTAACCATACATGTATAGTGTTTCAAAAAAAATAGTTCCACCTTGAATTTCATATGAAAAATGAGGAAATGTCCCAAGTATATTTCGTAAATGCACGTTTTTAGAACAAAGTAACTTCATGTAAGTAGTAGTACTACCAAGTTTAGACCACGGTGTATGTTTGTGTGAAAAACTAGCCAACTTCATTCAAGGATAACTATGTTCTCGGTTTTCCTAGAAGTCGTCCTTTTTCCCAATGTTTTGATTATGCTTTACAAGGTAAACCAGAATTAAGTTGCTTAACATCTTCTACTCATGTAGAGCTTTAATTTGATATATAATATGGCATATACATGTTAAGAATAAACACAAAAATTAACTTTGAATTTTGTGTAGATACCGAATTTTCCTGAACCTTAAGCAAGCTTTCTAAAATAGACCAATTTATTCGAACTTCTATGTATAATAAGTAACCCGATTGGGCAACACGTATAGCTTGGTTAGTTGGTTTGATCGACGAACAGGTGTAATTAGAATTAGAATGACCGATGTATGTAAGTGTTGGTGGCTCTGAAGCTGCAAGTGTTTTATTCGAATTTTCACGATGCATTCCTCGGCGGTGCGGACATGGCCGTACTACTTTTTGGTCGAAATTGTTAATGAGTTTAACATGCTAAATGGGATAAAATGCATTAACATCGCTTTTCCAGTCATCTAGAATATCAAAACTTTCTAGGGCGAGGTCCCTTGAACTCCACTGAAGAGAGGAGTATTTCCCACTCCTTCTTTGGGCATTCGTGAACTCTCTTTTCTAATGCTGGCGATGGCCCTTCGTATCTGACCACAAAACACGTAATTGCAGAGAACTTTTACTTGTAGTTGTTGCTTTTTATTTCAATGGTATAAAACGATATTTTACCAGGAAAATGAGATTACTTTTTGCGGACAGGGGACTATTTATCTGCTAAAGTTTAAAGTGACATTTCAGATTTTTTTGTCATAAATTTTACTGTTATTCTTATCTGAAAGAGCATATTTTCTTATGAAAATTCTGAAAATTTCGAGCCAAAATATTGCGCCGTTTACGAGAAATTTATATTTTTGTGTTAAAATTGAAAAAAATGTTGCGGACAACAGTTCGGATTTATATGCAATTTATCGATTATGTCTCAACTTTAAATGCGTGTTTCTCGCTTATTGGCAACAACTTCAAAAAACCAATAGTATTTATACTCATTAGAATAACCAATCTTGGCATCAAGACATACTTTTAAAAAATGAAATTTGAATGAAATGTCCCTTTAAGCCTGTTAATAAGTTTGAACGCAAACCAATATTGGATGACAGCAAAGACAATTTGGTACCACTACTCTGACTACAAATAACTAAATGTCCTTTATTGGATTAATTTTCCAGCTAAATAATTTGTTGTTTTGAACGATATAACCCCATCGTTCAGATGATGCCTATCTGGCTATCTGGCGAGAAACATTCAGTGCTTCTGCATTTTATTAGGTACAATATCTAAATGATTTCGGGACATTTGACTATAATGGTAGAATACCCGAATGTGGCCGTTTTTAGATTCATAAAACGTCGGCTTTTTTCGAGTGGCGTCGTTAGATATCCGAACGTATTCGGGCGCGGTCGTAAACATTCGACATGGAAAAATCTCCTTAGGGATGGACTACTTTTACAATACTTCCTTTTTTTACAACTTCGAAATCACACATTTTATTGTCTGTCATTCTAAGATATTAGTTTAACAGTGACATTGCACATTTAAACACATGTGGGCTTAATGTTTGAGTACATTCTATTCTCAATATGTTTTATACTTGGCATTTAGGCCCAGGTACATAAATGAAATCATAGATAACCCAAATTATGAATTATGAACATAATTATGAATATCTCGGTGAAATGGTGCAGTATCTATTGCACAATATTCTAATTGCATTTTATTGCACGAGACTCTGTGATTTTCTGCACCAAACGCCCTTGTCATTTCTGATTGACAATGGAGACATTTAGTGCAACGCATATATCTTTTCTTCTGTGGGAACTGTAATTTCAGCTATAATGATGTGGAAATTCTACATTGCTTGTTTAAGCGAAAAGCGAAGAATATCTTTGTATTGTATTTTGTGTATGGGCCGTTGGCCTGATTATGCAATAAAATGTTTGTAGTTGTTCCAAAGAAAGATATACATATACCACATTTATAAGCATTTACAATAGCGTTCGGTTTTCTCCTTTAACAAATACGTCATCGTCACGCCCCACTGGTCTAAAAATAGATTGGGAATCCTCTATCGTACAAATATGTCTGTGAATTGCGCGAAGTTTTTCCACGTTCAACTTGCTGAAGATGACGTTCTAAGAGCTGGATTGCCGTAATCATTTGTTGAGAAACATTATAATTCAGAGTTGAGAAGGTTGCTGCACTGTCGTGTACTTTTTAAGATAGGTAACTATGAAATAACCAGTTGACATGTAATGTTTACACATTCGGTCCTGCCTTAGCTTCGTCGTGCCACTCGTGCGTACTCGCTTACCCTTTCTAAAACGACAAAATGTCATGTTGGGCCAAATTAAAAAAGTATGTAGATGACAAAACGGATGTGAATACTTTTAGTGTTTTATGTCAGAGAAAATAAAGAGGCAAAAGTAGAATGATCATCAATATCCAAAGAAGTTATTCACACTCATTTTGTTTGCTGTGCAGGTCTTTTCAATTTGGTCGATCATCATTTTCTTCTTTTGCCTCAATGTTTTCCCAAGAATTGTCTGTAGGGGACGTCAAAACCGGTCTTGTTTGAGAAAGGATTAATCTAGAAAAAAAAACAGAACTTGTCGCTGAATGTGATTTGATACAGGCTTTCACTACAAAAGAGGGCAATAACTCATAAAATAAGCAAGGTAGAGTTATGATCCTTGTACGTTGCACTTCTCCTTGGTGAGATCTATCTACCCGCGAAGTTTCATGATCATAGCTACTTTACTTTCAGACTTTTCGATGTTTTTTCTGGTGAAGCTGCTGAGGAATCTCGAGAAAAAACGTTTGTCATTTCTGGTCTGTCTCCGTATCTGGAATCAATGTTGCATGTTTAATATGCGCATTGTTTCGTAGTTTCAGTTCCCACCTGCATTATCTATGATCGACTAATATCTCGCTTGAAAATAATAATTTTTCGTTAACACTGTTACGAAAAAATTGTCCGATTCATGACCGATAAACAAAATATTAGACTGGTACCCGGCAAGCGTTGTTGAGGGATTTCCCATGAGAAATCTATTTTTAGCACACGAGCGCGCGAAAATTGTTCCATATTCAGTCTATACATCCACCTTTTATGACTTTTACAATATTCTATCTTGAAATAAATATAATGCTAGGTTCCCACTGCCGATCTGATCAACTTGATCCACAAGACCACCTAATTTCCCCGATCAAGCCCGACCAAATGTATGTACACTACTTCTTCTCGATCTCTAGTCGATCAAACTAGACCCCCCTCCCGAGCACTCCCAATCATTCCCCGATTGAAGCCCGACCATCTTTCCGATTTCTACCCGATCACCCCGACCTTAATTCGAGCCCTACTCGATCGAGACCCGACCATCTAGATTTATATACGACAAGATCGAGCTTATTCTATTCTAGGTGTTCTGAATGAAAATCTTTCTGCAGTGTCTGTGATTATCACATATTCATAATAACTTCATAATATTGTCGGGTGAAGCATATACATAAATTTGATGTGACGTAAATGTCATTTTAGCTATTGACTCACCCTTAATCTGATTAAATATAACGATTTATGCATTCTTTAAGGCATTAAATACCATTATTTCAAGTGGAGAATCACATGAAACACCATTTCCGATAATGTTCAATATTTCTGTTGATATAATCTGCGCGGGATCTCGTACTGTTTGTACACATT
Organism: Fragum sueziense; assembly: GCA_963680895.1. NCBI lineage: Eukaryota > Metazoa > Mollusca > Bivalvia > Cardiida > Cardiidae > Fragum > Fragum sueziense. The sequence goes on along the minus strand of OY804603.1, from coordinate 55,485,494 downwards.
TATTAGCACACGACCTAGTGTTTCCACTGATCAGATCAACTCGACCAAGCGATCGAATACAGATCGAGCTTAGTCTTCAAGGGCGATCGGGAGCGGTCGATGTGATCGAAATTGATCTGCATCGCTCGGGCTTCCTACTCGAGTTTTTTGACATGCAAAAATAGTCGAGTGCGATCGAGTACAAAAAATATCGAGAAGCGATTGTGTATTGATCGGGTAGAAGATCGACCTTATCGATAATCAATCGGGTCTGGAGATCGAGTGTGATCGGGGTGATAATCTGTATCCCGATCTGCACCGAACATGCACTCGATTACCTCGACTTGTACTCGAGTAATTTCCGACCACACTCCGATCAACTCGACCTCTGGTTCATCTGTTCACCCGAGCAAATCGAGTGAAGAGGTCGGGTTTGATCGACTAGAGATCGAGAAGAAGCCATATGGTCGGGTTTGATCGAGGACATTTAAGCGATCGAGTAGATCGAGTTGATCCGATGTAATGGGTCAGTTGGAAGCACTCGATCACCTCGACTTGTACGAGTTATTCCCGAACGCATTCCCGATCACTTCGAATTCTGCTCCATCAGTTCATCCAATCAAATCCCGTAAAAAGATATCGACTCGATCACACACAATATCTACACGACTGATTGTCGATCAGCTCGATCTTCTTTACGATCGATACTCGAGTAACTTCCCGATTTATTTTCTACTCGATCGCTACACGGATATTTTTGACGTGTCAAAACAAATTGGCGGGATTACCGATCGATGCAGACCATACTCGATCATCTCGACTAATCCCGATCACCCATGCCGAGCGAGCTCGACCGGTACTCGATCGCTTGATCGGGTTTGATCAGTGTAATAGCCAGAATGCATAAATGCATCCGGATTTTGTGACGTCCGAATATAGGTGCACTTGCTCCGCAGATGTCACTTACTTTTTGCCAAGAATCGGACTTCTCGCACGTTGTTCCCTATATGTGTAGTTTTGTTTCAATGTTTCTGTATCTATCCAGCCTGGTTTTGAGTGGATTCGAGCCGTATCTCGTCTAAAATTTCGATCGCTAGAATCGGAATTTTCCGAGATTGTTGTCATTTTGGTCGTCCGTTTTTGGGCCGAGTTCAGTGTTTCATGCATATATTTGGACAGAAAATGCTAGATTAATATGTATATTTTATTCTGGGCTGGGTCTTTAATTGTATTTATTGAGGTTCTATTCATTATTTGAATTTTCCGCAGGGTGGTCACTTTGTTTACGTTCGTCGCTAAGCGCGCCGTAGGTACTCGAGTGATCGCGGTGTAGGAAAATTTTATCGCTTCAAATCGCATTGTTAATGGACCGTTTGGATAGAATTTGGACCAAATAATATTTTGACATGTATGTTTTTATTTTAATTGTCCGTATGTTTTATGTATTTTGTGATAATATTTGGGACTATTTCTTTGGTCTTTTCGCGGATGGAAAACAATGCTTTCCGCCGCGTTTGATTGTTGTTTTCAGCATTTTAATCTCCTTTTCCCGTTATGTTTTGTACTCGAGAACAAACTTTGGAAACTCGGGAATTGAGAATTGCTATTCTATTCCCTGGATTCTATCATTTGTGTAAGTCAGAGCGAATTTTGTCTCAGAATTTTTGAGCCGTCAGAACCTGATTACTCAAAATCGCCGCTCAATTCTGATTGGTCAATTCGGCACTCGAGCAGAGGCTCAGAACTATAAATACTCGAGCGCGTTCCCGAGCCCGCTTATCAGCGGCTTGGACGGGATTGCCATAGGAGGCTATGTGAAATTGGATTAAATTAGGATTTGGATTTATTTTGGATAAAACAAAACAAAAGTAAGACTGATAATATTTTTGGAACTTTATTTTATTCTCTGGCATTCCCGTCACTCCAACGAGCTGCTGATCATCCCCTTTCCCCGTAATATTTCTTTATTTTTGGTCTTAGCCCTTTTCAGGAAGAGAATCTCAACTCAACACCTGTCGCCTCCTCTCCCTTGGTTATTTGCACATAACTGAGCTCTAGAGGTCCGACAGTCCTAGTCCATTTTGGCCAGTTGTCCCTTGTTTTTATTTTGAAGAATAACCAGACCCTTTTCCCAATTTGACCCTTTTTGTCCAGAGGACCAGAACATTGTCATTTGCATGACTTTGATTGTTATGCATGACTTTGAGTGTCCTTTTTGAAATAATGTTTGTCTTTGGAAATAAGCTAAAGAATAAGTAAAGTGAGTACTTTGGGAGTATGTTGAATCCAATTCTGTATGAATTGACTTGTCTGTTTTCTGTGTTTATTAAAGATATACGTGCGCAATTCATGCGACGACAAGCGGCAGAAAATTCGAAGAACTAAGGGACGTAACTCTATCTGCTTTTTCGACGTAAATTTCAACAGAGCGGAAGCAAAGATCAGCCAAAACGCAGCTAAATTATCGTTCCAGATTGAACAAAATTAGTTAGTTTTCACTGCGAAAAATGTCAACGATGTCAAGTAGGATCAGATGTGGTGCAAAAAATTCGTGGAGCGAAAGTTTATTCAATCAAGGGAACCAGGGGATTTTGACAGTAGGCGTATTCGACTGAACCGTTTGTTAACTAATTGTTTTTCGTTACTTAACTATTTTCATTCGACTGACAGAATGACGTCATAAAATTAAGTAATTTCTTAACGCAAAAAATTCCGCGTTAAGTATGTCACGTGACAAAACAAGTAGACAAATCTACTAAAAATGTAGGTTAAATGCATTTCAATATGTACCTATTGCAATTTTATGGGCAAATCTGATTAAATATTGATAGAATTAAAAGGATATATATAATGATAAAAAAAAGAAAGATGGTTTTTCATTTACGGACATACACGATGAGGTTTCATTGGGTGTTTCCGTTACCGAACAGTAACGGGAAATGCCGACGATGCACATATTTCAAAATGGCGGCATTCTCGTTAACTAATTCCGTATTTTGTATTCGACTGAACGAAAATCGTTGACTAATGGTGATGGTCTGCGCAGGTGGGCGGAGCTAAGCGTTACTTAACGAAAATGTTGCAGTCGAATACGAATATACAAAATGGCAAAAAAGTGTAAAATTTAATTCATTTCTAATTGTTGTCTGCAGGATCTTTCAATTTAGACCAGTGTACAATTTTGTTGTTTGGTAAGACCAAGATTCTGACCAAGTTGTTCCAAATGCTCCATTCCTTATACAAATGACGTCATCATGACAGCATTTGTATAAAGTATAGAGCATTCAGAACACCATGGTTTACAAATTATGGAGGATTAGGAACAACTTGGTCAATTTCTCTCTTAAATTGCCTCTACAGAATTGACCAAGGGGTTCCGCAAGAAGTATAGACTAATGGCGCCTCCCTATGAGCGGCTTAAATATCTTGCTCTAAAGAACACTTTATCTTAAAACATCGTAAGAAAGCTCAAGATATCTAAAAAAAACCTTGCCCTAAAGAGCACACTGGGAAAAAGGTCCCTAATATCATTTGATATAGCCGTGTTTCATGATCAGCCTGTGCCTAAGTGAAGTCTTGGATCCATGGTGCTGTCTAACAGTGGCTACAGGTCAAAAAGAAAATAATTGAGGCCAATGGATCATGATCAGACTGTGTGTATACGCAGGTAGATCTTCAACCATGTTTGGCTCAAAAGGCTTAAAGGACCTTTTTCCAAATCCTGGCTCATTTTGTTTTCCAACATATGTCTCTCACCAAGGATTGGATAATCATAAAAAAGAGAAGAATTAAAAGCTGCTTGAAGCTCAAATTGGATGTTGTGGTCATATTGATGAGAAAAGTACCTTGGTTACGTTGGTCTAACCCAAAGTTCTGTCTGGTAAAGATTCCATAATTAGTGACAATAACACCTGGAATTGTTGTTAAGGGTTAAAATATAGAATTGTAAATATCATGCATTTTCTTACAGATTGAAGAAGATTTGCCCAAAGATCTGCCATTTTCAAATTTTGTGAGTCCTATAAAAGAAAAGCCAGAATTGATGGAGGTATGCTAATGTCTATCCATTTTGGATTAAGCCTTTCCCGAACAAGGCCTCTTTGACATCTCCATTAGAATTGGCTTGGTGAAATATTGAGGCAAAAGAAGGAAATGCTGATAATCACATACAGTCGACACTCGTGTAGAAGTCAGAGGGGCCGTTAAAATACATCGACATATCCGGAGTTCGACTCACCCGATTTTTTCTTTGTTTCCATTGAAATGATGTTTAACCGTCTTTGATGCTCATCAAGTATGTTCGTAATTGAAATATAGTAGGAAAAGGAAAGAAATTGCTCGACATGAGCAATTTCTTTCCTTTTCGTACTATATTTCAATGGCTACATTTATTTAAGGAATGAATGCAATTTTATTTTTTTCATGCAGGTATGAAAAATACAATCTAATCACACTGCATGAATCCGCGAAGCGGTTCATACAAAAGTGTGATTAGATTTTATTTTTCATACCTGCATGAAAAAAATTAAATTGCATTCATTCCTTATAATTTAATAATACATTTTATTACCGTAAATAGTAATATTTGCGAATAGAAAAGATGAGAAATCGTTCAGACTATGTTCAAAGAAGCGGACAGATGTGCGATATCTGCCCGCTGCCAAGGTATTCAGATCTTACTCACTTGCTGTTCCGTGAAAAAACTTAAAATGACGTCATAAAAAGCGCGCGTAACTGCAACGTAGTTTACAGCGAATTCAGTCGTCGTAACGTTATTTTCCATCCTCTCAAGTGCGTTTTGAGCAATAACTTTTTGAAATTGAGTTTGTTTCAACTAGAAAATCTATTTAAGAGTAAGATTTAATGATAAAACTTGCAGTTTACTACTCAAAACGAACGTAATATGCCGATTTGTACAGGACACATCCATTAATCCATATTGTTGACTCGAAAGAAGTTCCGGCGATGTCAATTTTTTTTTCATGGAGTTATGAAAAAAAAAATTTAGCCAATCAAAACGCTCGGATTTTTATGAAATCAACTAATATTAAATTATTTCAAAATAACTTTGTTTAATGTTTTTGATATCCATTGATGAGGACGGGACCAGTTTTTCACTTCGACTTAAGCGGGAATTTAACTCATCCGATGTCGAGATAACGAGTGTCGACTGTATATCTAGTCTTATCAGCCTTGATCTAGTGGTCTGAAGCAGCTTTTGAATGAAGCAACCCTAAAGTGTTGCTGTTTGGGAAAGGGTTAAAAAAGTTCTACAAATGAAGCTAGAAATCTCTATAAAAGGCTCAAAAAAAGCTGCGGATTTTTAAAACATGCAAATTAAGAATAATATTAAGCTTTATGATCAGGCATATACGTAAATTATTTGAAAAGTGGCTTTGTGCAATTTAGAAAAATCTACAGGTCATAAAACTCTTTGTTTCTTCAGTACTGACCCCAATATTAACATTTACTTATACCAATGGTATTCATTGAACTGAAAAGAAGTTTTCTTTAGTTTTAATTGCAAGATTTTTTTTCTCAGAAAATGTTTGTTAGTTGGTTACTAAAACTGGGCCCTGGTCCAAATCTACAGATAGGAGAGGGTAATGGCTTTTCAAAATGCAATATTTCATTACATAAATACCAAACCCTATGTTGTGGATACTCATTGGAATCGTCTCAAAGTGACATTTCCAATGAGTACCCAAAACAATGTGGTTTGAATTTGAAATTAAAAAAAAAAAATGGGAACATCTTCACCCTCTTATCTGTTGCTCTGCTGATATCTAGAAAAAAACCTGTAAATTTCTCCAATCAGGCTTCACCAGCAGAAGATCTCGACTTCCTGAAGACCACAGCCGATCCTGACGACCCCTCTACAGGATTATCTCCCTTTAATATGACGGGCGGATTTGACGATGCGACGTCGCAGTCAGATCTGGATCAGATAGAGGATGAGACTTCGATAGAACCTTCATTTCATATAGATAAATAGTTGATTATGAAATAAGCAATTTACTAGACGGAAATGTTTCTCAGTGGTCCAAATTGAAAAAAAATGCATGCATTCATTGAAATAGATATTGAAGAGTATTTTCAATTTTAATTGGTGTAAACAATTTAGAGGAAGGGAGAAATGTTGGTCCTCTCTGTATTACTTCCTTTGCCATTTTGTGTGGGTTGTCAAACTAGATATAATTCAGTTCATGAAAGGTTTAAAGTAATTGTGTTTTATCAAATACTAATAGAATAAGATATGAATATTTTTCCAGCAGGTTTCTGGAAATATCTTAATTTGATAGGACTCAAGAATGTATGTTAAAGTATTGAATTTATTTGATGTGTACATTAGGTGTACAACGCCTTTGATATGTTAATTGGGTCTTTTAAAGTGTTTTAATATAAAAAAAGAGTAAATGTCAACATTATTTTTGTTGTTGTTTTGACTGTATTTTTAGAATATACATGTAAATATGCTTTAAATATAAAATAAATGATTTTAAAACCTGTCTTTATTCTTTAAATGGTGGAACCCTAACCCCATAATAATTTGAAGCTGTAGTGACCAATCTTGAAACATATAGTACCTATTATGCAAATAATTGTGTATTTAAACATGTTGGGAAAAGAGGAAATTGCTCATTTTGAGCAATTTCTTCTTTTCCCAAAATGTTTTATTCACAATTGTTACTTCCAAAATTATAAAAAAAATGTGTTACTATTCAGTTTTTGACATGAAATACCACAAAATCTCTATTAAGTGACTATTTTGAAGAAATTTATCTGTGGAGTACTAGTACTTTAAAATCTGTAGGGGGCGCATGACACTGATTCTGTCTTGGACATTATCCTTTATGACATTTGACAAAAGTCATTTATCTCTCAACAATAGCTGATTTTCTGTATGGGTCATCTGCATGGGATCATGAGCAGCTGGTGGCTATCAATGGGTGTTGTGTTCGTACAGGTGCGGTGCATATCAGTCACGAACCGCCACAATAAAACAGAAAAAAAATTGTTGAACATGGCATTCAACCACAGTGCACTATCGATGAATTTTGTCCAAATATCTCCCTCCAGTCTGGTATTCAGTATGTTACGTCACAAGCAGGCAGAGAAATGCCCGTATGACGGAGAATAGTTCATTATAAACAAGACCATTCATCATACCCTGAGTTTTCATCTCATTTTGACACTCTGACTCCTCGAGAGACATTTATTGAAAAGAGAATTTTGTGCATTTTAGCCCAGCAAATATTGAGACAAAATAACATAAATAAATGCTTGCTATCAAAACATTTTCTTCTTTCGTCTCAATATTTCCCCAAGCTTTTTAATAAAGGATATCAAGATCACGGGCTATTTGGAACAGGGTTTAACCCATTACCACACAATGACTTTTTGACTCCCCTCAAGATAATGACATTAGAAAACATTGTGGAAAATGAAGAAATTGCTTTTGATAAGCAATTTCTTCATTTCCCATAATGATTTCTACCACAAAAAGTCCAAAACATACAAAATTGTATTCAATTTAAAGTGCCGTATGCAACATCTTTGAATTTGAAAAGTGTAAAATTGTGTCGATTGGAAAAGGGTTAAACTAGTCCATCCATCAGCGCCGATGAGTTTTCATCTCATTTTGACACTCCAGACGCTCTCACGGGACATTTATTGTAAAGAATTATGTCTTATGTACCCAAGAAATGCAAAATTCTATAATACAGCTTGATATCAGATTATTACAATGTAATAGAAAGGGATTCTATTTTGAAGAGCGACCTTGGAATACAATAAGGTCGTGTTCTTAGTCATTTAGAAAACAAGCCATGATTTTGTGTCCTCTCGGCTCTTTGGGTTTGTTCCTCAAATTATCTAGAGAGAAGCTATTGTAGAACAAAAACATTTTATTAATATCCTCATTAATCTAGGTAATATAAAAGGCATATTTGTGTGCGTTACCTTTTTTCTCAAACAATGTCTGGTTTTCGATTTTCCTAATTATACCCCCACAACGAAGTTACTGGGGGGAGGGTGTATACTGGAATCAGGTAGTCAGTCTGTTCGTCCGTCTGTCCGTCCGTCCATGGACATAACTTTGTGTCCTCTTCTCCTCCCACAGTTTTTGACCAATTTTGCTGAAATTTTATCAGGTTTTTATATGTATTGGCGTCATCTTCTCCGTCTGTCCGTCCGTCCGTCCATCCGTCCGTCCATCCGTACGTCCGTCCACTTTTCTTGTCAACGCAACTCCTCCTAAGTTTCTGGCTGGATATTCTTGAAACTTGACAATGTTATCACCTCAATTGGTAGATGTGCATGAAGGAAGGATTTTATGGTTCGTCAATTTTTGCCTGAGTTATGCCCCTTAAAAACTTAGTCTCTGGAGCTTATTGAAATTGCAAGCTTGTCAACGCAACTCCTCCTAAGTTTCTGGCTGGATTTTAATGAAACCTGGTCAATGTTATCACCTCAATTGGTAGATGTGCATGAAGGAAGGATTTTATGGTTCGTCGATTTTTGCCTGAGTTATGCCCCTTAAAAACTTAGTCTCTTGGGCTTATTGAAATTGCAGCCTTGTCAACGCAACTCCTAAGTTTCTGGCTGGATCTTAATGAAACTTGGTCAATGTTATCACATCAATTGGTAGATGTGCATGAAGGAAGGATTTTATGGTTCGTCGATTTTTGCCTGAGTTATGCCCCTTAAAAACTTAGTCTCTGGGGCTTATTGAAATTGCAAGCTTGTCAACGCAACTCCTCCTAAGTTTCTGGCTGGATTTTAATGAAACCTGGTCAATGGTATCACCTCAATTGGTAGATGTGCATAAAGGAAGCATTTTATGGTTCATTGATTTTTGCCAGAGTTATGCCCCCTTCAATCTTAGTCTCTGGGGCTTAATGATATTTCAGCCTCGTGAACGCAATTCCTTCCAGGTTTTTCACTGGATATTTATAAAAACCTTTTTGTGAACACAATTTTTTACAGGTTTTTCAGTGAATATTTATAAATCCTTGTCAATGTCATTTTTTTGTCTCAAGTTTTATAAGTGGCGGCGTATATTGTGACCATGGCACTCTTGTTTCTTATTATATGAAGTTGTGTACCTGCAATTTTCATCTTGGTCCAGCTATTAGTTTCAGAGTTATGTCACTTTGAACCTTTTAATGGTGGTGGGGGGGGGGGGTAGTCAAAATTTAAAAATTCGTTCCGGTGCTCTAACTCGAGAACCATTTGACCTAGGATCATGAAACTTTACACAGTTGTTGCCCTTGACCCAAAGAGGTGCCCTATTGTTTTGAGTCACCAAGGTCACAGGTCAAGGTCACAATTGGACTTTAAAATCCGTTTCCGTGCTCTAAGCCAAGAACCTTTTGACCTATAGCACTTTTTTGGTGACAAGGCCCTAGTGGGGTATTTGTCTGCTCTGCGACAGTTCTAGTTTAGGAATTTCAAACAAAAAAAATAATTCAAACTTTCAAGTGATTGATTATTAACATTATATCTCTGGTTCGTGAAGAAATAGGCTTTCAAAACATTGACCCAAAAGAGCACCATACATTTGAACATGTCAATTTTGCAACCTCTAAATTCAATCTAATTTTTGGCTGCCTCACCCTTTCCCGAACAAGACCTGGTTAGACCTGGTTTTGACGTCCTGAACGGATTTTATTGAAGGTGAAAAGATTGAGGCGAAAGAATCTTAATTATTTTCTTTTACACTCATTCTGTCGCCTGTCACAGCTTTAGAGTTGGATGACCAAAAAAGTTTTACTGTTTGGGAAAGGGTTAAATGGATGTTTATAAAGCCCATGAGAAACGCCGATTTTGTAAATCCCTTTGGACTGGGCACGAAGTGCTCAAGATGAGCTATTGTGGTCACTCACCGTCCGTCCGTCCGTCTGTTCGCACATAATTCCTTGAAACACCTCCTACTCCTTAACCATTGGGCAGATTTTGACAAAACTTTACAGGAATGTTCCTTGGGTGATCATATTTAAAGAATGTTCGCGATTTTGTGATTCGTCAAAAAATATGGGTGTGGCAGGGCAAGGCTTATCGAACTTTGAGAAATCATGATATCATTCTTAGCAAATCAACCATTCGGCCAATTTCAACCAAACTTTGCAAGAATGTTCTTTGAGTCACTGTCGTCAACATTTATGAATAAATTTAGGATAAATGGAGTTTAGACAGAAATTATCGATAAATCACGGGGAATTGAAAAACACTTCCCATTGTTAAAGCCTTTGCGCTTGAATGCGCTAAGCTAAAAGCACAAGATGTTTTATCATTTGAATAGATAGGATGTTGAAGAACATATATAGGCTTTTCTAGGCTTTTCTCGCATAGTTCTTGCCATTTGAAGCCGAGTAAAATGACCTATTTTGAATACCTAATCATCGACTCATAATTCATCGGTTCATCGTATTAACATACACGGGTGAATAGATCTATTTTCTCTCTTTAATTTGATATAAGATTTATGAAAATCCGTTAAGAAATGGCAGTGCCAAAGCAATTTTATCACACATACCCACGCGTCCTTCTAAGGTAACGACCGAGTTCAGACAAAGAAACGCAGAGTTGACCCACTTTTTCAAATATAGATTTAACACGAAAAGAAAGTGTAAAAGGTAAAAGTATTCTATCATAATAAAATATAACAATTTAGCTTTAAGTTTTTACACACTTTTTGACATTTTAATGTGTTATTTAGGCTGAAAATACCGTTTGTAAATTACTCGTTTTTACATAGAATCAGATAGAGGCAGTATTTTTAAAACGAGACTGTGACCACACTATCATTAAATCCTGGATACATGTACACATGTCATATGTCAAATAGGCAAATGGTTAGTACAAATAACAAACGTATGACGAAAATCTCTTTATTTGGATATTAATTGTTTGGTGGAAAGATCGACCTAATCTTTTTTCTTTAGATATTCGAGTAACATAGCATTCCCCCCAAAGAGATCATTAATGTTGATAGAAAATAATTATGTTTCTGTAATCGATGGTTCACAATATTTTGCATGTGTCATCATTTCATTTGGCGTACAATTTCCTCCATCAAACGTTGTGCTCGCGCCTCTCGACGTCGACGTCTGAATCTGTGTGTAAATCCAATATTGGCGCTACCAGAGCTATCGACGCCAAAATCTACAGACGTTCTATCATTGAAATCGTACAATCCCGAAACTGAGCCGCTCACACCGCTACCGTGTACCCAGTTAGCGGTACCGCTTAACCCTTTCCCAAACGACAAAAAATTAGGGTTTTCCACTTCAAAAACTGCCACAAACGACAAAATAGATGTTATGAAAGATATAATTTGTGTAAAATATGGCATGGAAAATATTGAGACAAAAGGAGAAACTACTGGTCATCAGCAGTTTCTTCTTTTGTTTCAATGTTTTCCAAAGCCATTTCTTCTTGGGACGTCAAAACCAGGTCTTGTTTGGGAAAGGGTTAACGACAGGTCCCTGGCGGGATTCCAGTCCACCGTCCCAGATGCGCCGACGATGGGGGATCCCGGGCCACCGCCCCCTCCTCCTATCCACGACCCATGCACGTCCAACTTTCTCTGCTCCTGGAATTTTATCTTTGATATTTTCTTGGCGCTGTCTGATAAATTCAATATGCACAACAGCAATGTGAGAGTAAGCGCTACATTTGAAACCATCTGAAAAGGTAAATTATGAGTTCAGAAAATATTTTTTGACAGCAACCAAAGTTATTTATCCCTTTTAAAAAAGAGATCTGCTTTAGACGTCCCAAGTAGATTTTTTTCGGGAAAACATTGAGAGAAAATAGCTTTTGCTAATGATCAGCACTTTCTGCTTTTCCAAATAAATTTTCTGTGCTATAATTCTCCTTTCAAATTCAGTAATTTGCTATCCAGGAAAGGGTTCAGATCGTAACAGAACGTTCAGGAAAAATAACCGGAATGTCAGCAATCCCAATGCCTAACATGCAGTGGTCAAAGTTATTTTTTATTTAATGGCCAATGGAGTTTTACGTCCAACTCAACTGCTAAGGTCATATGGAGACATGACCTCGGTTTTAAGTCTCATCCAAAGAGAGGCGGGGCATCGAACCTGCGACCACAGTGTTACAAACATGTCCAGCGCGTTACCACTACACCAAATCCGCCCCAACACAAAAGGCTTGGAAAAACATTGAGACAAAAGAGGATAACGCAGATAACCAAGATTCTTTCAAATTATGCTCAATATTTCCTTGCTATGTTGTACAAAAATTATTTCTGTCAACATCCATCTGCGGAAGCTTTCAAATTGAAACAAGAAAAACATCTTGTTTTTGAGAGAGTTAAGTAATGATAAGTTAATGCTAAAATGTCTTAACTGCATATAAATGTACAATCACTAACGACCTTTTACTACTTTACTCCGTATTTACATGCATGTGTCTTACCTTTATTAACGGGAGGGCCGTCAGCTGAAATGCGGACCAACTTTACACAAAGGATGAACGTCTTTAAAGATGTGAACTAGTTTTATACAGTTTGTATATAACGTTCTCGATTACGTAAGACGTTCTTGGCGTTATACGCCTTGTTATTTTTTGTACCTTTTTCGTGGAAAGACACCAACTGTGGTTAGTTGAAAACGACGTACGTCACCGGGAATTACCAACAATAACAAAACGTCGCTATAATTCAATTAAACTTTTCCCCCCAACGCAATCTGCTAACGTTACTAGCGTTCTAAGCTGAGAAATCATTAAAAACTATGGAAAAACATACATGATGAGTAATTTTACATTTCACTCGTTTCTTCTAAACTCAAAATTACAAACGCTGTACAAGTAGTTATATATTCATTTGCCATGTGCATCGACAAAGTTAATAATTGGGGACAAAAATGTTCTTGTTTAGATAAATGTTAAACGATTGTATTGCTATTAATTACATGAATAAAACATGTTTATTTTCTATTATCCGCCGTCTATTTATCAAAAACAGAATTTAAAACATCCTTTATCTCATTTCCACATAATGACGCATTTTAACGCCCCACAAGATATAGAGGCTGTGGAAATCGTTGTGGAAAATGAAAGAATTGCTTGAGACAAGCTATTTCTTCTTTCCCGCACGGTTTGTGTACGGAAAGACTGACAGCGTATTTTTTATGAACTTGAACATCTGTGCTATCCGAATATTGTACTTTTGAACCGATGGACACTTTAAACGTGCAAGAAAGGACAGGAAATTATTCAATAAAACACCCAGTTAGGCCGTCTCGGTCTTTCGTTTTGTTCTAGATAATTGACAATCAGACTGAACACAAACGAATTTGGATATCGAAAACGGGCTCTTGTGGCCTTTGAGATGGACATGAGTTCAGATCATCCTGCGCATGAATTCACGTGATCTGATCACAGTCAACGTTTTCTTTCAGTAGTTTCTCCTTTTGCCTAAATGTTTTCTGAGTTGTATTATTCACGAATTCTACCTTTAGTAACACCCACTTTGTCGTCTGCAGCAGCTTTCAAATTGGATCAACCCTAAAATTTTGTTGTTTGGGAAAGGGTTAAACAAGCAGGAACTTATGAAATCAGCCTTGATCTTGAATGGTTTTAGGATGGACTGCAATCAACGAAGCTGTTCAGAAACAACGACACTCTCATTAGCCATAAAGACCCCTTTTCCAAATCTCCACCAAAACGTAATTCACAGACCGTCTGCAGTACACGTGACATGCCGAATGCAATTTCCGGTGTACAAAAAGAACCGGAAATGACGTTTAGAATTACACAGCAATCATGCAATTCACGCAGAATTTATAGAAATCATAGCTCTAGATATCTGTAAGTCACAGTTTACCTGTCCCTATCGGAACCGTTCTGCCCTCAGAATCCAAATGACCTTAACCCTTTCCAAAACGGCAAATACTTATGGCAGTCCAATTGGAAAACTGCTGGAAATGACAAAATGGGTGTTGATAAAGATTGGATTTACGTACAAAGTAACACAGAAAACATTGAGACAAAAGGAGAAACTGCTGATTATCAGCAGTTTCTTCTTTTGTCTCAATGTTTTCCCAAGCCTTTTCAATTAGGGACGTCAAAACCAGGTCTTGTTTGGGAAAGGGTTAAAGATTAGATGATAGATTCCGGCCCGTAGGAACAGGGGAGGGCTTGGGGGTTTCCCACAAAGTTAGCCAAAATGCCATTTTTTCTTTCTTTTACACTGAAAATTCAGTGAAAATCAAATTCAACCCAATATCATATTGCTTCCTACGGGCCTGGCATAATCGCTATCTAGAACATGTTCTTTGCAGTGAACACGTGCCTTTTTTAAACACCCGAAGGGTCGTGTTATGCTATGGCCCAGTCTTCCGTCTTTCTGTCCGTCCGTCTGTCCGTCCGTCCGTCCGTTAGCAATTTCTTGTGTGCGAAACTTCTCATACAGTTTTTTATCGAACTTGTCACAGTGAATCTCCGTGGTGTCTAAGTTGTGCACACCGCTTACGGAATTCTGATAACTCTTTTCGTTCTTGAATTATCTGCCTTTAATTTAAAAAAATATGCCCATTTTATTGTGTGCCCAACTCACAGTTTTGATCAGAATTTTATCAACCTTGCCACCATGAATCTCCACGGTGTCTTGTTGTGCACACCGCTTACAGAATTCAGATAACTGTTTTCGTTGCCCATTTTCTCGTGTGCGCAACTCCTACAGTTTCAACCAGAATTTAATCAAACTAGCCACAATGAGTCTTTATGGAGTCTGGCTGTGCATACAAAATTTTGATAACATTTCATGTTTGAATTTTCTACCCGTGAATTGAAAAAATGGTCAATTTTACTGACAAGCCCCTCTCTGCTGCGCCATTCTGCGAAGCTTTTGTTTTTATTCAAGGACATACACCACAGTAACTGTATAGAATCGAAGACGATGTTCCCAAACGTTAATAGGACTTGACGTTTGCAGACTACGGGTTTCTACATCAAATGCAATTTGCATAACCAGATATCGCTGCTTTTCTTCGAAAAACACGTATCTGCAGCTTCAAAAAAGCTGCAGATACATAGTTTTCGTTGAAAAGCGACGATATCACAGCTCTAGATGCTGTTTGGAAACTTTGAATTTGATCAAATTAAAATTACTGGAGTCGATGAGCGGACAAGAAATATGTAGGCCTACACACGAGTATATCTATTCCTCTTCAATGACATATGGGCTTCAGAATTTTTCATGTAGTACTAGCTTCGTCTCAATGGTCTTTCACAAAATATTTGGGAAAAGCTTGGAAATTGTATTGAAAATCTAAACAACAAATGTTGTTGTATGTATACTGTGGAAATTTTAAAGCAAACCCAGGGGAATAGTTGACAAAATAACGCTTTGACTGAAATCGGATATTATATAGCCATACTGTCGATAATAAGTAATTCACTATTCAAAATTTCATTTCAAATATTCATCACTGTCACAATAGGCTAGATTCCATTTGTAAATACGAATTTTCATTTCACAAATATGAAATTGCCAGAAATTTATATTAATTCAAAACTGACTTCCAGAAAAGCGAATGAGCAATTCATTTTTTTTCGCTTGCTTAAGTACTATAAACCGATCGACGTTATAAAAAATGGGTTTCAAATACGGCGTAGTTTACTGTTGAAATAAACAGACTAGTCATTTAACCGTTTCCTCCAATAGAGCATAAAAGCAACACTTTAATCTTCTCAAATGACACATTTATTGATATACAGCGCCAACGCACATGAAACTTTGAAACTTTTATTTACGCATAAGATATTTTATCCAACATGCAAATTACATAAACGTATATATTTTTCATAGTATATTTTTCATATAATGATTACGTTCCGGTTTATGGCCATTTTGAACGTACATGTATTGTTGTGTAAAAAAATGCTGGATGGAAGAATATTTGATGTTGTAAGTATTCAATCAATCAGGATTGATCACCAATTATCGACCTAATCGTTACTCCTACAAGTTCTCTAGATTAACAAATCCTGTTCACAAGTCACACTCACGTGGTTTTCTTTAACGGAGGAAATAATGAAGACGCTGGAAGCCGGATGTGCATTTCCGTTTGTTGACAATTTATAACAATTAGAGACGCGTCGTCTACCTTGATTTATGACATGGTCTGCTTAAGACTTCGTCGCGTTTTCCATGCTGCACATTCTAGGCTAATTTCTTCGCATCCCAAACTCGTTTTAAAATCAGACAGATGAAAGAAGGTACTTCCTAAGGATCTTTAAGATCATGTGATTAAAATTAAATCGCAAGACTCTGTAAATATGGCGATTGTTTGGTTCACTCGTATGCTATCGGGCTCACGGATTCAGTCGAATTCTGACAAATGGGTGCCTCGTTAAAAGTATTTTCATAATACTTGTTTTATTTCTTGTTTTATAAAACTTAAGTTCATAATTAATACCTAACCATACAAAAGCATTAGCAAAACCATGTTTACTTCTGAAAAAATAAACACCAAAAATAAAAAAAAAGTTGGCACTAGCTAAAATGTTGATAGTAATGTTCGTTATTGCAGAGATATCCTCCTGATCCCAGAGAGATAGCTGCGAATGAGATTGGTGATGCACACCAGACGTCGGAAATTTAAAGATGACGTTGTTAAAGTTTGGTGGCGTCCGGTCTTAATCGGCAAATTGTGAAAGGAAACATCCACACTTTCTGCTGCGGAACAATAACGACGTCGCTCGAAAAATACCGACTTTGTGCGAATCTCTTAGAGTAGCCTACTTCAAACACTAAAGTGCCTATCGTTTGTGAATCGTCTGTATGAAATTGGGAGATGACGGTTCATATCGTCGTTGTAACTGCAAAACCTCGTATATCGCTTTCGAAATTTTTAAAGGGGAAGGAAAACAGTGTAATAACTTTCCCCGAACTGAAAGGTTTTACTTGAAATTTGGACATATTGTTCACAGATAATGTGACATTATTACTGATCAGTAAAAATATCTCAAAACCTACAAGAATCGTCTTAACTGGACACACAAGGTTTAACTTTGAAAATTGCCAGAATCGGCATACGAGGTTTTGCATTTACACCGACGATATGCAATATTATTTTTGTAAATTGTCAAATGGAATATGATAAAGGGCATGTACACCAGCCACCACAATATAATGATATAATGACAAATAACTTGTATATGAATCCAAACAATTAAGATGAAGAAAAAACTGATCATATTACCAATTACATGTAGATCTATATTGAAATGAGACGAATCTTTGTCATGTAGATTAAAACAAACAGCCATTGTAATTATTTAAGCTTATAATAAACGCTTGCGAAAGTCCATTTTTCATATTTGTCGACCAGGAAATGCCGAGATTAAGGACAGATCCTCCATTTATTTCCTACGGTAATATTTTTTCATTTTTTCTGTACTGATATTTAAATATATGATACGTAAAAAATGACTTAAAAACTATAGGTCACCAAGCGAATTAAAAAGTTTCAAGGGAGACTACTCTTGTCTATAATTGCAAAAATGAGGTGTCACTTGAATACCCACAAAAACGGTGTTGGAAATGACTAGGATTACATGAATAAGTCTTCATTGTGTTCAATATGTTTTATTCTGTCTAAATGAGTATCAATTTGGGAAAATTTAGTGATGATTTTGAAATTGTTAGTAAAACACTCTTTCAAAAGTAGCTGAAATTGCTCTTTTTTCGCAACGTTTCTGATACAGGGTGTACAACGTTCGAACTGCATTATGGGTAATTTCGGCTCCGCCGTGGAGAATTTTGTTGAAAATTCCCTGGACTCAGGTAAGTGTTTATCAAATATTTTCGCCAATTCACGACCGATTTTGAAAAACTAACGTGCAGTGCCCCCGCCTTAACGAAAGCAATCATCGGATGTTAATTTCACGTCCCTGCACACAGTAATAAAAATGTTATTGAAGAACGAAATTTGTAAAACGCGTTTTCTGATGGCACCGCCGTGGAGAAATTTACAATGTTTTTGAAGAAAAGGTGCTAAAATACCATTATTCGAGTACGAAAGCATGTTGTGTGTTATCAGAACGAGCCTAACTGCGGTCCGCCTGACCATAACCATCAGAAATCTGATTGAAACCGTGAAATTTAAGCCGTTTGCAAAATTGCTCCGCCGTGGAGAGTGCAATAAAAAGCTCCGCCGTGGAGTAAACACAAGTTAAAAGACATGCATTGTGCTTTGCCACCGATAGGAAACGGATCAAACCATACAAATGCATCTTTGTATATCACCTATGTATTATCTTGTACACGCAAGACGTGACACAGTTGACGTCCTATTGTTTTAATGCTTTACTCGGAGAGTACTCCTAAACGCTTTTAAAATAACTAATAATTTAGAATAACTTTATATGCCCACAATCACATTTATTTTACGTATATGGTATTTTCCATTGATTTTCATGCGTCTCCGTAATTGTATGATTTAAGTAGTTCGCCGTTAAAATGAATATGTTTTTAACCTTTTCCCGAACGACCAAAGTTTAGACCGTCTAAATTTAAAAAGAGTTGGAGACAACAAAAACTGATATCATAAGAATGAAATATGTACATGTATATTACAACATAGAAAATATTTTTTTGAAACTGATAATCAGCAAATTCTTCTCCTTCTATGTTAACGAAATATATTCCTACTAGGAACACCAAAACCATGTCTTGTTTAGGAAATGGTTAATACAGCTCTTAAAGTTTTTTTTATATTATTTTACAATCTCGTTGATCCTATACCGATTTCCATGTTTTCATGTATGAATATGTTAGTAGGGGAGACCGGGTCTATCTGTTACACGGGGCAAGTTGTTACACCTACAGTTGCACGACAATGACATCACGCACAAACTTTGATGATATGGTATCTTTTATCTATTATTTTTCTTTGACATCAACTTCTCAAAAGTCAATCTTGGAGATTTAAATAAGAATGCAAGTTAAAATTGAAAATCTGAAAAAAATCGTATGAAAGTAAATTATTTTTGAAAGGGGGTGTCTCAAATCTGCCCACGCATGAATTTTCTTTTAATTCTGCATGGTGATAATGGACCATATACAAGCTATGAAAATGCAATTAGTATCTAAGATAATCAAAACTTGATTCCAAAAAGGCACCTTGACTTATTCCCACTATGACACGAAACATGTCCCCATTTTCATGTGTCCCAAAACCTTAGTTTTATGTATTTCCAAGATCTGTCAAATGAATTTGCTCCGAGACACATAAGGCATTACGTTCATACCAGAAAAAGTATTTGAGGAAATTATTGTGAATGTGTGGTTTTTTATTATCATTATCATTATCATTATTATTATTATTATTATTATTATTATTATTATTATTATTATTATTATTATTATTATTATTATTATTATTATTCATTTATTTATTGAATTAATCATTGCAATGTGCTTTTTTTCAGTAAAATTTGCGAAAAGAGTAAAATTGAATTCCAAAGTTAAGTATGTTGGAGTCTCTGTCGAGATACCATATTATCACAAAACATGCTACACGTTTCCTCTTACTTTGAGCTAAATTACATAGAAATTCAAAACCGGTAACAATTTCATTTAATACATATTATTGATGAAGGTGATATTTTTGGTCCAAAACTTGTTTTCAGTAAAAATTTGAGTGTGCTCCTTAAAACATTTTTATTCATTATGACACTATGACATACAATAAAGGTCAAACCCAGTGCTATGAAATAGGAAAGACGTCTAGAACCCGTACGGTCAAGCACCCAAAGCTGCCCTTCCAAGTTTTAACCAATGTTATGTTTTTGCTCCAAGAGCCACTAATAAATTTACATGATGTGGAAGGCCTCCAATGATTCAATAAAAGTTTGTTACAGCTTTATATTCTTTTCAATTACACAGTTGAAAATGTACTTGTTTATTTTAAAACGTTTCCCTATTGGGATAAAACAGGGTGCAATTACTTCTGCAAAATATTTTTCTAACAAAAGCTTAATCAGTATTGATACACATTTTATACATATTTCCATGATGTCATATGGTTAATATGCGGTTTAGCCATCAATAGCCCTTAATAGTTACATGGGAGCTGGATTGTCTGTCTCTGAAGCATTACAGCAATATATTCACTTTTATATGATAATCAAATCCCACCAAAGAAATCTGTGCTTTTTCTGATATGCTTTTTCGTGTTTCAAAAGATCTATAAAATCGTGATGTTAGCTTTCATGAATCATGGCTGACTAGAATAATTCAAAAGAATTTTTATATAAAATTTCCTCTCTTTTTTGTAAAATAGGTACACCTGGGACAAGACCTAATATGACCCTGGACGAAAATATTGTAACCAACTTTGAGGTCGTTGATTGAGACATTTTCAGGTATATGGCATCCGGAAGTCATTTATATTTGACGTACTTGGGCAGTAAGGGCGGATCCAGGATGACCACAAAGATAGATAGAATGACCATTTCAAATTCAGCAAATCATTATAGGTCTAAACGTTTCGGTTCTGGTCATCATGGGCAGTTCGTCATACCTGTTAAGGTCGGTGTCTTTACCATTTACCATCACAACCCTATTCCCCAAGGCGTTTCATATATCTTGGGGCCTTTTCATTACGTCCAGAGGAGAAAACTTGGTTAACTATGTTTGAAGCACAAATACCGATAGAAATCGTTGTAGGAAAAAAGACTATGCTTTGTATTGCGAGACCAAACAAATTCACAATATGCCTACTGTATCATTACAGCGTAACAACTTGCCGAAAACAATATGTAACAACTTGCCCCATTCGCATTTTTGAACTTTCAGATAATCTCATGGGTAAACAGTGTGGCATTTGTAGAAAAGATCGATTTCAAAGAAACATAGATTTATTTTTTCTGTGAAAACACATTTATGATGTAGGATGACCAACCCGGGTCAAAAGGAAATTTCAAAGACAATTTACTTTCATACGATTTTTTCAGATTTTCAATTATAATTTGCATTTTTATCTAATCTCCAAGATTGACTACTGAGAAGTTTATATAAAAGAAAAACAAGAGCAAAAAGATACCATAATTATCATGAAATTAAGGACATTGTGCATGAGGTCATTGTCGCGCAGCTGTAAGTGTAACAACTTGCCATGTGTAACAGATATACCCGGTCTCCTGTACTTACATATTCATAGGCCTACATGAAAACATGGAAATCGGTATAGGATTCAAGGAGTTGTTGCACTAGAAGAATGGATTGCATTTTGAGACACCATGTATATTTTTTACGGTCTTACTACGTACATAGGCATGATCTAAGTAAGATAATACATAGGTGATATACAAAGATGCATTTGTATGGTTCGATCCGTTTCCTATCGGTGGCAGAGCACAATTGCATGTCTTTTGACATGTTTTACTCCACGGCGGAGCGTTTTATTGCACTCTCCACGGCGGAGCAATTTTGCAAACGGCTTAAATTTCACGGTTTCAATCAGATTTCTGAAGGTTATGGTCAAGCGGACCGCAGTTAGGCTCGTTCTGATAACACACAACATGCTTTCGTACTCGGATAATGGTATTTTAGCTCCTTTTCTTCAAAAACATTGTAAATTTCTCCATGGCGGTGCAATCAGAAAACGCGTTTTCCAAATTTTGTTCTTCAATAACTTTTTTATTACTGTGTGTAGGGACGTGAAATTAACATCCAATGATTGCTTTCGTTAAGGCGGGGGCACTGCACGTTAGTTTTTCAAAATCGGTCGTGAATTGGCGAAAATATTTGATAAACACTTACCTGAGTCGAGGAAATTTTCAACAAAATTCTCCACGACGGAGCCGAAATTACCCATAATGCAGTTCGAACGTTGTACACCCTGTGATAATAAAAAATATTCCAGCGGTAGGAATTTTTTCTTTTTTGGTAGAGACACAGTGCTTGGTCATACCTACAAAAACAAAAAAAAGAAAAATATATCAAACCAAGCGTTTTTTTCTTAGTTATAAGTAAACTTTGGTTTACTTTTTGCAGCTCTGTCCGAAATTGTTTCACTATTTTTATCCATTTCCTTCCTTATTACCAGCTTTAGATAATAAAACGTGTCATCTGTTGTGTCCATCCGAAGCGGACTAGCTCATACAGACACCACTTTGCTTTTGTTGCTCCGTTTCCTATCGCTAACGCCACATGTTGGACGTGTAACAGAAAGCGAAATGTACCATCCGAGTACTATTACACTTTAATTGGCCAAACAGAGAAAATTGAAATAACCGAAAAGGATCTTGTCATTTATCAACCAAACATTAACTAAATGTAAAAAATACATTTGCTGAAAATGCCAATCATTGAAACAGCTTAATTTCGTTATCTAGTATATGCGCAGTACGTTGCGCAGTAACAACTGGAGGATCTGTCCTTAACCTCACAGTACTTTGTCGTTTTTCAACAAAAATCTCGGAACTGCAGCTTAAACAAGCTGCAGTTACGAGGTTTTCGTTGAAAAGTCTCGATTTTAAGTTCCGATATTCACGGAGAAGAATCACGTGACACAACAACAATTACAGAAAATCTGCTATATATCATATAACACATGACCTTTTTGAAAATGGTTTGTAGCAGAGAAGGTGTAAACATGCAGGTGATTTGATAGATGTATGGAATTGTAAATATCACCCGATAAAATAAAGTTATTGAGGAGCAAATAAACTGTTGTTTCGACCACGTACCCTATCAACAGAACCATCAAATATTATAGAGAATGCTGTGTCACACAATTCCTCGCCAGGCCGGAAGTAATTTTAGGGGGATGAGTTGAAGCTTTGGTCCGGGCCAGCGTCTGAATGTTGGTGGGTCTAAATTGGATAAGCTTCACAGCTCTTGCTATGGGCCTACTCACTGCTTATTAACCCAGAAACAAACACCCATTTGGAAGTAACAATGTAGCCTACCACGTCAAAGAACCTCAAATTCTTAATAAATAGTATCGTGTAACAAAGAAGTTACGTCGAACGACGAAATCGTCACGTAGCCATATTTACACAAACATGGCAACATAAGATAGCTTCCGCTTCCATAACGTCACATCCGGAATATCGTTCATGGGTAAATAACCCAACACTTGTAATAATATCTGTACAACATGGTGAGATGATGGTCTCATTCTAAGATGGTGATTGGAAGCCAAATTCCAGTGGCTGATATTAGTATACTCTGTTCACCATACATATGAGCCGGGTACTGGGACAAAGGCTATCTTTTGGCATTTGAAACCAACATGGATCTAGATCAGCTTATGCATCCACACAGTCCGAACAAGAGCCATGCTGTTCTTTTACATCTTTTATTTCCAGAAGCAACTTTTAGAGACCATAATGAGCCATACTCAAGTGCAGCCTGATTTGGAAACGATGTAGCCTACTTTCAAATGCTATTATATGCCCATTTTCTAGATCATGGCTCGTATACTTATATTTTCTATCGAGATGGGCAATTACGACAATATAATAATGTCCTTTATTCAATAAAGTGATAACACATTAATAAACAATATGAAAGATACAATCGTATCTAGAAACCGTCTGTAGTTTTATTTGCCTGATCGCTCATCTGTCCACTACCTAAATTTAGCACTGTCAATTGCGTTAAAACATTGTTTATTGAAACAATTTCTGATAGCATCAATGTGGCTTTTAAAGGACAAAGGTCTAACCTACGATAGATTCGTCCATGTTTGTTAACTGACGTGTGAAAACCGTTCATTTGATTCGGTGAATGACGCAATCAATTGCTTGGAACTACATGCCATTTTAATGACACTATATCCGGAAAAAAACAAACCCCGGATATTCGATTTTTAACGTGTCGAAAAAATGGGCATTTTGTATTTACGTTTTAGATAGAGGCTGTATAGTAGATTCTATGCGAAATAAACGCTCAAAGGCGCAGCCTTTGGGCGTTTATTTCGTGTAGAATCTACTATACAGACTCTATCTGACTTAGTGTTCGACAACCAATCAAAGCATACAATTAAACAATCCTTTTTCAAACCACGCCTCCAACCGGAGCTATAATTGATTGCATCAGACTGGAATTACATCATTTCTTCCAAAAATAGAAACAAGAAATTAATAGCACCATATCATAGGCTCGTGAAACTGAAACAACAATGCAAGCAATTCCCGCCAAAATATTTCAATCCGATAGAGACCTAAATAGCGTATTCACAGCTTGATTGTAACCATATACGATGTTTTGGACGTCAATATTCTTCCTTGACCTCGCTACATTATTGGCTCATTACACTAAAACAACAGCGGAAGTAATTCCCCGCCAAAAATTGTGCAAAGACCCGTGAAGTGCATTCACATCACAATCATGGATGCAAGTTTCAATTTGGACGTTTTTTTTTTTTTTTTTTTTTTGACGAAATAGACGATTCAGATTTAATCACGTCAACCCAATTGTTGGAGGAAATATCGCTATAGCACGATACACATGTATGTCTTCTTATAGCACTAAATTAATGAGGATGGTTTAAAAGAAATCGTCTGTGAGCTATGAAAGTGTAAGTGCAGGTTTGTTCAACCTGTAGTTACGGTAATTTTGTCGCCCACCGATGAAAGCAATTGAAATAATTTGAACTGAATAAACGTCAAAACACGATGAAATTACCCTGTTAAAAACAGACGCATTTGCCCTTTCCTAAACATTCTCCCAAATAGAAATGACTTTTGAAAATATTGAGGCAATAGAAGAAAATACCGATTACCAGCATTTTCTCCATTTGCCAAAATATTTTCTGTGCTGTTTTATACACAAACTCATTTTTTATCAACATAATATTTTGTTATTTAGAAGCTTAGAAATGGGATCCCTATAGAAATTGATTGTTTAGAAAGGGTTAAAACAAAAAACTTGCAAAGGATCTGTCATGTATCGACAGACGGGTGGAGCTAAAAATCACAGGAGACGGGGCGTGGCTATATATATAGGTCACGTAAACTGGCCGGCAGTGGTGTCTACGCGAAATAGAGCGCCGTTAGTTTTAAAAATACTGCAATTTCATTGGTCCAAAAACTAGGTTGAACACTAAAAAGAAAACAATTATGATTCCGAATGAAGATATTTCTGCAACAATTGAATGAAAGGACCAATTCGCACTTTATCGCCAGAAAATGGCACACATGTACACAGGGCATTCGGGACTTACAAAATGTCAGAGTTTCAAAGTTTTCGTCAACCTAAATGGAATAGTGTTTAGCAAACTTTCTAAAATATATCATTTTTTATTAAAAATTATATAATGAATAATCCGATCGGGCAACATGTACGACGGGGTCAGTTTGGCTGATTGGCGTAGGCCTACTTAGACTTGCTGGTGTATGCAAGTTCTGGTGGCCCAAAAGCTGCATTTGTTTTCATACGAATTCTCATGACCATGTTGTACACACGCTCATAATTCAAGGCCATCGTCGGTGGTACGGCCATGGCCGTTCCACTTTTTTGGCCGAAAATGCTGAATGGGTTTCAAAGGCTAAATGGAATCAAAATGCGTTATCGCTTCTCCAGGCATCGAAAATGTCAAAACTTTCAAAGTTGAGATCCCACGGACCCAACTGCAAACAGGTTTATCACTCATTATTGCCTAAAATGTGTGTTTTCAGTCTGTTATTGGCATTGGATAACAAGCAAAAATCAGTCTGATATTGTCAAAAACGGTCGTTATTCAGTAAATTCACGTGCATTATCGGACCGATTTTGCATTCACATATCCTCGATCGGGGCTTTGTTGTGAGTGCTTCAGAAAATTGAAAATAAAGCCGAAATTTTGTCATTTCCCTTTTCCGCGATGTAAATTCTTATAAGACCCCATTTCCAGTTTATACCCCAATTAAATTAGGTCTCCCAGTGTAACCATATCTGATGACGTAATATAGTGACGTAGGTTTAATTCTTGGAATCAAAAGGTAAACAAACGGGCAGCTGACAGATTTTGAACTAAAAGTGGATTTCGTGGACATAGAAGAATATAAATTAGAATTGAGTGGTTGTGGTCTAGGTCAAATGTGATGGTAAGCCTATGTGTTTCTTGTTCTTCTTTTAGTTACTGCAATTTTTCCTTTACAACTTTGTTTTTTATCGAAATGAACGAATGTCTGAAACGAACCAGAGATCTACCTCGGAAGTTCCGACCTTTTGTTTTATTACTGTACGCGCACTGAAATGAACGTTAGAATATCCAGAGTATGTTTCCAAAAGAAAACTTAGTCGAATATTGTTACGATTTCGCCAACCCAAATGAAGATTATGTCAGTAAAAATGCGATGAAACTTGACTACATAGCTACACGATGATAATCTAACGGCCCGTCTAGTGGATATCGGACTTACTCGATATATGTCGAGTCGAATGCCGGAAAACTCTGGTGTCTGTCGGTGAAAATGTGGCTAAATTTTCACAAAGCTTTTCAGTTATTCGTCTTATTTTATTACATTTCTTTGCAAATTCTTCATATTTTATGCAATAATAGCGTCAATTCACGTTTTTTCGGTCGTTAACATTCTCAGAGGCCCACAAAATGGGTTATCGCCCTCGACCTTCGGTCTCAGGCGATAACGCATTTTTTGGGCCTCTGAGAATGTTAACGACCTCAAAAACGTGAATTAACCCTATATTATTGCCTAAAATGTGTGTTTTCAGTCTGTTATTGGCATTGTATAACCAGCAGAAACCGGGCGGATATCCAGAGAAATCGTGCATTAATCGGCAGATTCACGTGCGATACCGGACCGGTTTTGCATTCAAATATCCTCGATCGGGGATTTGTTGTGAGTGCTTGAGAAAATTGAAAATAAAGCCGAAATTTTGTCATTTCCCTTTTCCGCGATGTAAATTCTTGTAAGACCCCATTTCCAGTTTACATCCCAATAAACTAGGTCTCCCAGTGTAACCATATCTGATGACGTAATGTAGTGACGTAGGTTTAATTCTTGGAATCAAAAAGTAAACAAACGGGCAGCTGACAGATTTTAAACTAAAAGTGGATTTCGTGGACATGGAAGGATAGAAATTAGAATTGAGTGGTTGTGGTCTAGGTCAAATGTGGTGGTAAGCCTATGTGTTTCTTGTTCTTCTTTTAGTTACTGCAATTTTTCCTTTACAACTTTGTTTTTATTGAAATGAACGAATGTCTGAAACGAACCAGACGGTCCAGAGAACTACCTCGGAAATTCCGACCTTTTAATTTATTACTCGCAGTCGCACTGAAATGAACGTTTGAATATCCAGAGTATGTTTCCAAAAGAAAACTAAGTCGAATATTGTTACGATTTCGCCAACCCAAATGAAGATAATGTCAGTAAAAATGCGATGAAACTTGACTACATAGCTACACGATGAAAATCTAACGGCCCGTCTAGTGGATATCGTACTTACTCGATATATGTCTAGTCGAATGCCGGAAAACTCTGGTATCTGTCGGTGTAAATGTGGCTAAATTTTCACAAAGTTTTTTAGTTATTCGTCTTATTTTATTACATTTCTTTGCAAATCATTCATATTTTATGCAATAATAGCGTCAATTCACGTTTTTTTCGGTCGTTAACATTCTCAGAGGCCCACAAAATGGGTTATCGCCCTCGACCTCCGGTCTCAGGCGATAACGCATTTTTTGGGCCTCTGAGAATGTTAACGACCTCAAAAACGTGAATTAACCCTATATTCATGCTTTCCCCCCACCACTGCCTTCTGTACTCGTAAACCCACTTTTCTAAAGCCGACAGTGGCCCTGCGTATCTGACCTTAAAACACAATTGGATTATGTTAATTATGATAAATCTTATTGAAGTTCCCCTCTTGCGTTCCGTGATTGAATTATTGTGAGATTGGGAAAATTTCATACTGCCTTGGCGTTCCTGGGAGCAGTGGGGAAAAGGTTTCAAGGTTCAGGACTTTCTAATATAATTATTGAGTCAGGAATGTGTATTGTATAGCATGAAAAATATTGAGACAAAAGGAGAAAATGCTGATTACCAGTGTTTTCTTCTTTTGTCTCAATGTTTTTCCTAGTGTTACCTATAAATAGAAACGTCAAATAGACCATTTTTTACCTTTGATGTACTTTGTTTTGTCGTCTGCAGCAGCTTTCAAATTGGACAACCCTTAATTTTGCTGTTTGGTAAAGGGTTAAAACAAGTATTTGATGATTTAATGTTTCACTAAAATAATGTGAACTGCAGTCATACATGGACGAGACAATTATGTACCAGTCACCATCATTTCCCTGTCTTTCTGGTGTGTTGAAATATAATTAACAACTATATATTTTATTTTTCTTAATTTTGAGGATCTAAAATACTTTTGTTATCTTATAAGATTATAAGTAAGCTAAAGAGCATCTTCTTTCTGCCTTGTCATTTTCTCCACCTATGTTGGATGAACAGCTGTTGGCTTGGATTTCATGTTTGCGTTCGCACTCCTGCAAGAGATGCTTAATCCTTTCCAAAATAAAAAAATGTAGGGTTGCACAATCTGAAAGATGCATCAAACGACAAAATGGATTTTGACGGCACTTTGTTGTGTTAAAGCACAGAAAATATTGAGGTAAAAGGAGAAAATGCCGATTATCAGCATTTTTTTTCTTATGTCTCAATGTTTTCCCAAGGCTTTTTAATGAAAAGTGTCATATGCATGCCTTTTGGAAATGTGTTAAACTGCTTTTACCCCTTCCCAAACAACAAGTTTTATGTAGCTATGTAGCCTGGCTCCAAGGCCGTGAGAATGAATTAAATGTATGTTTGAGTTTCAAAGGTACTGCACTCTTGCAGGTATATCGAAATTCATTTGACCATAATACCTCCCAGCTAGTTAGAAACTCGCCACTGGTCCACATTTCCAGAGCGAATGAGACTATTGAAAAATGACTTTGGTATTGACTATATTTTACTTAAAGATCAGACTAGCGGGACGGCAGCCAGTCTCGTTGCTATGATTCAAAAGCTGCTGCAGTGAAAAATATGGGTTGATAAAGAGTTGGTTTGTAAAATATAAAACCTAGAAAATATTGAGGCAAAAGGAGAAAATGCTGATGATCAGCATTTTCTTCTTCTGTCTCAATGTTTTCCCAAGCCCTTTCTAATAAGGTCGTTAAAACCCGGTCTTGTCTGGGAAAGGACTAAAGGAATGTGTAACTAGAAACT
This sequence comes from Fragum sueziense, assembly GCA_963680895.1. NCBI lineage: Eukaryota > Metazoa > Mollusca > Bivalvia > Cardiida > Cardiidae > Fragum > Fragum sueziense. Next base: position 55,456,316 of record OY804603.1, on the reverse strand, counting down.
TAGGTTGTATGGGTCTCAACCTAAGACCTGTCGATAACAGATAGGGCCTATATTTCATCTAAACGCATCTTTTGTTGCCACTTTGATTGACATTCTGTTTCATGAATATCAGACTGGTCCAAAATATAAATGTTGCAAAGTAACAAAATAAGTGCACCACAGAGCAGAAGATTTGTGTGCTATAATGTGTAAAATCTTGTTGGCAAAGGAGAAAATGCCAATTAGCCTACAGAAAATAGTTTCGTCATCACGTTTTACTAACCATACTGGGATGCCAAAACCTGGCATTACAGTCAAACAGTAGCTCGAACACCTTTTGGACTACCAAATTCGTGAAAAATATCAGCATTTTGACACAAAAAGCCATTTATCCGAATTTATGTTGTATCCGGATATAGGTACACTTTACCTAGTATTTCAAAGTCAAATTACTTTATAGTGACCACATACTTTAGGGTAAACAATTTGTTTTGTAATCAGGAGATGATGGGGATTATTTTGATATATAGTTTATGTATTCACCCTTTAGCCTGAAGCAAACTTTTTTTAGAAGTCTTTTTTTTTCGATTTTCGATTTTCAGCCATAGGGCCACATATCCTCACGGGTATTTTCGTTAATACAGAGCGGTCACGTGTACATACTCGCGGTATTAAGGTGGTGCGCATTAATTAGTTGATGTCAGATGTGGCGAAACGACGAGTTTCCACCACAAATGCCTCTAATTCTGATAGGATGACACTTCTCCACGTCTTATGCTCGTCATCCGCTTTCGCTCCCAGCAGCAAATTAGTATCCAGGTGGATGATTCCACATCTGTCGTGCAAATTCTTCCTCATCGTTTCCCTTTGTCCATCAAATCTGTCGCATTCAATTAAATAGTGGTATATCGTTTCTATATTTCCACACTGGCACAAACTGTCGTCGCTCAATTTACATTTATGTAGATATTCCTTCAGTCCCACATAGCCCGTCCTTAGCTGCGAGATGATTCTCTCTCCTGTCTTGGTTGAAAATTGATGCCTTATTTTGTAATCCACGAATGGCCTGTGGCTAAAAAGGTGCCTGCCTTTTTCCGAAATATCCCATCTCTCCTGCCATTTCTTCTTGACGGACTCTTTTACTGCTGTTTTCACATCATTCAGGGATAATACTGGGGGGAGATCTTTCATTCCCATCTCTTTTGCTTCTTCTGCTGCTTCTTTAGCAAGCTTGTCTGCTAGTTCATTTCCTTTGATATTTGCATGCCCAGGCGTCCACGAAATTTCAACATTTACTCCTGAAACTTCTAATTTCTGGATATCTTCTTTTATTTCTTGTATTGTGGCTTTGTGCGAGTTGGCCTCCCATCCCAGAACAAGATGACCAACTGCACACTGGCTATCACTAAAAATGTGAAGTTTTTCCATAATTTGCAGCTCATTCTCCGTTGTTCTAGCCTGTATTTGTTTTACTGCTAATTTGATGGCAATTAGTTCACCCAACAAAATAGAGCCAAGTCTTTTTTGGGTTCGGCCCATGGCCTAGTATAAAATGTCGTAACTACAGCTTCAAACAAGCTCTAGTTGCGACGTTTTACATTTACATTTACGGAATGCCATCGTTTGTCCGAAATTACATCACTGTTTTCTCGATAAAATTGATCCCTATTCAAAGACGAAGTATTTCCGAAACAGTATCCCCCAATTAGAAGGGTTTGGAAAAACATTGAATCAAAAGAAGAATAGATCTATACTGAAAATAATTTGGCTCCTTTATTCTTAATATTTTTCTTTCATATTTTCTTATTTAATACACACATTTTAACTTCTCAACATATAAAATTAATGTATTTTGACATCTAGTGCGGTCAGCCAGACAAATTGACGGACGGGTGGAAAACGGACGGACGGGCAAACGAAGCACTATCTATATGGTGGCCATTACTGAAAGCCTTCTAATTTGGGGCTGCAATACCAGATATTGTTTTGGAAATGATTAGTGTATACCATTAATTCGTCTTTGAAAAAGAATAATTTTTATCTACTATATATAGACCTAGTGACGTTTTTTTAGGACAAACACTAGTGCTTCGTCGGTGTAAATCTAAAACCTCATAAATTGAACTTTACTGAAGCTGTAGTTACGGGATTTTATAACAACACCTACGATTTATCCATTTTTAACCGAATACCCATTCTATTGTTAGGACAAAAGTCATTACAATTCTAACAGCCATTGAAAACGTTCACGGTATAATAAATAAACCGTACAAGTCCCCTTCAAAAAAACGTTAACTACGATTTTCACGTTGCAAAAAACTTCTACACCAAGAATTGCAATACCAACTTCAGAATCAGTCAGAGAAATAAAATAACAAAACTTACAATAGCCTCCAAGTGTCCTTCTGATTCGTCCATATTGTTTTGGGCGGATAGACACGTGCAAATCGTTGTGTACATGCTCAAACTAGTAAAACTGGTTTTTAAACGCGCATTTAAACATGAAGTACATTGTATCTGTACCCGTTCGGATATCCTCGGATAATGTCGATCAAAGATCGAATCATCGACTCGGAAGTGTGTGTATGAAGAAATCTTGAAAAAAGTTGGATTTCTTAGCCGGAAGTGGCTACGCTTCATAAAGTAGTTTTCGAGGTCAACCAAATGCACAACCATGGCAACTTACGGGAATTGCAGGTTGTAATCATTCTAAAAAGAGAGGACACTGGAACTGCAAACAATGTATTTCAGTATCATTGTCGCGTCATTGTTGACATTAGTCACAGACGAACGTTTTGAATTGTTGTTCTATTCTATTCTATTCATAGTCTGAAAGTAGTTCTACGAGATGCATCCAAGGTATGATTCAATAGAGTTGTCCTTGGTGATCCAATTGTATCTGTATCTTGTAGTCGCGAAAAACGTTCCTCGCTTTGGCCGAGTTCACCACCAGTGATTTAGGCCCAGGTACAAAAATGAAATCATGGATAACTCAAATTATGAATTATGAAAATAAGTATAAATATCTCGGTGAAATGGTGCAGTATCTATTGCACAATATTCTAATTGTCCTTTATTACACGAGAGTCTGTGATTTTCTGCACCAACTGCCCTTGTCATTTCTGATTGACAATGGAGACATTTAGTGCAACACATATATCTTTTTTTCTGCGGGAATTGTAATATCGGCTATAATGATGTGGAAATTCTACATTGTTTGCTTGTTTGAGCGAAAAGCGAAGAATATCTTTGTATTGTATTTTGTGTATGGGCCGGTGGCCTGATTATGCAATAAAATGTTTGTAGTTGGCCCAAAGAAAGATATACATATACCACATTTATAAGCATTAACAATTCAGTCTAATACATCCACCTTTTATGACTTTTACAATACCCTATCTTGAAAAAAATATAATGTCAACGAAAATAAAGTTGGACATTCCAGAATATCTTTGATACCTATGTAAAATAATAATTTCACGCACATTCCTATACATTATCCACGAAACTGTTTTGCAGCGGTTCTCATGCTTTCCATTACTTTGGTAGGCTTTGTTTAGTTGAAAACCGTAACCACAACTAGAAAACGTAAGCGGTGACGTATAGAGTCATGGTGTTCATGAAGGTAGACAACCACATGTAAAGCCACAATCATATTGACACACAAAACTTGGTTTTCTTCATTGTGGAACTATCCTGTAAATCTAAAATATAGATAATAAACATAATTTTAAACAAGAGTAGAACATGTTGTCTGGACTTTGTCGCCCTGTAATAGATGGATTGGTACATAGACAATAAAAGCAATGTACCACTAACTTAAATCGACCATAGAAAGTCATAATAGACTTTCTTTCGGTGTTGGTCATGGCCGAAATATACATAGAATATTAAACTAATAATGAATCGCTTATGCTTTTCGTATTTTGCGGTCAATATGACTTTATTAACAACAATGTGCTCTTAATCTCCTAACAGCTGTCGAATAATACACTCTTTATGTAACATGATAATTATCCTGCTTTATTGCATTTAATCCTAAACCGAAGCAACAATAACTGATACATAGATTAAAAAGACCAATAATTGCGGATGCATAACTGCAATTGTATATCGGTGTAAAAATAGAGATTAAAGAGACATACCGTAGATATTTTGTCATGTATTTTACTCTCTTTTTTTATCTGCAAGAGCATACTTATTTTTTAAAGGAAATTTCAAGCCAGAGTATTGCGCCATGTACGCGGAATAGTTTTTTTTCTTAAGATTGAATTGAATGTGGTAAACTTAAGTTCACATGTAAATAGAAGGACCTCTATGGATAAGGCGAAAAATCTCCCTAAAAGGCTTAAATGGAAAAGTCAATTTTCAAAACATGCAAACTGATACTTATTTCAATCTGTATTGTTAGATGTATACCTAAATCATAAGAAAACTGATTTTGTACAATCAAAGCGATTCGACATGGACAGATAACTCTTGGTTTCTGTATCTACCCCGAAATGTATACCCCGAAAAATACATTTTCTTACCCCACCGGTTTTCATTTAACCAGAATTAAGTTTTCTATGATTTTATTCGCAATATTTTTTTTCTGTAAATGTAAGGACACTTGGTGTTGAGATCATAAACCAGTTTTCGTGTTGACCTGAATGCGCATGCGCATCATGAAATGAGTTTAAAGGCGAAATCTTCCCGCCAAAATATGTTACACAATATATGTCAATGGGAAGCTGGGTCAAGGGGGGGGGAACGATGTTCGCCAGCCCAGGGAAGGTAGGTATTCCTCGTTTTTTTTTTGCAAAACTGGGCTTTGAAAGTTGTTTTAATCATACGCATGCGCAATACGGACAAAACCAAAGCTGCCATATGATGTCAACACCAATTATCCTTGTATATGTAGAAAATAAATTGCAAATAAAACAAAAAAAAACTTCGTTTTGCCTCTATAAATACTGGTAGCGTTAGAAAATGAAACCATTTAGGTGGGTACAAAAATCGAGAGTTATCTGCACCTATAGAACTTTTTAAATGACATGAAATCGGTATTCATTTCATTTTTTTAGCTGGCTAACCATAAAGCTTAATTTTGTTTCTCAATTTGTAAGTTTTGAAAATTTACCATTCGACCTGAGCCTTTTAAGGAGATTTCTCGCATTATCCATATAGGTCCTTTGTCATTTTCGTTTCAACATTAAATCGTGTTAATTTGGGCTGATAAGCGAGAACCTAAAAAACTGAAATCATTTAAACGAATTGTTATAATCATTTTTGGCATCAAACATGCTTTAAAAAGGAAATGGGGTTGTAGGCCTAATTATTGTCTCTTTAAAGAATCACATGTAGAAGAAGCATGCGCTCATTGATATTTAGAAACAAAGCTAGCCACTGTGTGAGTGTCGCTACTTTTAAAAGATGCCGATAAATGTATTACATTTGCAATCCTCAAACATCATTACAATGCAGCGAGTTGTACTTTTCTAAAGAGCAGATCATGTAAACAGGTAATGCAAGGGCGGATCCATGATTTTTTCCAGGCGAGGTCCAAGCCCAAGATATTTTTCAAGGGGGGGGGGGGGAGGTCCAAGCCCAAATTATGGCTTAAGATGTAATAAATATGTAACGTTAAACTAAATTTATAGTCAAAATTTAAATTTCGGCCAATCCCCCCCCCGATTCCCCTCTAGATCCGCTCATGTAATGTAAATCATTGCACTACCTTTCAAGACTTTTAAAATCGATTTCTATTTCATATTTAAGTTTTCCGTCATAAGAGACTGATGGACAGGTTGCTTAGATAAAGGTTATAAACATACGCTTACATTATGAACAGCATCTCGGATAATTTTTCATCGAGCTTGTATCTTGATCTATATATCTAAACATAATGCAGGTTCTTATCTAGCCGAGACGGTCAGAAATATTGTAAACGTTCTATTGACATGGCATGGTGCATCGAGCAGTGGGATGTGTGTTCTGTTGTTGTGGTCCCTGAATGAAGATAGTTAAAGTGACTTTCATGTATTTGGAATAAAAGTATTAATGCTATACTATCCAGGTAAGATATTAACTTCTGCTCCATTAGATACTATACTTGTACAATTTAGCCCTTTCCACCACAATAAAATTTTAGGTTGGTTTAAATTGGAAACTGCTGCAAAAGACAGAATGGCTGTTGAAAAATATAGATTTTATGATTTATGTACAACGTAGCACAGAAAACATTGAGACGAAAGGAGAAAATACCAGTCATCAGCAATTTCTTCTTTTGTCGCAATGTTTCCCCAATCCTTTCTTATTGGAGAAGTCAACCCCAGGTCTTGTTTGGGAAGGGGTTAACGGGTGTCTGTGTATGACAATATAAAGAATTTCATGCAGTTACAAATACCATAAAGTATGTTATATCTTATAAAATAAAATTAATAGGCTAATGTAGGGAAGAAAAGTAAATGCTGACAAGTTGTTTTTTTCCTTCTTTTGTCTCAAATGGAACCAAATTATTGTTTCATATCATTTTAAGTTTGAAAATCAACAAAGGGCAATAACTCCAAAAATTTGATCGACAGAGTTATGGTTCTTGTGCAATGCACCTCTACATAATGAGATATATTTACCTGTAAAGTTTCATGATTCTACCTTACATATTTTTTGAGTTATGCTCCGGACAAGAATCAAGTTTGAAAATCAACAAAGCGCAATAACTCAAAAAAATTGATCGGCAGAGTAACTGTTCTTGTGCACTGCACCTCTCCATAATGAGATCTATCAACCTATGACGTTTCGTGATTCTTACTTTAATACTTTTCGATTAATGCTCCGGACGAGGTTTGGTCTATGGACCGACCGACCTACCGACCGACCGACCAACCGACCTACCGACCAACCGACCGACACTTGCAAAACAATATACCCCCATTTTCATCGAAAGGGGGCATAATTATTGTACCAAATCATTTGACGTTCTGTGCTTCCAAACTGCACAACTATTCCCATTAACGACTTTTAAAGCCACGCAAGGCTCTGGAAAGCATCGGTAAAAATGAAAAAACGAAATCAAGAGGCTGATATTATTTTCACAGAGGCATATGCAAAATTTTAGAACAATAGCATTAGTAGAAGCAAAGATCTGACAAACTTGCATGTGAACACTTAACCAAAGCATTACGCTGACGCCAACGCCCGGGTGACTAGAATACCCCCCTATTCTTCGAATAGTCACGTAGGAAATGAAAAATTGAAAACATATTTTAAATTTCTTCCGTACATTGATTGAATGTAGACACTTCTTGAATTTTGCCGGCTAGTAATGTATTAATGTCCCATTTTGCATGACGGCCCCTCTACATGTTGCAGGAGTTATGATTCAGACTAAGATAACAAACTCTAACAAAACTCCCACAAGTACGATTTCTCTGCGTAAATGTCACAAATAATCCCAGATTTAGAGAAGTTATCTTCAAAACAGTTCATCAAAATCATTGCCTCAGTCCTTAAACCCATTTCACGGGCAAAAAAAAAAAAAAACCAGGACCAAAAATAATCGCGTAAAAAATTAATGTAGTCTACCCCTAATGAGATTCGGGCGACATCGGAATTATTCGGACGCGATCGAAAACATTCGGCGGCGGAACTCTCCACCGCCGAATGTTTACAAGCGGACCGAATAAGTTCGGATAGGTGTTTTATGAATCTCAAAATGGCCATATCACGGTTTAATCTTTTAAATGGATGTGTTCATTTCCTTCACTGTATCATTTAGAAAATCGGCTTTAGAAAGGTCGGTATGTCTGAAATAAAGCTCTTTTACAGGATGCCATTTTTGTTGTGTGTTTTTTGTTTGTTTTGTTTTTGTTGTGTTTTTTTCTTCTTAAAATGTTAATGTTTTGTTACTTTTATTGACAATATATAAAAACAATTTTCCAATCATTGTTTACCCCTTCACTGCCGTATATCATTGCAAGCTGTATGCCGGGGAATAGTATGGAATAGTATGCCCAAACTATATATTATAATGTACTATAACTTAAAAACTACTTGATAGATTTCAACCAAATTTTGTATGTTTGTAGTAGGCCTATACATGTTTCTCATTATTTTAAAAAAAGTTGTGCAATGATATATTATCATAAAAACTTTTTACAGTAGATCTATTTGATCTTTGTAGAAATGTGCGGGTTCTTTTTTTTTTGGGGGGGGTATTTTTTCTGTCTCATAAGGTTTTAATGACCAACAGATGCACGGGTGGTAAACAGAGAAACTAGCCCCAAAAAGAGGTAGTTGCATAGAGCGAAAATTTGTAGGTCACGAATATATTTTCTAAAATTATTTCTTTTAAAGAGAGTTTTTGAGAAATCCGGCGATGCTGTAATATGAAGAAATGGTCGAAGTTTGTTGTGAACGAGAGTATACAGTATTAGTATCAGGGTTTTAATACAATCGTTGAAAAACATTTCAAAATCGAAAATAAAAAAGTTTTTACTTTCGATTTTGAAATGTTTTTCAACGATTGTATTCAAACTCTGCTTACTAACACCGTATATTCTCGTGCACAACAAACTTCGACCATTTCTTCATATTACAGCATCGCCAGATTTTTCAAAAACTCGTTGTAAAAGAAATAATTGTAGAAAAATGTATTCGTGACCTACCTCTATTTACAGATTTTCGCTCTATGCAACTACCTCGGTAGAGACCGGATGTCACGAGGCAACGAAATACCGTTGACTCTTTTGGGGGCTAGTTTCTCTGTTTACCACCCGTGAGATGGAGAGGTTAAAAAATTTGCAATTTTATGTCTATTCTCTCATTTTCTGAGTTTGAAATTTGAAAATGAAGCATTTTAACCGGTATTACAAGTATTTTGCAGTTTAACTATAACATATCGTCGTTGTAAATGCAAAACCTCGTATCTCGTTTTCGAAAAATTTTAATGGGGGGGGGGGGGAATGTCATAACTTTTCCCAAACTGAAAGGTTTTACTTGAAATTTGGACATATTGTTCACAAATAATGTATCATTAATACTGATCAGTAAAATTACCTCTAGACCTGCAAGAATCGTCTCAACCAGGCACACAAGATTTTACTTTGAAAATTGTGACAATCGACACACGAGGTTTTGCATTTACACCGACGATATCTGCTAGTAAAAACATGATCTTGTTCCCAACCAGAATTTGAAATCGTTCACATTTTTCTCAATTTCTAAGACACATATTACGCATAAATATACTGAACAAAAGTGAAAACTTTACACCTACATTGCTTGTCATATTTCTTCTAAATACAACAAGTAAAGAAATAAAATGAATGTGATTCGCATTGTTCATTGACTTGGTTGTGCCAAACACTCAACGTTTTGTTGATCTTTATTACGGGGATGAAAAACGGACCCTTTAAATGTGACAGGGGTCCATTTTTCAGGTGTACAATTTGAATGGAAATTTTACACAATTTAAACCCTCAGAAATCCGGACAGAAGAATGCAAACCATGCCGGACTGCAAGGAATGGTAGTTTGACAACTTAGGCCTACCAGCCAGAAAATGTAAATAAGCGTGTATAACATTGTTTGAGCTTTTAAAAAATGATGTTTGAAATGCAGAATTTTCATTATGCTGCAAAGCTTGAAAAGGATGGGTTGCAACAAGAGCTCAAAATTGCTCAAAAAATAGATTTTCTTCAATTCGGTGAATTGATAGGGTTACAATATATCTTTAATTTGTATGTGTAAAAAATCTTATAAGGCCTTAATTTTGAAGATAATGGCTAACAAAGTGGGTGGGGTAAATTGACATGAGAAGCAAATTTTTACTTTTAAGTTTAATAACTTTTTCTGTATAGATCCTATCCAATTGAAATTTTGCAGGTACTTTCAATGTACTAAGGACAGAAGATTTTTGGAATCATTTATCACGTATATCAGTTTGTTGGTTTTCTGTATTCGTCCTTCTGTCAATCTCAGATTTTGCTTATTTTTGATGTACTAACTTTACGAAACTATCTCTACAACCTTTATTTTTGTACGGATTGATATATTTTGTAAACATGATTCTATATAATGTAACTAAATAATGGTAAACTTTGAGTGAAATCCGTTTAACAGAACCAAAGTTATTAGACCTTGACCTTCAAAGATTATTCTAAAATAATATTTGTAAGATTTTGAGCTAAACTTTTTCATGAAAATTGGTATATGAAGTGAATTTTAAACAAATAAAGTTATTTTCATAAAATCTTAGTTGTAATTACTTAGTTCGGTGGAAAATTCACGATTGATACTGACTTTTACGCACGTTATAACAAGAATTTTTGAATGGGCAAGTGGACAATTTTCTTTTCAATAGTCATTATTGTTCTGTATGTCTAGGTTAATGTCTACTGTGAAATAGGCATTGAACAAACTTAGAACAGCAAGAATATTACACCTTTGACTTTATTTATTGAAATATACTTTATAAGCCCATTTTTATATCAAGATATAGCTGAAAATTATAAAAAGCGACTTTTTAGAATGACCTTTGAAGGTCAAGGTCAAATAACTTTAATTCTATGCACTGGATTTGACTCAAAGTTTACTATTATTTAGTTACATAATATAGAATCATGTTCACAAAATATCATGTCAATTCAAACAAAAGTAAACGCTGTAGAGATAGTTTCGTAAAGTTAGTACATCAAAAATACGCAAAATCTGAGATTGACAGAAGGACGAATACAGAAAATCAACAAATCAATATACATGATTACTAATTCCAAAAATTTTCTGTCCCTTGTACATTGAAAATATATGCAAAATTTTATTTTGACCTGATTCATATAGAAAAAGTTATTCAACTTCAAAGTAAAAATTTGCTTCTCATGTCGATTTACCCCACCCACTTTGTTAGCCATTATCTCTAAAAATAAGCCCTTGTCAGATTTTTTACACATACAAAATAAAGATATTATGTAACCATATCAATTCACCGAATTTACTACTCACTGCGTATTAACCCAGAAGCAAACACCCATTTGGAAGTAACAAGGTAGCCTACCACGTCAAAGGAGCTGAAATTCTGAGTAAATATTATCGTGTAACAAAGAAGTTACGTCCAACGACGAAATCGTCACGTAGCCATATTTACAGACAAGTGATTACATAAGATAGCTTCCGGTTCCATGGCGTCATGTCCTGAATATCGTTCATGGGTAAATAACCAAACACTTGTAATAATATCTGTACAACATGGTGAGATGATGGTTTCATTCTAAGATGGTGGTTGGAAGTCAAATTCCAGTGGCTGATATAAGTATACTCTTTTCACCATACATATGAGCCGGGATCTGGAACAAATGCTATTTTTTGGCATTTGAAACCAACATGGATCCAGATCAGCTTATGCATGCACACAGTCTGAACAACAGCCATGCTGTTCTTTTACATCTTTTATTTCCAGAAGCAATTTTTTAGAGACCACAATGAACCATACTCAAGTGCAGACTGATTTGGAAACAAGGTAGTCTACTTTCAAATGCTATTATATGCCCATTTTCTAGATCATGGCTCGTATACTTAAATTTTCTATCGAGATGGGCAATTACGACAATATAATAATGAAAAAAGTGATAACACATTAATAGACAATATGATTATGAAAGATACAATCGTATCTAGAAACTGTCTGTAGATTTGTTTGCTTGATCGCCCATCTGTCCACTTCTTAATTTAGCACCGTCAATTTCGTTAAAACATTGTTTATTGAAACAATTTCTGACAGCATTAATGTGGCCTTTAAAGGACAAAGGTCTAACCTACGACAGATTCGTCCATGTTTGTTAACTGACGTGTGAAAACTGTTCATTTGATTCGGTGAATGACGCAATCAATTGCATGGAACTACATGCCGGTTTAATGACACTATATCCGGAAAGAAACAAACCCCGGATATTCGATTTTTAACGTGTCGAAAAAATGGGTATTTTGTATTGACAAAGAAAACAATTATGATTCTGAATGAAGAAATTCCTGTAACAATGAAAGGACCAATTCGTACTTTATTAACAAAAGCCAGAAAATGGCACACATGTAGACATATACAGGGCATTCGGGACATACAAAAGGCTAGAGTTTCAAAGTTTTCGTTTTTATATGGAACAGTGTTAAGCAAGCTTTCTAAAAAGACCAAATTTTTATTCGAAATTATTATAATAAAGGCATTGAATTATGCATCGTGAAAATTCGAATAAAACACTTGCAGCTTCTGAGCCACCAACACTTACATACACCGGTAATTCTAATTCTAATTACACCTGTTCGTCGATCAACCCAACTAACCAAGCCATGTTGCCCCATCGTATTACTTATTATGATAATTTCGAATAAAAATTTAGTCACATAGGTCACTATGTTATACTGTGGACATGGCCGTACTACTTTTTGGCCGAAATTGTTAATGAGTTTAACATGCTAAATGGGATAAAATGCCTTAACATCGCTTTTCCAGTCATCTAGAATTTCAAAACTTTCTAGGGCGAGGTCCCTTGAACTCCACTGAAGAGAGGAGTATTTCCCACTCCTTCTTTGGGCATTCGTGAACTCTCTTTTCTAATGCTGGCGATGGCCCTTCGTATCTGACCACAAAACACGTAATTGCAGAGAACTTTTACTTGTAGTTGTTGCTTTTTATTTCAATGGTATAAAACGATATTTTACCAGGAAAATGATATTACTTTTTGCGGACAGACGACTATTTATCTGCTAAAGTTAAAGCCTGTTAATAAGTTTGAACGCAAACCAATATTGGATGACAGCAAAGACAATTTGGTACCACTACTCTGACTACAAATAACTACATGTCCTTTATTGGATTAATTTTCCGGCTAAATAATTTGTTGTTTTGAACGATATAACCTCATCGTTTAGACGATGCCTATCTGGCTATCTGACGAGGAGACATTTAGTGCATGAACTGCATTCTGCATTGTTTATCCCTTTCACAAACAACACAATTTTAGGGTTGTCCCATTTGAAAACTGCTACAAACTGCAAAGCGCATGTTAGTAAAGTAAAGGACTGTGTACAATTTAGTACGGAAAATATTGAGGCAAAAGAAGAAAATGCTGGCCATCAGCATTTTCTTCTTTTGCCTCTATGTTTTCCCAGGCCTTTACTAGATTAGGGACGTCAAAACCATGTCTTGTTCGGAAATGTTTATTGTGTAGAATATTTAAATGATTTCAGGACATCTGACAATTAACAAATTCTCCTTCTCTACAAATGGTACAAAATGCATCGATATCACACATTGTGTTATTATCCATCATATGACAAAGTTTAACTGTGCAGTGTCATTGCATGTTTAAACATAATTTATGTAATGTTTGAGCTCATTGTACTCTCAATATGCCTTTAAAGCGCAGTTGGTAGCGCATCTGACCCTCGGGAGGTCCCGGGTTCGATACCCGGCCGCGGCTAAAACCCTTTCTGACAAAATTGTCACCCACAAATGGGTTTGAAATCGTTAACCTAAGTGGGCGAGCAGCTGGAGGCTCGGTAAGGGTATTGTGGTAGTACCGGTTTGAGAAACAACATGAATCCATGAGTAGGTGCTCCAGCCGCCGCGATATGACCCTGGTAGTTGAAAACGGCGTAAAACCCCAATAAACTCAAGCTCTCAATATGTTTTATACTTGGCATTTAGACCCAGGTACAAAAATTAAATTATGGATAACTCAAATTATAAACTTTGAACATATAAATATCTCAGTGAAACTGTGCAGTATAATGTAATTGCCTTTTATTGCACGAGACTGTGATTTCTGCACTAAACGCCCTTGTCATTTCTGATTGACAGTGGAGACATTCAGTGCACCGCATATTACTTTTTGGACAAATGAAATGCAGTATATGTCTATTTCAAAAAAGAATTCGCCGCTATATTTCGCATAAACGAGACTGTCGGGCTAGTTTATGTGACGTCTGTACATAGTCACGCCCCCGTCTCCAATATTCAACCGCTAGCGAAAACTAAGTCAGATAGAAACTGTATACTATTTCATACAGTGATATTCATATACATTATCAATGAAGCAGTCTTATAGCATTTCCCATGCTTTCCGTTACTTTGGTGTTCGGCCTTCCTAAGTTGAAAATCATGACCACAGCTAGAAAATATAAGCCGTGATTTATATAGGCATATAGGCCTAGTTATAGTGCTTTGGAAGGTAGACAACATGTAAAGCCACATATTGACCCCCCCCCCCCCAACTTTTTTGCTTCATTTTCGAACTACCATGTAAACCTAGAAAATAGATAATAAGTAACACTTTTAACCAGAGTAGAACATGTTGTCTGGAGTTTGTTGTCTGGCGATAGACGGATTGGTACATACATGTAGACTATATAATAAAAGCAATGTTCGGTCATAGAAGACATAGACTTTCTTTCAGTGTTGGTCATGGCCGTAATATAGATAGAATAACTAATAAATGCACCACTTATCTTTTACGTGTTTTGCGGTCAATATGACTATTAACAACAATGTGCTCTTAATCTCTCAACAGCTGTCGAATAATACACTCTTTATGTAACATGATATCCTGCTTTATGGTATTTAATCCTAGGCTGAAAGGACAATACCTGATACATATAGATTTAATAGACCAATTACAGATGCATAACTACGATAACGAATGTGGGAAAATGTCAGGAATAAGCTGGACGTGGTGGATGTTTGAAAAATCAACTGATAAAAAAAGTTATTGAAGATCAATTTTAGTTGAAATTCAATAACGTTTTTATCAGTTGATTTTTTTTCAAAATCCACCACGTGCAGCTAATGCGTGACGTTTGTTCAACTTCTCTGCTTCAAACCGAACTCAAATCGGTCCCGTATTAACGAAATTTTAAAAGATTTTCTGAAATTGTTGTGTCACATGATTTTTCCACCACACTGTAATAAGCACCATGACAATACATGTATCTTTTTTCAAGGACTGGGACCAGTTTCATGTCCCAGTTCCACCAAAGCATTTAAAACGCATTTTGTCGTACAAATTTCCTACGAAGCACTTAAAACAACTATCTCATTACCTAGGTTTTGATAGATTGGTAATGCGTGATTCCTGTCCTAATCGTATTTTAAGACGTAAATTATACTTCTTAAAAAATTATTATGAGACTGTCCCCAGCTCATGTAATTACAATTGTTGAATCACTTTCTATTTAATTTGCAAATTTTCCGTCATATAAGCTTCCGATGAGCATAAGAACCTCTGGTTGTTTAGATAAAGGTTATAAACATACGCTTACATTATGAACAGCATCTCGGATAATTTTTCATCGAGCTTGTATCTTGATCTATATATCTAAACATAATGCAGGTTCTTTATCTAGCCGAGACGGTCAGAAATATTGTAAACGTTCTGTAAACATGACATGGTGCATCGAGCAGTGGAAATTGTGTTCTGTTGTTAGATGTTAATTTAAGTGACTTTCCTGTATTTGGAATAAAAGTCTTAGTGCTGTACTATCCAGGTAAGATATCAAATAATTCTTAACTTCTCCTGAATTAAATACTTGTCCAATTTAGCTGTTTAAAAGGCAATAAAATTTTAGGTCCAATTTGGAAGCTGTTGCAAATGACAGAACGGGGGATGTAGAAAAATATGTGAAATATGAGCAACATAGCAGAGAAAACGTTGAGACAAAAGTAGAAAATGGACATCAGCATTTTCTTCTTTTGTCACAATGTTCCCTCGAGCCTTCGTACTAGAGAAGTCATTCCCAGGTCTTGTTTGGGGATTAAAGGGTTAACGAGTGCTGTGTATGGCGGTATTAAGATATGAGCCAGAATCTGTAAAAACGTCCCTTATAGCATTTGAGACATCCATGTTTCAAGATCAGTCTGTGACTAGATGCAGTCTAGCCAGCTTCCATGTTACTCTCAAATGGTTGCTACAGATCATGAGGAAGCTATTTGAGAACTACATGGTTCCTGGTCAGACTGCGTGTATACGCAGGCTGATCTGGAACCATGTTGTTCTCAAATGCTATAAGGGACGTTTTTCCAGATCCTGGCTCAATTATTCATGCAGTTACAAATACCATAAATTATGTTTTATCTTATAAAATAGAATTAATATGGTAATGTAGCGAAGATAAGTAAATGCTGACAATCTGCTTTTCCTTCTTTTGTCTCAAATGGAACCAAACAATGGTTTGATATGATCTTTAAAGGTTTGTAAAGTCTTTCCGAAATAATGCAATCATAGACCAGCGCTAAAGTGATTGTAGAAGAAAGAAACGCCGGTATGATATATGTATACATAGTAAAAAAAGTTTTGCAACAAAATGTAAATATCTTCAGTTACCAAAATATTTTTGTTTTAAAATAAAATCAAACGTTTACACGATAGATTTTAGCTAGAGAACAAAAACATATGAATTTTATACCGCCATTGCGTGCGTCTCGCACTCTAGGTGCGCATTTCCGGTTTTCATGTCTGCGATGATATTCATGTATATGGAGCATAATTCTAGAAAACATTTAGGTGTGAAAATGATCGTCTTTAACCAAAATGAAAAAGGCCACTAAAAAGAGTTTTCTGCTACGCTGTGAGACTGCGCTATATGCTTACGTTAGAAGGACGTTATATCGCTTATGTGTTCCTGCGTGGCGGAACCAGCGATAAAGATGTCTTTTTGAATTTTGCTTATCTCCAAGCATAAGTTACCGTTTGAGGATGCTATGTAAGCCATTTTTTGTTGTTTGAGATAGTCCCGGTCAAGGACGTCGAAGAAAAACGCCACTAGACAATGACCGCCATAATTTCGTAACGTCACGACAAAGATGTTCCATATCAGCACCAAAACTTACGAATGGCTTCCACAGGAATTTCAACATAGAGTATCCACACTTACCACCCGTGATCGTCTCTACAGACGAAGGGTTACTAGACGTTCACCGTACGTTGTAATTTCTATGGCGCTACACCATGAACGCACAAGACTTGTCTGGCATAGAGTCCTAAATGCTTTAAGCGTTAACAAGTTGATTTACTCCCATTATCATCCATTTTTTTCTGATTTGTCACCCATAGAGCACATATGGTCCATTTAAGGGAGACGTGTACGTGATCGTAATGACGCGAATGACGTTCAATCTCTTGCTAAGGTAGTGAATATTGATACTGTGTACAAACAATTTAAGCGGATTAGAAATTAGTATGGTGCGTTATGTCCATTTTTTAGGTTCTGCTTGATGTAAGTGAAAGAGGTTTCCATCATACGTTTTCATGATCTTAAGACATTGCCCTAATCATTTAACTTTGATGGACAGCTGTAAAATTAAAAATAATAGGAAAAATGGTGACTTAAATTTACAAAATTTCGAACCCGTAATTTTACAAATGGGCATAACTTTTGTAATAATCATCATACCTTTATAAAATTTTACATTTACATTTACAGGAATAGTACACACCGATTGTCATAATTATTTTTCGGCAATTTTCATATTTAGAGGTTGCTCTATAAGCAAAGCTCAAAAAGCTCTAATTCGAGTTAGAGCTCGGGATATTGCATTTGAAATAATTGAATTGTCACAGAATATTAGCCAAAGGCCGGACTATATAGAAAAACAAAAAATCGTGACATTGTGTATTGTACTAAGACTGCAATAGAGAGAAAAAGATTGGTGGGTGGGCAAATCGTGGTATTTTATTCTATCAGACGAAAAAAATCCACGTAGAGCTCAAGATATTGCATTAATAATAATCTAGGTCCCACAAAATGTAAGACAAAGGCTAGACCTTGATGAAAAACTAAATCTCATGACATTTAAAAATGTGCATGACCAAATCACAGAGGAAGAAAGTGGTGGGTGGGGTAAATATATCTTTTTTTGTTTATATAACGTTTGGCCATTATACTTATTCAATAAACTGAACTTTATGAATTAGAACATTAAACGGGTCAATGTCGAAACATGCACAAACAATTCAGTAAAGTTTTGTTTTGATTGGTATATATTTGTAGCTATGATAGTGAAAGAAAAGTAAAAAAGGCAATTTCCCATGAATTCTAGGCCTATATTAACTTTAGATGTGTGATTCCGATCAATAAAAAATGCACATATGCAAGATCATATGGTCCCCAACACTTTGTCAAAATTTTGTTGAAAGCGGCAATTTTGAAAAATTCAATGGCACATTACTCTAGACGTGACATTGCTATTCAGATGAAAATTTCACTGATGCAAGCTTTTATAGTCATCAACATAATGTATAAGTGTTCTTTTTATTAGTCAATATGCGTTGCTGTTATACTGAAAAAATGCTGAAATGCAATTTTGTAAAATTTCAAGAGCAAATTATTCTAAATGTTTGATTTTGATCAAGCTAACAATCGCCCTTACGCATGCTTCCCATTTCTTATAAGTTTCGTCTAAACTGGTAAATATTTGTGGCTCGAAAAGGCAATTTTGTCAAATTCAATGGCATATAACTCTAGCAATTAAGCTAAAGAATCACATGTTTGAAAGATCTATATGCAATTTTGTCTAAACCAAGGCACATAACTTTGAATGCTTGATTCCAATCAAGCTAAAAATCGCTCTTAAGTAAGATCCCACGGTCACCAATATTTTTTTCCAAATTTCGTCTTAATTATTCAATAGTGTTGGCTGTTATAGTAACAACAAGACCGAAAAGCGAATTTAGTCAAATTCAAGGGTTTATAACTCAGGATGTTACGTTTCGATCACGCTAAAAATCACACTGATGCAAGATCTTATAGTACCCAAATTTCTGTCCAAAATTTCGCTCAATTCGTCCATAAATTTTGTGGATATAAGAGGCAACAGAAAGTTTAGACCTGTTATTTTGATAAATTCAAGGGCACATAGCTCCGACTGATTGCGTCCGATCACTCTAAATAGAATCACATATATAAAGTCTTAGAGTCAACAATATTTTGTATAAGTTTCGTCATAATTGATCAATATTTGTGGTAATTATAGAGAAAAAAATGGTTGAAAAGGAAATTTTGTCCAATTCCAGGGCCCATAACTATGTATGTAAGACTCCGACCAAGCAAATACTCCACTTATGCAAGGTCTTATAGTCAAAAATGTTTTGTCCAAGTTTTGTTTCAATTAGTCAATATTCGTGACTGAAAGAGGGAAAATAAAGTCAAAAATGGAAATTTTGTCGCACATAACTCTAGACATGAAAATGCAATTGAACAAAAAGATTATCTGAAGCAAAGTACGACAGTCACCAACATTTTATAAAAAGTTTTGCTATAATTGGTCAACATTTGTTGCTATTATGGCGAAGATAGAGTGAAAAACGGTAGCTTTTGTCAATTTCAAGGGCACATAACTCTAGATGTGAGATTCAGATCAAGCTGAAAGATACATCCATGCAAGGTCTTGTCATGACCAATGTTTTATCAAGGTTTTGTCAAGACGTTTCAAAATTTGTAGATGATATAGTGAACAAAAAGACAAAACACGTATTTTTTACATTCAAGGGCAGATAACTCAGGATTTTCTGCTTCAATCAATCAACAAATATGTAATATGTGGAGATCAGATACGGTCAACATATCATAAAAAGTTCCATTGATGTGATAATTAGGTGAACACGAAATTATATGGGGAAACTAAAGAAGAACGCGTTAAATAAAACATAACTTTTATGACGTTATATATGCTCGGCAAAACTGCTAACGCATCACTCAGATCTTTGTTAATATTTTTTTTAACGAATCTACGGAATACCTTCAAAATTTGCACATGCTGACTACCACCATTTGATAAGATATCTATGAAATTTCATAGTAAATGTTACAGTGTCTTGTAAAATATTGAACTTTTAATAAGGACACCCTTAATTCTAAAATTCATAAAGTCTGAAATTTGATTAAAATGGAAAATTCACGCATAACTTTCAAACCTTTTGTATTGGCTGAAAGAGTTTCTGTTTATACAAGTTACCCTTCAAAAAACAAACCGACGGCTTTAACATTTTTATGGGTGCGTAATGTATTCCCACAGAGGCATTGTTACATCACTAGTGCCGTTGGTGTCATTGATGGCGTCGACGGCGACGTAGGTTACGTAGACAAAAACGTATCGGTCTATATCTTATGAACTGTATAAGACGCAGTCTTGATATTTCACACATAGACAGGCACCAACAAGACCTTTCACCTGACACTATAAAATTTGACCTTGTGACCTTGACCTTGAAAAATTGACATTTTCTTTCAAAAAGGTGCGTCTATGCGATCTACGTTGTCCCGGAACAGCCCTTGTTATGTTAGATAGAAAATTGATTTTTTCGACTTTAATTTCACAATAAACCAGCTTTCAAAATCAATTCAAACAAAAATGATTGAAAAAGATCACAAGTTACAGGAGCCGAAAAACTGTTTTGGCCCCCTTTGGTATGACGCGGTCACATAAGAAAGAAAACTTAGAAATAGTTTTATGAATGAGTGCAGATACTTGTTGGATAAACATTTGCCAAATTATAAATCTAA
This sequence comes from Fragum sueziense, assembly GCA_963680895.1. Taxonomy (NCBI): domain Eukaryota; kingdom Metazoa; phylum Mollusca; class Bivalvia; order Cardiida; family Cardiidae; genus Fragum; species Fragum sueziense. The sequence goes on along the minus strand of OY804603.1, from coordinate 55,435,809 downwards.
ATCTTTGACAATAAAGAAGTTATGCAATTTTAAAAAGTGATGCGTTAGCTCTTTCGCTGAGTATATAAAGTTTATTTTAAGGCCCACGGCTGTCCATCAAACTTTTTTGGTGATGTCTACTTATCCTTTTTACGAATCCATTTGATTTAAACCTCTTTCACTTACATCAAACATAATTACACAACGTACCGTACTAAATCGTTTCACTGCTGTTCTTGCTCGAAAATGACCTTATAGTCGATACCTAATTCTATTGTGACTTTTTCTTTTGACCCCTTACCTACGTCAAGACAATGTTTCTCACACAATATTTAACGTTACCACAAAGCGACCTTTGAATGTTGTGCGTAAATGCATATGCTAAAATGTATGTAACTGTTGTGGAATAAATATCACAGAAAATACATGTTTTCAATACACAAACTCAGTGTTGCTAAACTTTTTTTACATGGTATATTTATACATCAATGATTGTTAAACTAAAAATAATCTCTTTAAAATAGTTCATCAAAATCATCATCTCAGTCCTTTGACCCATTTCGTGGGTAAAGTGAATGCAATACATTTGGTTGCTCAAAGTAGTCTAAAGAGCAAATCGAAATCGCGGATTTCGGACTCGAACTACAGAGACTACTTGGTTATATTTGAGCCGGGATCTGGAAAAAGGTCCTTTAAGGCTGTTGAGCCCAACATGATTCAAGATCAGTCTACGTATACACGCAGTCTGATCATGAACCATGTTGGTCTCGAATGGCTTATTTGCGACCTGTAGCCACTTTTAGACAGCAATATGGATCCCTGTCTGATTGCACTTAGGCGCAGGTTGATCCTGAAACGGGGATGCCTCAAATGCTATAAGGGACGTTTTTCCAGATCCGCGCTCATTTATAACTATTCAATTGTACCAAATCCGGTCTGTACGTTCTGTGGTTCTAAACTGCATAAGTATTCCCATTAACGACTTTTAAAGTCATACAAGGCTCTGGAAATCATTGGTAAAAATGAAGAAATGAAACCAATAGTTGTAACAAAATAATTATCACATATAGATCTATGATATATGGAAGTTGTATGTAAAAAAGCTAAGTCCGAAAGGGTAAAACGTTCTCTAAAGTACATGTTAGAGTAACGAATTTTTGTCTAGAGGCTGAAGTTATTTTCACAGAGGCATATGCAAAGTTTTAGAACAATAGCATTAGTAGAAGCAAAGATCTGACAGACTTGCACGTAAAAACTTAACCAAAGCATTACGCTGACGCCAACGCCCGGGTGACTAGAATATCCCCCTATTCTTCGAAAAGTCACGTAGGAAATGAAAAATTAAAAACATATTTTAAATTTCTTCCGTACATTGTTTGAATGTAGACACTTCTAAAATTTTGCCGGCTAGTAATGTATTAATGTCCCATTTCATTTGACTGCCCCTCTACATTTTGCAGGAGTTTTGATTCAGACTAAGATAACAAACTCTAACAAAACTCCCACAAGTACGATTTCTCTGCGTAAATGTCACAAATAATCCCAGATTTAGAGAAGTTATCTTCAAAACAGTTCATCAAAATCATTGCCTCAGTCCTTAAACCTATTTCATGAGCAAAAAAACTCAGGACCAAAAATATTCGCGTAAACAATAAAGGTAGTCTACCCCCAATGAGATTCGGGCGACGTCGGAATTATTCGGGCGCGATCGAAAACATTCGGCGGTGGAGAGCTCCACCGCCGAATGTTTACGACTGCGCCCGAATAAGTTCGCACACGTAACGACAATCCGAAAAAATCTGATGTTTTATGAATCTCAAAATGTCCACATTACGGGTATTAAAGTGACATTTCAGAATTATTTTACATAAATTTTACTTTTATTCTATCTGAAAGAGAATCTTTTCTTTGGAAATTCTGAAAATTTCAAACTATTGAACCGTTTACGACCAATATATATTTTTGTGCTAAAATTAGACAAATAGTTGTGGACAACAGTTCAGATTTATATAGAATATGTCATTTCTGTCTCAACTTTAAAGGCACATTTTTCGCTTATAACAACTTCAAAAAAGTGATAGCATTTCTACGCATTAGAATAAACAATCTTTGCATCAAGACATACTTTTTAAAAATGAAATATGTGTGAAAAGTCACTTTAAGCATCAATCACGGTTTAATCTTTTAAATGAACGTGTTGATTTCCTTCACTGTATCATTTAAAAATCGACTTTAGAAAGGTCGATATGTCTGAAATAAAGCTCATTTACAGGATGCCATTTTTATCTTTAAAAAGGTTAATGTTTGTCACTTTTAGGTTATTGACTCTATAAAGTAAAATTTCCAATCATTGTTTAATGTCTCGATCTTTTGTGGTATTTTTCTTTTCAACATTGCATAAAATCGACGAAAATCCGTGATAGTAGTGAACAGCTCAACGTAGGCTTGAAACGTTGACCATTTTATATGTATTCGTGGATCTACTCTATAAATATTACGAATAACAGTTTTCGGCTCGAATCATGCCGACCAGGACTAACGCATCACTAAAGTTCATCCAGCAAAAATATGCAAAATACATAATCAACTTTGTAGAATTATATATTTAACAGCAGCATGACATCTTCCCAAACATTTCCTGAACATTTCAGACAAAAACTCGATTAAATGACTGAGATATATCCATCTAAAGAGATGTGGTGTGAGGAATTTGACAGTTTTCTCTATTTAATAACCAGTAATTTCGCTCTGAGTATGAAAAACGTTCCACAATCGTGACCTCGTTGACCCTTCAGTTGAAACAAAATCTTAATTCTTTTGGGCTTGAATTATCTACCATATATTGCTGAAGAGTATTCGAAAGTTTTGGCGTCCGTTTTTCATCATGTCTAGGCCCAACGCACCCTGATCTGATTTCGGCATTCTCCGCGGTACATCGTAAAGCGGAGAATGATTGTCTAAACAGGTTGAAGTACAAACTGGTTTGTCCAGTGTGTATCGATGGCTATTTATAGAGTCAGTGGATAAGAATAGTCAGTTCTACGTTGACCACCGCACGGGTAGCATCGTATATATTTCAACTGTCGCGAAAAATTTCTTTGGGCTTTTCCACGAGGTACTTTGGGAAATAGTCACATACAGCTATGGATGAGGAAACACAGAGAGCCATACAGGACGCTGTTAAGGAGAACATGGAAGCTAGCAGACGAACTTTGTTGGGTGAAATTGGCACTCTGTTCGATAAGATAAGTCAAGAAAATAACTCATCACAACTGTCAAAATTGAGTCATTTAATAGCTACTGAACAGCCCACGTTTAAAAGAAAAAGCAATGAGGAACAGTTCAAGAGTAATAACAAGCTGTTGATGAAGATGAATGAGGCAAATAGCAATTTAGAGCAAGAAAAGTTACCAGAGGCAAAATCTAATGTTACAGAAGCCATAGATATGTTGACGCACCGTCAAAAGTTGATACAGTTGGCAGATAGAAGCGAGTTGGGCTGGAGGGTCGTCCAGGAGTACGAATCAAACCCACTGGCTGAGGATTCCGACGACGAGAAGCGCATGTATAAGGCCGAGGCACGAGCAACAAAGAAGCTGAAAGCAGAACGAGCGAAAAAATCCAAGACAAACAGGAACTGGCCGTATAAGAGGGGTCATGGTCAAGGTCAAAGTAGCTCATCGCAACAGACTGTACCCACGCAGACGGGACCGACGCAGAAGCCGGGTTTATGTTTTCATTGTGGTAAACCGGGCCACTGGAGGCAGGACTGTCCCGGAAACGTATCAAATAATAAGATAAGTACATATATTGTTAATACAAATAGTACGAGTTTAAACCTAAATGGCACCGGAAAAGAAGGTAAATCTAACAATGTAGAAATAGGATCAGAAAGCACGATATTGATAGATAGTAGTAGTAGTTCCAACGAAATGGACGGTAAGATAGCAAGCACCAGTGGTCAAGCACAGGCTGTTGTTTCTCCTGTGGGTAGGTTAAAACGTCATATAGATAAATGGCGGTCAATTAATGGTAGTCCGTATATATTAGACGTAATAGAGAACGGGTATAAGATACCTTTTAAAGAGATACCCCCGAAGGCTTTTTTTAAAGAATAATAGGTCAGCTAGAGACAATCCGTCCTTTGTGACGACCGAGATCGGAAATCTTTTGGAAAAAGGAGTAATTTCAGTGGCACAAGACATGCCGAAGGTGGTAAACCCTTTAACAGTTGCCTATAATAAAAAAGGCAAACCTAGAATGGTCCTGGACTGTAGGCATATAAATGAGTATGTACATCTCTTCAAGATGAAGTTCGAGGATGCAAAGGTCGCTATGAGCCTATTTGGGAAAGGTATTTATGTATTTACCTATGATCTTAAAAGTGCATACCACCATATTGATATTTCAGACTCACATAAGTGTTATCTTTGATTTTGCTGGATTTACTTAGGTAAACAAACGTATTTCGTTTATAATTCATTACCGTTCGGTTTGTCGTCTGCTGGACACATATTTTCCAAAACAGTACGAGTAATAGTGTCGTATCTGAGAGATTTAGGTCATAACATTGTTATGTTTTTAGATGACGGTATCGGGGGAGATGCTGATTACGACAAAGCGGTCATGTCAAGTAAATTTGTAAGAGGGGTATTTTGTCAGTTTGGCTTTTTGATAGCTGAAGAAAAGTGTTTTTGGACTCCTTGCAAGGTCGCCACCTGGTTAGGTTATGTTTTCAATTACGAATTGAATAAATTGTTTGTCAGTGAAGAAAGGATCGAACTCGTTGAAAAGTCAATTGATTCAATCCTTTATCAGATTGATCGAAGTAAATTGGGTATTCTAAATGTTAGAGTTTTGGCATCATTGATAGGTCGGATCATTTCACTACAATTGGTATTTGGTAGTATAGTCCGTTTACGTACAAGAGAAATGTATAACTGCATTATAACGCGGGCTAGCTGGAATGCCCCTGTACTGGTATCAAAAGAAGCCATGAGCGAAATAATGTATTGGAAAGAAAATACAAGATATTTGAATAACGTTGGCAGGACATTAGATCAAGTTAAAACTTGTGACGTACAGATTTTTTGCGACGCGAGTGCAAAAGGCTACGGAGGTTACGCAGATATAAAGGTAAAAGATAGTTTATTTGTTAACTCTAGTAATGAGTTAAGGGACTTGTCTTTATCTCCGGAAGAAGATAATGGGCTCATGGAAGAGCATTGGTTGTGTAGGCCACCGGAAGTTGGCTACATTCCCGCGGAAGAGGGAAGGTCGTCCGCTATAAGACGGGCAGTAGGTTGTCTACCCACGGAAGAGGGTATAGATCGTTCAGGATCCGGGGCGGGTCATGGAACGCCATTTAGCACGTATGGTTGTAACGCATCAGTTGTCACTCACGGAATGAGGGTGAATTCTAGAGTAGGATTAGGTGGTAATGTTGTTGTAGGTAGTTGGATTGACGAAGAACAAAGTAAAAGTTCATCGTGGCGAGAAGCCGAGGCTGTCAATCGAGTGCTGAAAAGTCAGGTTAGTGCGCTAAAAGGCAAATTGGTTACTGTTTTTACAGATAACAAAAATGTCACATCAATATTGTCAAATGGAAGCACGAAGTATGATTTGCAAAAAGTCGCTCTAGAAATTAATGATTTCTGCACTAAAAACGACATCAGCCTGAGCACAGAATGGATCCCAAGAGATCAGAATCAGTTGTCTGACTATTTGAGTAGGTGTCAAGATAGTGATGATTGGTCCATATCAAAAAGTTGGTTTAATTATTTAAACTGTATATGGGGCAAGTTTGATGTAGACAGATTCTCTTCGCATTACAATAATCAATGTGAACGTTTTAATTCTAGGTGGTGGGTACCCGGTACGGAAGGCATTGACGCATTTACATTGTCGTGGAAAAATGATAACAATTGGCTAGTACCACCACCACGTTTGATTTTGGAGTGTATAAATAAAATTGAAAAAGAAAGACCAAAATGTACCATTATAATTCCAAAGTGGAAATCAGCAGCGTTCTGGTCTCGCCTGGTCAATAAAAATCAGAAGTTTATGTACTATGTAAAAGAAGTCAAAGTTTTGCCTTTATCTGGTTCAATCAGTGTGGGAAAAGGAAATAACGGAGTGTTCTCAAAATGTCCGTTGCCTTTTCAAATGCTTGCATTGAAGATAGATTTCAAGGCTTTAAAGCCTAAGACATAGTGAGAATCATGTTTATCTGTGTTTTTAATTAACAGGTGTTGACTTAAAGCCTACTATCGAGAAAATGGTTGTTGATCAGGGGTTAGACGCACAAACGCACGGTAGTGTTGTGGACCATATGGCTACTTACTTACTACAATCTAAGGCGAACTCTACGTGCCAGAAATATACGAACTATTTCAAGCATTTTGACAGTTATTGTACAAATAAGGGTTTTTGTTCGAGGCCAGCATCACCTATCGTCGTAGCAATGTATTTAACGAGTATACTCGATGAGGACAAGTCGTACTCAGTCATTTCGGCTTCAGTGTACAGTATTCAATGGATACATTCTCTTCATGGTCTGGACAATCCCACGAATCACGGTATGGTCAAGAATCTGTTAGAAGCTGCCAAACGACTGCGATCCAAACCGGTACAAAGAAAGGACGTTATTGATTCGTCAACGCTACAAAATTTGTGCAGAAAATTCTCGGATACATCTGATATTTGTACTGTTAGAGATTTGTCTATGATATTATTAGGATTTTCCGGGTTTATGCGTTTTAACGAGCTCAGTAATTTACGATGTTCTGATGTTTCTTTTCAATCTGATCATTTAGTTATTACTATACGCAAGAGTAAAACTGATGTGTATAGAGAAGGTAAACAGATACCTATAGCAAAAGGCGCATCAGTCGCATGTCCGTTTGCCATGTTGCATAAATATATGCAACTTGCAGAATTGTCTGTCAAATCAGAGGATTATCTTTTTAGACCTTGTTACAGATCAAAAGGTGTTTCGAATCTTATAAAAAAGAACAAAACATTGAGCTATACTAGAGTTAGAGAATGTATTGTACAGAAATTGTATTTAGTAGCACCAACATTAAACCTTGGCACACATAGTTTGCGGGCTAGTGGAGCCACAGCTGCGGCTAATGCCGACGGAGTGTCCGAAAGATGTCTTAAGAGACATGGTCGATGGAAGTCTGATATCTCAAAAGACGGTTATATCGTTGATTCTCTTGAAAGCAAATTACTGATAACTAGAAAATTGAACCTATAATTTTATGATAAAGATGTTGTTCCGAATTTGAATGCTCATCCTCACAAGCTTTGTAGTTCTATACGGTCACACAATGCAATATGGTGTTGATTTTTTGTGAAAATCTGTTTGGACTTCGGCATTCTCCGCGGTACATCGTAAAGCGGAGAATGATTGTCTAAACAGGTTGAAGTACAAACTGGTTTGTCCAGTGTGTATCGATGGCTATTTATAGAGTCAGTGGATAAGAATAGTCAGTTCTACGTTGACCACCGCACGGGTAGCATCGTATTTTAACATTCAAATTCGGAACAAGGTTAGGTTCGCATGTTTGAGAGATTCCGCTGCTCAGTATTTCGAGGTATGGTTGAGCCTTTGCTGCGGAAACACGTTTCCTCCTCATAGAGGGGGTTGTTCGTGGGTTGCTCCCATTCCAGAGACAAATATTCAGTTGAATCTGTATAGAGCAACTTTTTGAATATCATCACTCGAACATTGTCGAAATCGATTTTTCGAGTACGCCAGATCTATACATAAATACAAGATTCGACTGAAACATGCAGTTAATGAATACTATAGATGTATTATATACTTTGTATATTGTGGAATGTTGTCACCAATCAGGCGTTTGTGCCTTTAGTTCCTGATGCTAACCAATTATACGGTCACACAATGCAATATGGTGTTGATTTTTTGTGAAAATCTGTTTGGACGATGACTTTCTGTTAGTATCTGTCACGGTCATAATCGCCAGCAGTGAAAACCACAATATCTTATTCGTTAATTCACTGTTATGGCAAGAGTTTGTCAGTAGCAACAATTTTGTATCACAATTGCACTTGAAAACGTTGTTGTAAACCAATTACGTAATCGATGTTGACGTATGTTATTATCTTGACGTAAGCTCGTTTTAAACGGTTGATCAGGACGCTGATGCTCAGCAGCAATCCCTGTAGATTGGCTGCGTTAATGTTAGTGAAAAATCGTCGATTGGTTTACATTTAAACGACTCGTCCGTTCTCGTTGGCAAACACCCGCTTAGAATAATTTAAAAAATTGTGTGTGCTAAACGAACTTTGGTCTCTTGGCTTAATTTTTTGTTTAATCAAATTGATTGAGAAATAAAAGTAACTCCTGATCATTTGAATAAGGAATATGAAAACAAAAATCCAGTTGGTCACCTAAGGTGTAGTTACGTAAACGTTATCCATATTTTGCACGTTGATGTCGTGCGAAATAACGTGGTAACTGACTGCAATAATTTTATTGCATATTGTGTCTTATTGGTTGAAATATATATCAGAAGTACAAATTTGATCCTATTGACTTTAACTACGAAAATATTTTGAAAAATAAGTGATGCGTTTTTAAAGTCAGTCAGTATATAGGCCTATGTAAACCATCGAATACGACCCCGATCGTTTCGATGTAAAACGTAGTAAATCGATGACCTCTTTTTAGAGAGTAGTCGAATCACGGCATGATAAATATCGTGCATAAGATTTAAGCAGAATGGAGTTTGATATTGTGTTGTTTACATTTGAGCCGGGATCTGGAAAAACGTCCCTTAAAGCATTTTCAAATATTGAGTTTCAAGATCAGCATGTTGTCAAATGCAGTCGAATATGCATCCATGCTGCTCTCTTTAGGTTACTACAGGTCACGAATAAGCTAATAGAGAACAATGTGGATCCTGATCAGACTGTGCGTATGCACAGGCTGATCTGGATCTATGTTGGGCTCAAAAGCCTTAAGGCACGTTTTTCCAGATCCTGGCTCATTTGTATATTTTGTAAACATGGGCTATAATGTCATGACCGGGCTATACTATATCTCACACTTTACCATTACGTTTATTATCATTAAATGCCTCCACGTTTATATATATTATCAAATGTGCGGCACATTGCATTTTATGCCAAAGATGGCTTATATTACACTTGCAAAGATCTAGGTCACACTGGTTCCCAGAAAATAATATACAAGTTTACGGCATATTAAGCCACATTTACATTATTTACATTTGACCTATATTTACACATTTGGCCATCTCTGAACACGGTGGGGATTGTGCATGCTGGGATGGGTAAATTTACGGACAAATTTGCCTCGCTTCAGGTAAGACATTTTGCAATAACTTCCTTATTTCTGCGTCAATTTAAAAACGGTTTGTTGCATGTACCCCGCCGTACTGAGCTCTTTCCACTGATGCATGCCTTACACTAACCCTTTGTGTACTTTTTGCGAAAATTGATCCCAACCGACCAAAAACGACAAAAAATTCTGATCGTTTTTCAGGTCAGTTGGGATCAATTTTTGGGAAAAGTATGGGGAGTTTTCAAATAAGTAATACACATGAGTAAAGCGCTCAGAAAGGCGGGGTACATGCAATAAACCGCTTAAAAATTGACACGGAAATAAGAAAATTATTGCACAATTTCCTAGCTGAAGCGTGGCTTATTTTGTCGTAGTCTTTATCATTTCGTTTTCTGGTCAGTTGGGATCAATTTTTGGAAAAATTAAAAGGATGCCACAAATAATCCACGTATCTGAGGAAAGAGATTGTCGAGGCGGGGTACATGCAACAAACCTTTTGAAAATCGACAAAGAAATGAAGGAGTTATTGCAAAATATTTGACCAGATTCGAGATTATTTTTGTCCGTATTCGTTATACATCCCAGCATGCACAATCCCCACCGTGCTGAAAGACCCAGTAATTTATAACGAAGTAAGAGTTACTGATTTCATTTGACATGACACTGATCTTTTTGCAAAACATGTTCATATGTTGCAAATAGCCTAAAACCAAAGAGTCTTACATCTTAGTACACGGACATAAAAGGAGTGCAAGAAAAATAGCTTTACTATTTTAAGGAAAAACTCGCAAGTGTGTAGGATAATTTGTGATAATAAGAGCTACATTTGATTTGACTTACTGGGGTTTACCGTGGTTTTCAACTGCTACGGTCATATCGCGGCGGCTTGAGACCTAACCATGGAATCCTGGAATTTCTCTCACCATCACCACCACAATATCCAAAACCCGAGACTCCAGCTCTTCTCTCACATATATGATTCACACCCATTGGTGAGAGACAAATCACTTTTGTCTAGCATCAGAATGGATACTTGCCGAGCCGGGGTTCCAACTCACTGCCCGTGGATTAATGCTACCGACGTCGACGTTACCGACTGAGTTATCCAGACTCGGCGATAAAAGCAAGAGCTGCGATATGTCAGATGAATTCAGTAGTATGTATTGTGGTGATTAAGCCATTACCACACAGTGACCCTTTTGACTCACCACGAGAAATTGGCTTGAAGAAACATTGTGGAAAATGAAAAAAAATCCATTCACTTTAAATTGTCATCTGCAACATCTTTGAATTCGGACAAGTTGAAAATTTTGCCATTTGGTAATGGGTTAAACGCACTTGAGTAATATACGGTATCAAACATACGGAACGAATCTGGGATCTGGCCATTGGTTGTGGTATTCGAGACTGACGTGGAACCAGATCGGCCCGCGATCAGTCTCATCATGATCGATGTGGATCTCGTATGTAGTTTCTTTATTTCATTGAACGTATCTCGGAGAACAAGCATTGGCCATGATTAAAATGCCCCTCCAGATACCAACAGTTCTGGATACACGGTGGCAAAAAATGCTAAAAAGGCACATTGTCCAGATAGCGGCTTATATAAACGAGGTCTTTACTGGGATCTGTAATTTCTCTTAGCAATATTGCTATGGGGTGTCATATTTTATCACAGGCTCGCTAGTGAAATCCAAGTTCAATGTAGGCCTATTTATCCCAAAAGAATTTGACAGCACATTGTGACAAGTGTTTCTCACCTATGAGGCTTGCCTGACAAAAATGAAATGTAGCAGTAAAACACAAGAATTCTTTAGATGATTACGAATATACGACATTACGTTTCTCAGATGTTGGCGTATAAATAAATAGTGAACTCTAGGAATAAATAAATGATTATTTCAATGTAAGAAACTAACCCGGGTCTGTTTTTTTCACGTGTCTTCAAATTACCTCTGCCAATAGTTAGATTTATCGCTGCTTTTCAAGAAAAACCTCGCAACTGCAGCTAATAACAATCAGCAGTTACGAGGGTTTTTTTGTTGAAAAGCGATTTTATGATTTAAGTAACCAAGAAATATTTTCATGCTAAAAAAATCTTAGAATTTGAGATTTTCAGCCCCGCGTAATTTAAGTAAAGTGGAATATTTAGATTGGAACGATTTATGAGATGTAACTATACGACAAACGATAGGAAAGTTAATTGATTTATTGACTAAATAGAAGTCTTACCCGATTCGAGAGGTATTTACCTAACTTTTCTTCGCCCTATACTGAATCTGGACTCACAAGTCATCGCAGCATAATGAGATTCGCGCGACGACGGAATTATTCGGGCGACTCTGAAAACATTCAGCGGTGGAATTTTTCACCTCCGATTGTTTACGACCGCGCCCAAATAGGTTCGGACACGTAACAACGCAGCTCGAAAAAATCCGATATTTTATGAATGTCAAGATGGCCACAATACGGGTATTCTACCTTAATTTAAGATGTAGACAACTTGTAGTTATTATTTGCTTTGTGTATGTCATGTTTTTCACATGTGTATTTGTAATCTTGTTTGACGGTGATGGATTGCTGTGTCCAAACCTAATTTGAAATAAACTCTTGTTCGTGTTCTTGATGTATTGAAATTGGAACCATGTAATAACACCGATAAGTGTTTTGACAAAGAAAGGGATATTAAAATAGCATTTGAATACATTGAAAGAAAAGGCGAAAACTGTGGTGTTAAGAATCAGTTTTTAGAGATTTTGACATGACAGATGATTTACAAAATAAAATTTGGCACTGTTGAAAACAGAAGTTAAATTCAATTTATTGTTTAGCTTTTATTAGATTTAAAATGTCTGCAACCGATCTACGAGGTACAAACAAAAATATGGCTAGCGAAATATTATAAGATAGGGGAGACCGGGGTTAATTGAGCCACGGGGTTAAACGAACCACCCCAAATTTCTCTGGCATGCTTTTCAATTTCACGTCTTCGGTGTAAATATTCGAAGCGGGAATGTTTATAGTATTCATCGGTGAAAATTTCGAGAGATTCTGTCTTGTTAGATGGATTTTATGCCCCAAAAACGAAATTTCGACCTTAAAATTGGTTTTCACAATTTATGCATTCCGTCTTCGTACCACAATGTACAGCAAATCTCAGCAGTATTCTTTACATTTTACAAATATATGATATCTTCAGAATGTAAAATTGAATTCCGTTATTGCTTTCGTAAGATGGACCATGGTGTGTACCGGGGTAAGTTGAACCACTATGAAAATAAGTGCAGATAAAACGCTCAAAATAATTCTGGGCCTATTAAATTGTATGTTGTATGTCTAATCGAATTCTCTTGAAAACTGAAATAAATGTTTATTCTTTGAATGAAATATTATGATTTTATTGCAGGTAACACCCATTTTCATTATTATAAATGAAATCTGGTGTTTATATCTCTTTTATCTGTGAATAATTATCGCAAACATGCCAAGTGGCTCAACTTACCCCATGTACTGGTTCAACCTACCCCGTCAAAGGGGTTAAATGAACCATTTCACCAGCTCTGTTTAAAATGAATTTCTGTGGATTATGGATGTCGAAAATATCTGCCAAAGGTTTAGAAACATGCGAGAGATGTTGATTTATGATGTGGCATTGATCAGAGCACTCTGCGTAAAACCAAGAAAGCCCTACCTGAAATTTATCAAAAATTGGTTCATGATGCCCCGGTCTCCCCTACATACTTCCAAATCAATAAAGAAACTTTCAGATTGATTTCTCAGTTTTATGTATGACAAAAAAGACTAATCACTGCCTTTCAACACAGAAACATCGTAACTGCAGATTAAAACAAGCTGCAGTTACGAGCATAAATCATCGAGACCCAAGTTTTTTATTGTAGCCTATGTCGTCGGTTTTCTTCGAAAACACCAAAAATAAATTTGCAGCTTAAAACAAGCCGCACTTAGATCAACAATGTTTTTTTCTTTCTTTTTTTTAGTAAAAAAATTGAAATATTCAAAGAATACATGTAGATAAATGATCTCCATCGTAACATGACTTTTTTGTTGCAAGCGACGTAAACCCCGACTCAAACAAGCATGATAAGTCACTTTTTTACGAGAACCTCGTAAAGGCAGCTTGTTCTAAGCTGCAGTTACGGGGTTTTCGTTGAAAAGCAGCTACATTATCCTTTCTGCTACTGTACATGCAACGTCTATAACAGTTCAATATAGAACATCTATTCCAAGGGCAGATGTAGGCTTTGTTTATAAACATGAGATATTTATACGATCTCATTACATCGAATTATCTCTCAATTGACTCGCCTATTTTCATGATCGATCGCTTTTCTTCAGAGAGCCGAAGTAAAGTTGGCCCAAGTATACCAGAATAAAGCAATCATGATGACCAACGAAAATGAATGAATATCGTTTACATCGAAACTGAACAAAAATCGGATAGGTCGAACTCTGGATAACTCGACGTAAAAGGACGTTACCCATGACTTCGAAACAACGAGAACTGACTGCACTTGTCAGGCCCGTAGGAACAGGGGGGGGGTAGGGGGGCTTAGCCCCCAATGTTGGCCAAAAGTGCCAAATGTTCCTTATTTTACACTTAAAATTTACGGACAATCCAATTTAGCCCCCCCGCCCCCAATATTCAGACTGGGCTTTAGCCCACCCAATATGAAATGCTTCCTACGGGTCTGCTTGTAAACCGGCTTTTGATAGGAATTGAATTGCTGTAGCAACAACATGTTATTTCGTTCATGCCCCCTCCCCTTTAGTATTATTTCGTCAAACAGGAACAAATCGTTGCTTTTCAACGAAAACCTCGTAACTGCAGATTAAAACAAGCTGCAGTTACGAGGTTTTCGTTGAAAAGCGACTAAATGATCTAAAATGCACAGTTTCAGTAGAATATAATTTCCTGTTGAAGAAATATCTTCTTGTTATTTGAAAAAAGTACCACAGACGTGCATCTCCCACAGTTTTGATTATATTGAATTGCTTATATAGTGATAAGTCTTGATCCGTTTTAACTTACGATTTTCAGTTTTTCGTATATTGCATAGCAATTTAACCGAACTGTCTTTCGTTCATGTCCGCGATTTGGCACACAACTTGTTTAAAAGAACATATGGGTTTAACCCTTTCTCAAACGTCACATTCTATGGTAGTCAAAATCAAATATGGTAGATACAAAACAAGCAATATTGAAAACAGAAAATATACAATTAATAAATAGCAAAGAAAATCTTGAAGTATATGGAGAAAATGCTTATTATCAGCATTGCTCCTTTTAATTCAACGGTGTTTCTGCTGACACCACTAAAGACGTCCAAACCGGGGCTTAGTTTGGTTAAAAGAGAGAATATCTATAAGACTACAGACATGAATCTCCATTAGAGATGAGTTAAATTAGGTGATTGGTGATAAGATTTGGGACCATATTCACCGAGAATTCTTAATCAATTTTCTAAAGTAAAATTAAAATTAATATTAACATTCCATCTGATTTGGCGAAACGCATGTCTCGGCCAATCGGGTGGATTGTCGTGTAATTCTAATGGTTTGTGAATACCACCCTTAATAGGATTTTACCAGAATTTCGAAATAGAAAAATATGGAACCTGCTCTGGCTGCTTGTATACGCAGGTTGTTCAGTGGCCTATGCACGTTGATCTCAAATGCCGTTAAAGTGACATTTCACAGTTATTTTTTCATAAATTTTACTTTTATTTTTACCT
This sequence comes from Fragum sueziense, assembly GCA_963680895.1. Classification (NCBI taxonomy): domain Eukaryota; kingdom Metazoa; phylum Mollusca; class Bivalvia; order Cardiida; family Cardiidae; genus Fragum; species Fragum sueziense. The sequence goes on along the minus strand of OY804603.1, from coordinate 55,420,740 downwards.
GAAAGAGCAATTTTTCTTATGAAAATTCTGAAAATTTCAACCCGAAATATTGAACCGTTTACGAGAAATATATATTTTTGCTAAAATTAAACAAATTGTTGGGGACAATAGTTCAGATTTATATGTAATTTGTCATTTCTGTCTAAACTTTAAATGCATATTTTTTTCGATTATAAATAACAACTTCAAAAAAAAAAAAAAAAAAAAAAAAAAAAAAAAAAACAACAAGAACAACAAAAAACCGATAGAATTTCTACGCATTAAGATAACCAATCTTTGCATCAAGACATACTTTGAAAAAATGAAATTGGAATGTTATGTCCCTTTAATTAATGCGCGTCTTTTCTACATACAATCTTATTTATTATTTGAAATATAGAAATCTTTCTTAACTCTTACCCAATTAAGAAATGGCTTGAGAAAAATATTGTGACATAAGGTGAAAATGCTGATATATATGAATAATATATCGCAGAAAATATTGAAAAATGGAGAAAATGCTGATAATCAGTTCTTTCTCCATTTGTTTCAATATTTTCTGTGATATATTGTTCATACTCTATTTTGATTAAGTTTGACGACTACAACTTCTTTTAAATTGGAGCAGCCTAAAGTCTTGTCGTTTTGGAAAGAATTAAGATAGACCACAGACATGCATCTCACACAGAGATTGATATATTGAATTACTTGTATAGTGATAAGATTTGGTCTATTTCAAGATTTCGAGAACAAATTACCCTTTCCCAATTGGTAAAATTTTAGGGTGGTATTATTACAAAGCTTCTGCAAGAATCCAATGGATGTCGATAAAGATTGGATTTCTGCGCAACACAGCATGGAAAATATTTAGACAAAAAGAGAAAATACTGACCGTAAGCATTTTCTTCTTTTGATTCAGTATTTTCCCAATACTTTTGTAAAAGGGACATCAAAATGATGTCTTGTTAGAATAAGGGTTAATGCACTTGTTAATAATATTATTGAATATGCTGCAGCCCTATCTGGTATACAAACAATAGTTTAAGTCGAGCAAATTCGAGATTTTGTACAAAGCAAAATGCTTGAACAAATTATGGTTATCTAAGCTTTGAACTTGTAGTGAGCAATCGGTTTAACCCTATCCCAAACAATACCTGGTTTTGACGTCCCTGATAGAATTGGCTTTGGAAAACATCGAATCAAAAGAAGAAACTGCTGATAAACAGCAGTTTCTCCTTTTGTCTCAATGTTTTCTCTGCTATATCTTACACAGATCTTATCTTTATTTACGTGTAATTTGTCGTCTGCAACTGCTTTCAAATTGGACCACCCTCAAATCTTGTCATTTGGGAAAGGGTTAAAGTCGGTTCGGGACAGAATCACACATGATCAAGTATTTCCCTAGGTCGCCATTCAATCAATACGTAGTTACGAGACTTAATAACAACATCTACGAAATACAATTGTTTGTCCGAAATTACGTCATGGTTAACTGGATAAAATCTTTTCCTTTTTATCAAAATTTATATCGGAACGGATACTGGTCAAGCTGAGATTCGGATCCATTAATATACTTGGGTACTCTCCGACGTTATCCACTGAGCAATCGCGGCGCGGCGTGTCTTTCCGAAGGAACGTGGCATGAACACATTCCTAAATCACGATGGTTAATCACGTGACTTAGAATTTTAGAAAATCGTCAATATTTTTGTCAATGCTTGACCAATTTGAATTCGGTTTGAAACAAAGAAGTTGGTTGGGAAAATGTCAGAAATAAGCTATACGTGAAAGGTTTTTGAAAAATCAACTGGCGAAAAAGTTATTAAAGATAAACCAGAATTTTGCTTTATCTCAAATAACTTTTTTTATTCATCTAATGCGTGACGTCTGTCCACCTACTGAAATATTGAGACAAAATGTTAAATCACGTGTAATCAGCATTTCCTTCTGGTAGCGGTAGATTGAATATAAAAAGAGACTCTCTTGGCGTTTTAGTGCTGCAAATGCAATATACCAGGCATTTGCAACTCCCCGCAATTTGAACGATTATACTAAATTCCAAACATGTTAAACAAATGCAAATAGTAATTGATAAAAGAGAATAATTTCAGTTATCGCAGATTGCATTTTACATCATAACATAACCAATTAAGGTAGTCCACCCCTAAAGAGATTCGCTCGACGTCGGAATCATTCGGGCGTAGTCGAAAACATTTGGCGGTGGAACTTTCCACCGCCGAATGTTTACGACCGCGCTCGGATAGGTTCGTATTCGTATCGACGCCTCTCGAAAAGATACGATGTTTTTTAATCTCAAAATGGCCACATTATGGGTAGAAAACCTGAATTAGATAGCTTTTTCAGAATCATTTAATGTTTCATTAGATTTCAATGTCCAAAAACATGCTTTTATTTTATAATAGTTTGTATTCGTTCTTTGATTTCAACTAGAAATTGATATCTAATTCCAATGAACTACAGTAACTATCAAAATAAATTCGAAAGAGCAACATTCAAATTGAATTTCGAAAACAATAATAGCTTCTGTTATTAAAGAAGAAGAGTTGCCTTTTGGGAAATCAAAATTTTACATCTATTTGATCGTATAATCTTTGCATTTAGATTCGTTCGGTATTTAAAGACTTCAGTGCCCCGAAAATGTTTCTAACAATATTTTTTAAGATGATGCAGATTTGACTATGAAGGATTTATGACTAATGAACTCGAACCGAAATTACGCTCGAAACGATCTTTCCATTTTTACTCTTTTGTATGTTCGAAAATCTAGCATGGTTCCGTTTGTATAAATATGTTATGCTGCTCACTTTAGAATTAAACAGTAACTATATGAAACATGTAAAGTATCTGTCATTATTTCAGCCATTGAACCGTCCATGTTTGTTTTCAATTATTTTTTTGATAATAGAATGTTCATATTTCATTGAATATATAGATTCCCAGATCAAATTAACCCTATCCCAAACGACAAAAAATCAGCGTGATTCAATTCAATATGCTGCAGACCACAAAACGAATGGCGATAAAGATAAGATTTGGGAATAATATAGCACAGAAAACATGAAGCCAAAAGGAGAACATGCTGATTATCTGCATTTTCTTCTTTCGCTTTTGTTTTCTCAATTACTTTCTATTTGGGATGTCAAAACCAGGTTTTGTTTGGAAAAGGATTAACCCAGTTCTATATTTCTTTCTTCGTGCCTTTGTGGTAGTAAATATTACCTGGAAACGCGTCCTTTTGGTATCCCTTTTCTAAACATTACCTCGTTTTGACGTCCTAAGTAGGAATGGTTTTGGAAAACATTAGTGCGAAAGAAGAAAATGCTGATAACCAGCATTTTCTCCTTCTGTCTCAATATTTGATGTTCTGTATTTTAGTTCTTTCTTTATCAACATTCACTGTGTCGTCTGCAGCAGCCTATAAATTTTACTACCATAAAATTTCGTCGTTTTGGAAAGGGGTATAACTACTTGGTATCAATATTGATATAGATCATCTTAATCCTAACAGGCTGATCAGGACCCATGTTACTCACTTACAGTGTATATTAGAGGAAAATTCTATCCCTTTTAATTCAAATATGATTTTTCGTTTGGGAAAGGTCTAACTTAATAGGAAACCCGCGTATATGATTGATATGTAATTAATTGTATTGACAGTCATGTATTAATACAAATGTAGCGTGGATACAAATCATGTTTATATTCAATCGTCTATATTGTCTAAGAATCATTTACATTTGTTATTTAATGATATTCTATTAACGGCCTTCATTGGTTGTATTTTAACCCTTTTCTTCACAAGAATAATGAGTTTCGAATCAGTTTTCAAAACGCATGTCCTTTCCTAATCTCTAAGTACGTCTTCTCATAAGCTACTCTAAAGTGATCTTTTTTAAAACACAAATCACTTTAAGCCATTCTCCAACACGACTTTGCATTTGACGTCCACCATAGAAAAGGACACGGAAAGCATCGGGACAGAAAATTCTGGCTATCCCTTTTCCTCAATGTTGGCACAAATCCAGATTACAATAGCTTCACTATGAATGCTTCATTGTGAATTCTTTATGTATAATATTCTGTTTTTTATTCGAGACAACGTGTCAAGCTCGCAAATGACGTCAAAATAGACAACAAAATGCGTGTAACGTGTCTAGAAACGTTTCACTGTCATTTCTAATAGTATTTTATCGTTGGTTGAGAGTAAAAACCTCGTAACTACAGCTTGAATATGCTGGAGTTACGAGGTTTTGACTTACCACCGACGTTATGATTGAGCCTAAGTGTACAAAAGAGCATCTTCTAGCATATTATTTCTACATGGATCAAGATCAGTATGTACCTATGTGTAGCCTAACTATGGTCTTTGTTGCTCTGCAGTAGTTGCCCCATGTAATGAAGAAGTCATTTCTAAACAACGTGGATCTAGACCAGACTGTGCGTATTCACAGTCTTATCTGGATTCGTTTTGTTCTAAAATCCTTCTGTGGACCTTTTCCCAGATCACGTTTCGTATGTTTTTTTTTCTTCTAATTTTTGCACGACTGACAGTATTTCGCAATTCTATGTGTACATTACTGTAAGTTCATTTACCCCATTAATCGTGTTAATGTTATGTCAATGTCATGTTTTGTATAAATGATCTCATTTGATATGGCACTCACCTTTATGCAAAACATGTTCATATTTTGTAAATAGTGTAACATTAATGAAAAAGACTTGTATGATAGTAAACAGATATAAATGGTATGCAAGAACATGATTAATTATTACTGAATTATTTTCAGTAAAAACTTAGACGCGCATTGACAAATGAAATTTGTAATACCATCTTCGCAAGCGAATACATAGAGTCCTTAGAGCAACTGATAATATGAGGTTATTAGTCCCCTACCGGCGAAGCCGAAGGGGACTTTAGGTTTGCACTCTGTCCGTCAGTCAGTCCGTCCGTCTGTCCGTCAGTCCGGTGAATTAGTTTTCCAGACTTTTTTTCTAAACGGGGGTAGCTATTGAGCTAATTTTTGGTATGTAGACCCGCATTGATGAGATACAGAACAAGTTTGAGTTTCGTTTCGGTCCAGTGATTTTTGAGTAAGATATGGATGCTGGACTTAGAAAATTACTGGGAAATTACAGTTTTCCAGACTTTTTTTCTAAACGCTTGCAGGTATTGAGCTGATTTTTGGTATGTAGACCCGCAATGATGAGATACAGAACAAGTTTGAGTTTCGTTCTGGTCCAGTGATTTTTGGAGAAGATACAGATGCTGGACTTAGAAAATTTCTGGGAAATTACAGTTTTCCAGACTTTTTTTCTAAACGCTTGCAGGTATTGAGCTGATTTTTGGTATGTAGACCCGCATTGATGAGATACAGAACAAGTTTGAGTTTCGTTCCGGTCCAGTGATTTTTGGAGAATATACAGATGCTGGACTTAAAAAATTTCTGGGAAATTACAGTTTTCCAGACTTTTTTTCTAAACGCTTGCAGGTATTGAGCTGATTTTCAGTATATGAACACATATTGATGAGATACAGAACAAGTTTGAGTTTCGTTCCGGTCCAGTGATTTTTGGGGAAGATACAGATGCTGGACTTAGAAAATTACTGGGAAATCACAGTTTTCCAGACTTTTTTTCTAAACGCTTGCAGGTATTGAGCTGATTTTCGGTATATGAACACATATTGGTGAAATACAGAACGAATTTGAGTTTCGTTCCGGTCCAGTGATTTTTGGGGAAGATACAGATGCTGGACTTTGAAAATTTCAGGGAAATCACAGTTTTCCAGACTTTTTTTCTTAGTACTTGCAGCTATTGAGCTGATTTTTGGTATGTAGACCCGCATTGATAAGTTACAGAACAAGGTTGAGTTTCGTTCCGGTCCAGTGATTTTTGAGGAAGATACGGATGCTGGACTTTGAATTTTTTTTGGGCTTCTTTTTCTAAACACATATATAAAGCCGGTAGGGGACTTGGTATTGTTTTGCAATACTTCAGAATGCTTGTTTAAGATGTCTTTGTACAATACTGAATTCTATTGGATGAGTACTTTGCAGAACGAGGCTATATTTGGACGAGCCGATAGGCAAGTCTAAATATAGACTGGTTCTGCAACGTACGAATCCAATTTATGTTGCTTGGAATCCAAAAGGCCATTCCGTTTTCTTTCGTTCTTGTTTGGTGAACGTGTAAGTTTTAGTCAAAATTTCCTGCAGTGCACGTTTGTAAGAGGTACTCAATCACATGAAATGATAATATTTAAAAACAAATCTTTCACTCATTACAATATCTTTTTATCTTATATATTTCATCCTTATTTTAGTCCATGTTTTCGTTCATGGAGTGCAAAGCACTCATGAATAATAATACCGACTAGTTTACTTTCTTTTCTTCTTGTTTTTACTACACAGATTCATTCAATAAAATCATGTAAGACTTGTTTGATACTCACCAAATCAAAGTTAATACCAGTAAGTTACATTCGAGACGAAGCGCAAAACTGCTGTAAGTCTATACAAGTTTGTATGCACTTACAACAGTTTCGAGCGATTTCTCAATTCATTCATTTTCGGTATTGTCGATTATGAATTTATATTATTACGGATTTAATTTTACCTGACACCGACCTTTATCTGAAATGTGTTCATATTTCGCATATAGCGTAACATTTTTCAAATAGACATGTATCATAGTAAACAGATATAAGAGGTATACAAGAAAAAATATCGAATTGTTATTCAAAAAAGCCCAGGCGTGTTAATTTATGATACTAAAAGCTAAAGCTGTGCCTTGTCAAATGAAATCTGTAATACCACCACTGACCCAAAATGAAGCGAATACGGGGAGAGGCAGATGTTTCGAGACAAGTTAAGGTAGAATATCAGTAATGTGGCCATTTTTATATTCATATTTTAACATCGGATTTTTTTTTTCGAGCGGCGTAGTTACGTATCCGAGCCTATTCGGGCGCGGTCTGAAACACTCGGCGGTGGAAAGTTCCACCGCCGAATGTTTTCGACTGCGCCCGAATAATTCCGACGTCGCGCGAATCTCATTAGGGGCGAACTACCTTAAAGCCGTACATTTGACATGGATCTGTCCACACTATTTAACCTTTGTATTGTATTTATAAGTAGAAACGGTTAGACAGCATCAATACAACATTAGTCCGAGGTAAACATATGTGTGTATTTGTGTATCTGGTAACTGATAATCCCTATTAAAGTGACATTTCACATTTATTTCATTCTTTAAAAGTATGTCTTGAGCAAAGATTGTTTATTCTAATGCGTAGAAATGATATCAGTTTATTGAAGTTGTCATTTATAAGCGAAAAATACGCCTTTAAAGTTGAGACAGAAATGACAAATTCTATATAAATCAAAACAGTTGTCCACAACAATTTGCTTAATTTTAGCACAAAAATATATATTTCTCATCAACGATTCAATATTTTGACTTGAAATTTTCAGAATTTTCATAAGAAAAGATGCTCTTTCAGAAAGAATAAAAGTAAAGTTTATGTACAATGAATTGTGAAATGTCACTTTAACACTATATAAGATCATATAGACCAGTAAACTACGTATGTGTATAGTGAATGGTAGAATGTCGACTTCGTTAACCCTTTCTCAATTTGAAAAGAAAAAAATCTGAAAATCCCAATTTAACAGTTGCTGCAGACAGTATAAACGCTGTTGATAGATAGAAGGTTTGTGTATTTGTAACGCCGAACATATTGCTTAAAGTGACATTTCACGATTATTTTTGCATAAGTTTAACTTTTATTCTATCGGAAAGAGCATGTTTTCTTATGAAATTTCTGAAAATTTCAATCCAAAATATTGAACCGTTTACGAGAAATATATAATTATTTTTGTGCTAAAATAAAACAAAATGTTGTGGACAACAGTTCAGATTTATATAGAATTTGTCATTTCTGTCTCAACTTTAAAGGCGTATTTTTCGCTTATAAATAACCACTTCAAAAAACTGATAGCATTTCTACGCATTCGAATAAACAGTCTTTTCATCAAGACATACTTTTAAAAAATGAAATAAATGTGAAATGCCACTTTAAATAGGAGAAAAATGCTCGTTATCTACTGTTTTCATGGGGTGGTATTCACGAACCAGTCTAAATCAAATTATACCTTTAAAATTACATAACAATCCATCCGATTTTCCGAGACATACGTCTCGTCCAATCAGATGGCTTGTTATGTATTTTCACGTTAGACAATCGATTCAGAAATGTTGGTGAATACGGACTCCAAGACTTGTTATGAAGAGTGTTAATTTAAGTAATATCTATCCAAGTAAAACAAATCCTGATTCTGTCAATTATAATCTATCAAGATTCTAGCGCATCGTTCACGTCGAAGAAATGTTTAATTCCATGTTTTTCCAGATCTCTCGTTTTCTAATTAGTTTGGAACGCCCCCTGGACACGCATTTCTAATCGCTCTCGAAATGTTTAGTATTTCTTCATTAACAAAAACTAATCGTTATTTGAAATCTTGAAAATTAGTATGCTTTTTGCAACGCTATGCACATTTGTTTTTCTTTGTGTTTATTTCTTTACCAAAGAGCAAGCATGTAGGCTGTTTCAATTTTGAACTATGTTGAAAATGTTCACTAAGTGAAATTTTGGGTTAAAAAGAATAATAAAAATTATGATAATTGCGGGTAATATTTTTTGTTAAAAAATATTCGTGTCCTTACACTATTTCTTGTTTTAATGAAAATGCAATATTACACCTATCCGCACAACCCCACAGAAGAGGACCAAAAATGGTCCTCCTTCAGGTTAATTGACTAATTGATTCAGTACTTCATTAACACAGCAGGCGCTGGCCTCCAACCAGTTCTGGGGCCAGTTATCTTTCAGTACAAAGGTGGTTGAGAAAGATAAGAAGTATGTTTGGTATTAATTAGTAACATATAGATCTATGCTTTTACGGATGTTCTGTACAATATAATAGCACATAAAATATTGAGGCATAAGGAAAAAATACTAATTACCAACAGCCTTAAATTAATGTTTTCCCAATAGTTTGCTATAACGGACCTCATCAAAGATATTGTTATTTACCGTTTCCCGATTAGCAAAAAGTAGGACTGCTCAAATTTGAATCTAGTTGCAGACAACAAAATGGACCTTGAAAGACAGGAATCAATAGGGCCTATAGCATAGAAACAGTTGCGGTATAATAAGAAAATGATAGAAATGAAGAAATTGGTACCAGCATTGCCTTCTTTCTAAAGACAATTTCTATTCTAAATTGTAATCAACTGCCATGTTGTCATAATTAGAGCTTTCAATTAGGATTAATTCAGTCAAATCATTTTGGAAAGGGTAAAGAACCAGGCAATTATGATTATCACAATGTTAGTCAAAATGAAAATTTAACCAGACTTTCTCTAAATCTTTTTCGAATAAATACATTGGTTGGTAAGCTGTAGTTTGTTGTTGTTGTTTTTATTCACAACACAACTTTCCATATAACATAAAGCTTTTCTGATTATTAAGCAGATGAAAAATTATTCTATTTTTGAAAAGGTTCCATTTCACCGTTTATCAAAACAAGACCTGGTTTTGACGTCTCGAGTTAAAATAGCTCGGGAAAATGAGAGAAAAGAAGAAATTGCTGAGAATCAGTAAGTTCTCCTTTTCCCTCAATATTCATTGTTTGTGTAATTTCTACTTTTGATATTAGGCATATGACCAATCATTAAAAACACCACTTTCTCAATGATTCTAAGATAAAGTGCTTATTTTAATAAAGCCGCTGTCCTTGTGCATGTATGTTTATGTTAAAGCATCGATGTGAACATTTATTGTTTTTCTGTTGACCCTGGCATCGTGTCTAACTATTGAACCTGAAACACTTTGCTGAATATGAAAGTTAAATGTCATGCACAGCAAAAAGCATGCCGGATTATACAACAATTTGCTTGTCCTTACACCATATGTCTAATTTCAAAGCCGAATTTCAATTTTGTTTGTAAGCATTTGGCACTTTGAGAGGTCTGTTTTCCAACAGAAATGAACAAGAGACTTAAAATCATCCAAATAGTGAGTGATTAGAGCATTTATTTGAATAAAATACTCAAAAGAGCGTTGTCCTCATTTTATACATCAAATATGTTTAACAGGTATAAATGATACTGGAAAGTGTAATAGCAACGAAACAGTAACATATTATTGACAGAAACATAGTTGTATATGCAAAAAGGCTGAAGAAAAACTGTTACTCTGCTTAAGTTGAATAAGTTTTGAAAAAATTGTGTCTGAAATCATAACTTTAAAAAATATATAAAAATATCATCAGATACGTTAAGATGTTTTTCGTCGCTGTGCAGTAAAAGCTTTATTCCGAAGACAAAATTCCACTATAACTTCATTATGGCTACGCCAGTGATGTAAAATCGCTCTCTTACAAACTAAAATGATTAACATGTTGAATTTTATTGCCATTGATACAATTTGACCATCAAATACGTTAAAATCAGATACGTTAGATAAATTTTATCATTTGATTTTCAACCCCGTCTTAATCCCCCAAATTTGGAAAAATCTTCGTGTCATGACGTCATATTGTTTTGTGATTGTAGTACGAGAACTTCAACCCATATGATCAAGACAGCCTTATATTTACAGCGTGTTTGTGTACGTGCGAAGTGTGGATGCAGTTCAATATTAGTTAAAGGCTAGAATTGTATCAATTCTCTTTGAATTTGTTTTTATTTCCTCCTGCTTAACCCAATATTACATGATATAACATAATATATTTTACATGATGATGATCGTGACGAAAGGTGTAGTGCTTATCTTTGACATTATCTAATATCTAACGTATCTGAAGAAAAAATCTAACGTATTTGATGAAAAGTACATTTGAGATTTAAGTTATATTTAACAAAACATATGCCATTTCGTCTATCATTATGTCAAAATAAATACAAAATATATCTTTTCATTGATTAGCAATGCACATACATCCAGCAATGCGATTTTATTTAAAATCATCGAATACGTTAAATGATTTGAAATATCAGATAAAAACATATTTTTGATATGCTGTGTATACCTACCAAACTGTAATATGACTGAACTGTTCAAATCGCATTCATTACTTAGAAGATGATAAACATTTTGAAGATCTACATTTAATAGGAAAAAAGTGTTTTTGCTTCAAAAAACAATACAACAATTCCTGCATTGTAAAATGCTTCATTGTTTGATTACTAGTTATTATGTTATAATCTATTTTGCTAATTTATGTGAAAAAAGTATGATCGTTTAAAATTTGTTAAAGTACAAATGTTTTTTTCTCACAAAGAAATGCATAATACATGTGTATAAGCAGATGGTATATCCTAACGTATCTGACGTATGAAAAATAAGGGCTTTTGATGTTTCTTCCTAAAAATTGATGTACATTTGAGGCCCCTTTTAAATGATTAATAAAATAGACATATTAGACTATTCATTTATGAAAAAATATATGACTTATAATCTGGTTGATATTTTTCATTTCTGAACCGCTACTTTGTACATTTAACGTAGAATATGTGTTCTAGCTATACGAAATGCATCAAGTTACACACACTTGTAAATACACTTCACATAAGTTGATTCACCGTGTCGGATTTCAAGATTATTCCATTGACATTATGTTGTGTCACTTGACCATAGCCTTCCTTGGTAAAAAAGATTTCCTGAGTCACGGAAGGGACGTACTTTTATATCAAAAATAGTGCTCATTATATACCAATTGTCATATTTTTGGCGGGAAGATTTCGTCTTTAAACTCATTTCAATGATGCGCATGCGCGTTGAGAACAAAACGAAAACTGCTTTGTGATTTCAACACCAATTATCCTTACATTTACAGAAAAATTCTTGCTAATAAAATCATAGACAACTTAATTCTGGGTAAATGAAGACCGGTGGGGTAAGAAAAGAAAATGCTGTTTTGGGGGTAGGTACAGAAACCAAGAGTTATCTGTACATGTCGAATTGTTTTGATTGTACAAAATCAGTATTCATATGATTTAGGTACACATCTTACAAAACAGCTCGAATTAATTATCAATTTGCATGCTTTGAAAATTGACTTTTCCATTTGATCCTTTTAGGGAGATTTCTCTGCAAAGAGGTTCTTTGGCATTCTGGTGTAAATGAGCGATGCGCCCTAAGAAGGTAATATTAGCAACTGCAGTAGCCAGATTACAGTGTTTGCTTCACAAAGAGATGGACTTTGTACGGTAGCTACATTATACAAGAAATACAAATACGGTAAAACAAACAAAGCCTGTTGGAAACCGACAAACCTGTATTAATTAAAAGTTCTTGAGTTTAAAGCTGAAACAATACACACAACATTGTTCATTAAAACTGTCTATTTGTAGTTTAGATCAAAACACATATGATTTTGATAGTTATCATTGGTCTCAAATTGTTTTGTGTTGTTGTCCAGCTTGGTCAAAAACCACATTTACCGGTTTTCTCACATTTTAATCACATTAAACTAATTATCTTGACTGTCCATACAATGTCACAAAAAGTCAAAATACACATATCAGATTAAAAGGTATTATCTAATGATAAGCCAAGAATTAAGCAATTTCTTAAACTATTTGCATTTTAAACATTTTAATAACTTTACATTTCAAGGGATATGTGCTATGTTATATTATAACCCCACATTTTGAGAATTTTTTAGTCACCATTTTGCAATACCCAAATAATTATAAGCTTACATTCAATTTTTATTCACAATAATTCCGGATTTGAAATGAATCTTTATAGCGCAGAAATATTGAAAAATGACTTGTTAAACACTCATAATTTTGCAATTAATTATTTGTCGTCCTTCACTATCTCTAATTAAAAACATGCCATTGACAATAAATTGTATGGAGAGATAACATGCAATCGAATTACTGTGTTAACTTTATTTTGTGTTCAAATTTATGTTATATTTTTCAAGTTTTTCCTTCTGTAGAATTCAGGAACGTTACAATCAGGAAATACTGCAGCCAGCATCCCTTACTGGCCTTATACTTTTACTGACCATAATTATATCCCTTATCAGCAGGTCAATTAACCAGTAATTGGTCAGTCACAGCACCCCACTGTCCTAATTGCTGTTTGATTATCTTTAATGAACTCTCCTTTTTTTGGAAATCACAGAGATTCTAGGGGTTATGCATATGGGTGTATTAAGTCAATTATAGACATGCACTACATTACCAATTTTACTTTGCGTCCCATATTGTATAATTAAAGTAGAATACACGTAGTGTGGCCATTTTAAGATTTAGAAAACTTCAGATTCTTCGAGTGTCGTCGTTACCTATTCGGTCGGGGTCTTAAACATTCGGCGGTGGAAAGTTCCACCGCCGATTGTTTTTGACCGCGCCCGAATAATTCCGGCGTCGCGCGAATCTCATTAGGGGTAGACTACATTAAGGCTTTCATTATACAGGAAATAACCCTGTACATACGTAAGACAAATTTTGTCGGCATCACGTACTTTTACTTTGTTTGCCATGTGTTGTTTAGTCTTACAAGTCAAACCGTGCATGATGCTGTAGGCAAAACATGCTCTCTTCAATTTGTTAATATGTCAGGATCTGCAAAAATCATGACACTATTCACCTTTGTTAATCTCCTCCAAAATAATAACATTTTTTGACGCGCCTTGTGGTAAAAAGCTTGGGAAACACCGAACCAAAACATGACAATTCTAATTATTATCTTTTGCCTCAATATGTTTTGTGATATATTGCACAGAAATATTATTGTTATCTACGTCCATCTTGCTTTGCACAGAACCATTTTGCTGCTTTTATACGAAAACCACGTAACAGGGACATTGTGACATTTGAGGCAAACTTGAATCCATATCGATGGCTCAGTGCGAAACGGTTGTAACTGCCTATATTAACATAAAGGCAGTTACAGCCGTTTAGAGTTGAGCCATCAATATCATCCAACTGAAAAATATAGTATAATGACTATACATTCTAGTATTTCCCAAATGGCAACGAATTGGACTGTTCCAGAAAGCTGCTACAGACGACAAAATTGGCATGAACAGAGATTCCAATTTTAAAAGTACAACATAGAAGGGACATAACATTCCATTTCCATTTATTTAAAGTATGTCTTGATACCTAGATGAGTTATTCTAATGCGTATAAATGCTATCAGTTTTTATAAGTTGTTGCTTATGGGCTTATAACCGAAAAATACGCATTTAAAGACAGAAATGACTCTGGCTTGAGAAATGGTTAACAAATGCTACTAGATTATAAACGAATGAAGCACTGTAGCAACCAAGCACGATTCTGAGATAAGTAGATTTACTGTACTGCTGACCGTTTAACCTGGTCCAATTAACATGTTTCGGGAATAGCCAAAGGCTGACGAAAACCAACATATGAACTGTAAACTGGTCAGTGCGTACTTCTTTAACTTAATTAGCCAGCTTATTGAACCTTTCTCAAATAAAGGACTTTTAGAATGGTCCGAATCCAAAAGGTATATGATACGACCTCTCTTAGATAGTAATTCGTAGAATATACGTACGCTCTAGCGTGAAGAAATGTTGAGAGTGAAAAGAATACAAATAATCATTAAAAAAAAACTACAAAATATCAGATTTTTTTGTCATTAGTCATTAGTTTGTTATAATTCTTTACCCAATGGGATTCTAAATCTTTATAATATGCCAAGACCGCGCTATTTCAAAATATATTCCGACCTAAGAGGCTCATTGTTGTATCAATATATCGCTGCTTTAAAACGAAAACTTTGTATCTGCAGTTTGCTTTGAGCTGCAGATACGAGGTTTTTGTTGAAAAATGACGAAATTATAACGCAGACAAAACGATAAATTACGAAAACGAATTATCATGATTGTTTCAAAAGAGGGCCCTCCCACTCAAGGCTGTATACACAAAAGCTCGGGTTGAAGTGGGGTGCTCGTTTAGCATCAAAGATTACCGGAATGTTTGAAGTGATATTTGATTAAGACATTGATTGGGTGCTTCTCTTTAACCAGGGTCATGCTGTTATCTGGTAATATCAGGGTTTTAGTTTTGGTTATAGCCCAGCAACATTATCCCGGTTAATTTTGGTCGAATGTACTAATAATTGTTCTTATTGGACATATTGTCTGGCTTGTGACGACGCCAGTTTACAAGTTTGCTCACAACAAAAGCAACAAAAACATCACTAAAAGCTGCATAGAAGGGTATTCGCTGATATTAGACCTATGTCCATTTTACATATTGCAGTTTCGCCAGACAATCTCTAGCTTGGAAATTTTTATTTGTCTCATTAACCCAATACCAGACGGCTAAACTTTAGACTGGTCCAGATCCAAAGATGTGGCAGACGACAATGAATTATTGTAAGTAACTGGAATGTATTCTATTTTGTATTTTTGTGTAGAAAACATTGTGGACAATGCAGAAATTGTTTGTCACAAGTATTATCTTCATTTTCTACAATGTGTTCCAAACCCTTTATCCTCTGGGGAGTCGAAAAGTGTCAATTAGACTGATGTCAGTCTGTTAAGAATAACATCATTTGTATTGAGAAATATGAAAATAAGGTAAGCCTACATAGAAAATTGTTGCTCTGTGTCGTTCTTAACAGACTGAGGAAATCCCTTTGTAAGGTAATCTGACCCAAAGATAATATCCGACACCAAGCAGTAGGCCCTACTCCACAGCTTGATAACATAATTAGGTGCTAAGATTTATAACTGCAGTCTCAAAGAAGACTTGATTTCCACCTACCTAATCTTTGAAAACATTGAAGACATTGAAAATATAGAACCAAAATAAGAAAATTCTGATTATCATCATTTTCTCCTTTTTCCTCAATACCTTTTCCGTTTATTATTAGATCTATTCACAAATTCAATCTTTATCAACAACTCTTCTTTTTTTTGGACTAGACAACCCTAAAATGTTACCTTGTAACTTCAGCTTGTTTTAAGATGCAGTTACGAGGTTTTTGTTGTAAAGCAGAAGCAGCAGCAAGCTAAGCCTCTCTTCCAACCCGTCGTGCATCTTTTTAAATCGTACGTTTTAAATCTCTGCAAAATCGTACGATTTATAAATACGCACGACGGGTTGTAAGAGCCTCTCTAAATATTGTCCGGTCAATTCTTTGCTGCGTACAGTATGCGTCGTGGTTGCGTCCACCAAAATCGTACGTTGCACGTGTGTGCATCGCACGACTAAACGTACGTTTTAGACGCAGACCGCGTGCAGACTGCACGCAGGGGCATGTGCGACCGGTTGTAAGAGAGGCTTTAGTGTTGTTGAGGACCAACCCTTTCCCAAAACGGCAACATCAAAGGGCTGCCATGTCCAAAAACGAAAGAAGGTTTGTTGATAAAACTTGATTTTGTGTACAATAATATACGGAAAAATATTAAAACAAAAGGAGAAAATGATGATGAGCAGAATTTTCTTAGAGTGGCTCAATATTTTCAATGTCTTTTCGATTAGATAGGTGAAAGTCGTTTCTTCTTTGATAAAGGATTAAACGACTGCAGTCATAAATCTGATCAGCTAATTATGTTATCAAGATGTGAAGTACTGCTAGGAGTCAGATTATCTTACAAAGTGATATCTGGAATGTGAACCACCTGTGGCGACCAAATTTTAGACGCCTCTTTCATGGTCAATTCCTCAGTCTGTTAAGAACGACACAGAGCAACAATTTTCTATGTACCTTATTTTCATATTTCTCAATACAAATGATGTTATTCTTAACAGACTGACATCAGTCTAAGTGTCAATGTGCTGGAATGGGATACGTATTCCACCCATCATTAGATACCAAACACTTAGTGCAATTCAGCCCACATCTGCGGTGTTTTTTGTGACCAGAGAGATTGACGATAGGCGGATTGTATCCGGATTTTAGAAATACTCTTCAATGCCTGGTCCCATTTCAGAAAGGGTTAAATATTTATGAAGGAAGAGGTATGAGCTAAATGTTCAATACAATAATTCGATGCTTTTTAACAAAAACCTCGTAAATGCAGCTTAAAATAAGCTGCAGTTACGAGGTTTTCGTTGAAAAGCGACTATATACCGGTATTAATGCCTTCTAACTGAGAGATAGGTTTATTGAAGTATCTGTCTGTTAGAAAGATAAGATTTGATTTACGAAAATCATTCAAATTGAAGGTAATGGGTAGAATTTGTGTGGAGGCATTCTTTTAGATACTTTACGAATCTCATTGTATTGTCAAAAATATCGTATCTATAAGCTAAAGGTACAGTATTTTCCAACGTAGATGACAAACTACGTTATGCTTGCATGGCATTGTCGGAATTCAGTAACGTCGCATGGATCGCGGATTCAAATTCCAGATTGGTAAAATTCATTGTTGACATTTGACGACAAAGCCGTTGTCTGTCACCAGTGGTCGAATAGAACGTATTTTAAACGTGGAATCACCAGCTGGTGACCCGGATCGAATTTCTGTGTCTACTGGCTCGAATGATACAAGGAACAAACAGTATGGTGCAGCACCCACCGCAATAAAACCGAAATTATTAAACGCGGAATCAATCACATTTTTGTAAAATCCACTTTTCATTTCGTAGCTTTTCAACGAAATACTCGTAACTGCAGATACAACTAAGCTGCAGTAACACGGTACGGAAACTACAGAGACAGAGCCATTGGCTCTGCCGCTTAAATCCTCTGGGGCGCTTCCGGCCATGTGTGGCTCTGTCTCTGGGGTCTCGATTTTTTGACAAAAACCGGTGAGTGTTCAACTTTGTTGTTCATTTATTTTCTTCTGGTGCTTAAAATCGAAAAACCGGGAATGTCATGCTCCCCTAAGACCATTTATCTGCCTGTTCTAATTCTGTGGGCTTCAAAGTCGGCAGGGTTTTCACAGGATCATTGTCGTCGTGGGTCGACCCTATGTGATTTTTTCTTGTTTACATCATGTATTCATGTACATTTCAATGGTAAATAGCCAATTGCTGCAGCCAAAACACGTGATATACTAATCGAGGGATAATCTCGATCAGACATTGCTTTCCCACGTAACAAAACCTTAGAAATGATTGGCAAACGTAAAGTTTGAGCAATTTCTATCGGTGGCTCTGTCTCTGGCGGCTGGCTCTGTCTCTGGCGGCTGGCTCTGTCTCTGTGTGCTTGGTAAAAAAAATTAACTTATCACAAAATTCGTGTCGAAGTAACTTACTCACACACTGAATAGATCATATTGTGTATGGCGAATGGTTCAGTCACCGATTAAACCCTTTGCAAAACCTCGAACATTCACCGTTGTTCAATTTCAAAGCTACAATTAAACAATGTCCTTTGAATGATCAAAGATCAGCGAGTCTAAATTGACGGGGAAAGAGGGATTTCGATTTATGTAAATATGTGACTCGTAACCGAACATCCTGTGATAAAGACATCGTACTATCTGGAGACAGCTACTGAACTCTCACGGCCACCGCGCAAAATGTGCCATCATTCGCTTTTATTCAGTGGGAAACATGCTTCTCTTCCAATTTACATGTATTGGAATATGCACTAATCTTTCGTCACGGCTCATGATTCTATGTAGTACTGTACTTAAGGCGACAAAATGGGTGTTGACAAAGAAACAATTACATGATGGGTAATCCACGTGATTTGGGGAAGGGTCCACACCGAAGAATTGTCTGTTTCAAGTATATTTTGTTCTATATCTCAGTTTAAACTCTACGTATTTTGACGAGAAATTGCACCATACGCGCCTTTGAGAGGGTCATTCCTGAACCTCTTTATGCGTAGAATTCCATAGTTACTGTTTCATTAAAATGCAACCAAAAACATTCATTTTGAATGTTTGGAGAAACCATGGGATTTGATGCGGAGTGAGTTAGAACCGGGGAATGTTTCTCTCAATGACGCGCGTGCGATGCACTTTATCTCGTCAAAATCCGTCGAGTATTAGCTGAGAAAATACACAAAACAGACTTGAAGCAGACAATTTTTCGGTGTGAACGCTTCCGAAAAGTCAGGGGCCTGTTTCATCAAAACATTTAAGAAGTAATTTTGACTTAACGATGTCTTAAATATCGGTTAAAACAACAATCGCATAATCCAGGGGCTCGTATTTTCAACGATCTTACGACCAAGTTTTTGTATAAAATGTGTAACAAAACATCTGAGTGCACGAGAAATCAGATTGGACCAATCAGGTTTGTTGTTACAAGTAACTACGCAAAAATTAAGCGTACGAGCGTTGATAATACGGGTTCCAGGTCTTGATAAATTGGCGATACGCGTTTCTTGTCCTAAACTTGTCGTAAGTCATCGGTAAGACAAAAAATACGTCTTAAAAATGAAACTGCCCCCTGTTTTTTTTTTTTTTTTTTTTTTTTTTTTTTTTGCACCAATATATCCGACATCTTTCCATTTAATCCTTCCCAAGCAAGACATGTTTTCTGGTGCATTGCGAGAAAAGAAAATGGCTCATAACCAGCATTTTCATTTTTTTTTTCTGACAGATTTCAATGATAACTATTACATATTTGATACTTCGGAGCTATGCGCAGATACATACATTTCTCTCTCATGAGGGGGGGGGGGGAGGCGCCCATCTGCATCCTTGCATGTCTGGACATCATTTTGAATTGGAGCAGTCCTAAATAAGATGTAAACGGAGGGGATGATAAAGGAATTCAGTAAAAAACCGCGTAATAGAGGAAAACGAATACACATTTTGTATGTTCGAACCCCATCATAGAAATCCCGGATCCGATATATAGTTTCACTTGCTTCTTTTGCATACTTAATGCCAAGCTTTCATGAGAAAGTGCATATCAATTATATAAACGCGGTTATTTATTAAAACATTTCTAATCTGCAGCCAGCCACACCACCACCACCACCATCATCATCATCATCATCGTCGATTCGTTCATCATATGGCGTGCTAGTTCGCACAGAATCTCTCAACTACTCCAACGCACTAAACAATAGGCTGAATATGCCTGTTCTATTTAAAAGTTTGCACTTGAAACTTGTTACAAGTTTGCTCTTTGTGAATCATTATTCTAATGTTGACACACACTCCACAATCAATCTAATGTATACCATGTTTAAGAAAACGACAAAGAATATTTGCGAAGCATAAACCGAAACGACTAGCAAATTTTTCCGACTTTGCTTTGTTGGGTGGTACAAATTAAACACTAAATATTGCTCAAAATGAGGACGTGGTCACTAGGCTAACAGTACATAAAGCG
Organism: Fragum sueziense; assembly: GCA_963680895.1. Lineage (NCBI taxonomy): Eukaryota > Metazoa > Mollusca > Bivalvia > Cardiida > Cardiidae > Fragum > Fragum sueziense. The sequence continues at coordinate 55,400,439 of OY804603.1, read as the reverse complement.
AATGCGTCACATGGTTTTATTTGAGTGCGTGTGTAATGATAAGCGAAATCTCCTTAAAAGACAAACCCTAGGCCTATATAAGTCATCATATATTGCACAACGGGCTAAAAAACTAAAATTAACCGACAGTTCAAAGCGGAGCCAGCCGCCAGAGACAGAGCCAGCCGCCAGAGACAGAGCCACCAATAGAAATTGCTCAAACTTTACGTTTGCCAATCATTTCTAAGGTTTTGTTACATGGGAAAGCAATGTCTGATCGAGATTATCCCTCGATTAATATATCACATGTTTTGGCTGCAGCAATTGGCTATTTACCGTTGAAATGTACATGAATACATGATGTAAACAAGAAAAAATCACATAGGGTCGACCCACGACGACAATGATCCTGTGAAAACCCTGCCGACTTTGAAGCCCACAGAATTAGAACAGGCAGATAAATGGTCTTAGGGGAGCATGACATTCCCGGTTTTTCGATTTTAAGCACCAGAAGAAAATAAATGAACAACAAAGTTGAACACTCACCTGTTTTTGTCAAAAAATCGCGACCCCAGAGACAGAGCCACACGTGGCCGGAAGCGCCCCAGAGGATTTAAGCGGCAGAGCCAATGGCTCTGTCTCTGTAGTTTCCGTACCGTGAGTAACGAGTTTTTGTTGAAAAGCAGCGATTTTTTCCTTTCAAATGCACCGAAACAAATGAGCTGTGATCTAGATGTTGACATATGATGCCAGCACACAATCAGATAAACCTGTACCTGCATATAGTCGGATCATGATCCATGCTGTTCTAGCATTGATAACTCTAGAAAATTGTATCTTGGTCACACGATGTGCATTAATATATATGTAATATGATCGCCTTTTAACCCATTACTGCTCAGTGACGCATTTTGACTCCTTCACAAGAAAATGATTGGGCAAACATTATGGAAAATGAAGAAATTGCTTGTGACAAGCAATTTCTTCATTTTCCACAAAGTTTTCTACAACGAAACGGAAATATTTTTGATATTTTGTCAGCTTTAAAATGTCATCAGCAACAACTTTGAATTTGGAAAAGTCCAAGATTTTGCCGTTTGGTAATGGGTTAAAGACTGATGTTGTTCGACGTCACTGCATGAGCAGAAGTTTGAAAGAGGTTGGAAGGTTGCCTTTTGTATTTCAATCTAATATTTGGACTATGAGGTAATATTTTTATTGCATCTACAGCAAACAAAACGTATTTACCTTAAGCAGAAAATTAGTAGTTAATATTTCAGAAAATATTAACGCAAAAGTTTAAAATGCGTATATGATGGTGTTTTTCAAAGCTATATCTAAGAGACATCATGGACTAGGGAGGAGATTTAATTAGCATTATACACAATCGTTAATTTACATTGTTAAATAAGCAAACAAAACTAATGAGCACATAGCTTTATATAAATATTGTGTTTATTGTTAATCGATTTTGACAGAAAAGGCGTTATATTTGAAATCGATCAATTTGTTGAATCCTAAATGAGCAAAAACATCAAATAGTAACTATTGTTCACCATAAATGATTTTTGTATGGCGCCCGATAATTGGCCTTGCAGAGCATCTCTAGCTATTAGCTAGAGATGCTCGGCCGGGTCATTTATCAGGGCCTGTAAGTATAACATAAATGTAAAACATGAGCGTATTACATATTCATTGCGACTAGCTCATTAAGATCTCAATGACCCAATAAGTTTAGCAAATGTTTCAAATTAGAATCACATGGAACATTTCAATGAATCCTAGTTTTGTCAATGGGACACCCAGAGTTAGATCTAGATGGAGTTAGTTGGAGTTAAATTACAATATTAAGTTCAATTAGTTGTACTTAACCCTTTCCCAAACAACACCTGGTTTTGACGTCCCTAGAGGAAATGGCTTGGGAAAACATTGAAACAAAAGAAGAAACTGCTGATAACCAGCAGTTTCTCCTTTTGTCTCAATTCTTTGCCATATTTTACACAAATCATATCCTTAATAACATCCATTTTGACATGCTTGGCAGTTTTTGAAGTGGATCACCCTAAAATTTGCCGTTTGGGAAAGGGTTAAGTATGACAGATGGTTGAATTTTCTATTCCAATAAACTAGATTCTAACCAGGTTAATCATTGATTATGATTTATCTATTTGTTTTAAAGTTAAAAGCGAGAATACAGCTTGGTGCCAAACCTCAGACAAGTTTGTAAATTTGTGTTGATAGAACATTGCCAAGAGTCTATACGTCTATTATCGGGACCATCGTCATAACGGAGCCTGCGTCAAAATAATAGGTTAGCTAAAAATATGGTGACTAAATTTATTTGATCTGTAGGCTACTTTACATGTGTATGTATTTTTTCTCAGCGAATCGTTCATAGACAGCCTGCAAAGGAAGTGCAGCTGGGCCCCATTTTATCAACCACCTTGCGTTTATTTTTTCGTAGATTTGAACGTAAGATCAATCTTTTTTTTTGCGTAAGTGCGTTTTGCAAAATATGTTTGCAGCTAAGAATTTTTAATGTGTTTGCGTAACTTTACGATAAAAAAAAGTTGACGTAAGCTTGTTCGTAACTACTGCCAATGCCTCCATTTACATTACAAAGCATTTAAAGCCGAAAAATTACCACAAAAATCAACAAATCTGTTAAAAGAAAGGTTGAAATTTAATAAACCATATAAATGTTTGTAAATTTCGATGTTTTTTCTCACTTTGTTTTGTGTTACTTTTTATTGAATACAACAACAACATAACAACTAGTAATTTTCACGCTTTCTCGATTCTAATGGACCCTTTAGGTTTTAACTACGTTTACGTTAGAGTGCTCAGAACAATAATTTTTCACCAATTCACTTGCATTCCCGTTCTCTGTAATTTTTCACAGGAGAATTGCGATTTGTGTTTTAGTTACGACAATTTCTTTCTTATGTTCAAAATTTTCTGACGAACGTTTAGTAAAACGCACTTAAAAATTCCGTAAGTAGGCCTACGTGCGTAAACGTAAAGTTACGGAAAAAAACTTAGGCAAATTTTAGTAAAACGGCCCCCTGATGTACACGTAACAAATAAAGGGTAAACAAACATGAGGTTGAAATTCGGGAACTATCAATAGTTTTCATTATCAGTTTCCCTTCTCATGTATACTTATGGCGTCTGTCCCAAGTCCATAACACTGCTTTAGCAGGACAGTGGTTAAAGTGCTGATTGAAGAGCATCGAGATCACAATCATGGGGTCAATGGAGCGATTTTCCCTGCAGTAACGAATACGTACATGTATTATTGGCGCAAGATCGTATGGCACATGTTTACATCTTGACCAAATATAAACAAAACAGTGTTGTATAAAATACGATTAAATTCTTTATAAGTAGTGACGTAGACATGTTGAAAATTTAGGTACAGTGATAGAGCGGTCTGTTCACTGTTCAGAGTTTTCTGCATTTTATCGAACAATGTTTTGTTTACATTTGAACAAAACGTAAACATGTGCCATGCGATCTTGCGCCAACAATAGTTCAGTGAACTTTTATTGAATGCATTTTAAACGAACATTAATTGTGCGATTAATAGAAACGAAACTTCTCTAAGCAATAAGTTCTCTGCAAATTAAGAATGCCACAAAAATGTATTTCTTTTTGTTTCGGACCGATTTGAATATATTCAAGAACGTTTGTTATGGCGGACTCAGATATTGAAAACGTGGACACTGCGACAGCCACAGATACCACTCCAATAGACCTTCATATCCTTGCCTATGGCGGAATTTTGAAGCAAACTGAAATCTCACCGAGCATGGGCTTGAAAATGAAACGGATTTCATTTTGAAAGATTCCGGATGGATGAAGTAAAGAAAGGGCCAGAATCTGGAAAAGGTCCCTATTCGCTTTTGAGTCCAGCATGGTTCCAGATCAGCCTGCGTATTTACGCAGTCTGATCAGGAACCTTGTTGGATTCCAAAGGCTTTGTCATGGTCTGTAGCAACCATAAAAGAGTAACAATGTCAGACTACACATAGGCACAGCGTCATCTTGAAACATGGCTTTCTCAAATGCTATACGGGACATTATTCCAGATCATAGCTCAGAGATAAACAGCTTCTGTACGAAATGAAAGTAAAGACCACTTGAGATTCGTCTAAACAATCCGAGAGGTTTTACGGGAAATGGCGCGTGCATGTCGTCTTCTATGGTATATTTTGTAGAATCAAGCGTGAACTTTCTACCTGGAACAGTGGTTACTTGTTAAAATTTCCGAGACATTTCGACTGGGAGTTAAGTGGATGGATTAAATTTTATATATTCGTGTTGATGGCAAGCTGTCACATTTAACATGTTCAGACTAGAATCGCTGGGGGTTTTATTAAGAAAAACCTCGTAACTTCAGCTTATAACATGATGCATTTGCGAGGTTTTTGATGAAAAGCGACGAAATATTTTTTGTATGGTGACAGGTGACCGTGAGTGTTCAATAAAGCAAATGTATGCTAATGTTGTTACATGTATTTATATTCGAACATGTAATGTCGCAATCTCCCTCGCAGTTATCTACCCTGAATTGAATTGAGATAGATCTCTGCAGACACAGCTTGCGTTACCAAGATTTTAGGTGATTGAACTTATTTAGATTTTTATTTCAAAAAGTAAACTCGGTGTTAGTAATGTTTTAAGAATATGAGGTGTCAGATATGAATCCAATAAAAAATAAAATTAGATTAAAAAAAGACTTCAGAGACATAAATATCTTTTTCGCCATCTTTAGGATATCACGTGACTTTACCATGGTCACGTGATTTATATGCCTGCAGTGATAATGTAGGGCATTGTCGCTGTGCGGAGTTAAGTAATGTCGATATCCAATGGTCTGTCATAAAATTTGTGCCAGGATCTAGAAAAGGGACCCTTACGGCGTTTGAGACCATCATGGATCCAGATCAGCATGTGCATAAGCACAGTCTGATCAAAACCCATGTTGTTCTCTGTATAGCTGCTTTTTGATTTGTAGCTACTCAAGGAGAGAACACGGATCATGATCAGTTTGCAATTAGGCACATGCTTATCTGGCAATATGATGTTCTCAAATACCTTAACATTCCATTTTCCAGATGATCCTAAATCCATTCAGATCAAAACTAGTGATGTAAAGAGGGGTCACTACATGTCATAGAATGACTTATCACACAACGATCAAAGAGCGTAAAACTTATTACAATTAAAATAAACAATATTCCCCTAATAACGTGCATTGCACTTTGGCACATACAAACATCTAGGAAAATCAAAATTTTCTAACATTTTCAATACATGTAGATATGAATTAATTAAATGAAATATTCTTTAGTGATGATTACTATGTCTCTGTTTAATTAAAGACCATTCCGATTTGAAAGCACGACTTAACCCTTTCCCAAACAAGACGAAAGACGATCCTAATATAAATAGCATGAGCAAGCATTGAGAGAAAAGAAAAAATGCTGATAGTCAAACTGTCTATCATGGACACCACAAGAACACAAATATGAGAGCATCTGGTTAAGATTGACCTCAATATGAAAATGATCAAAGAATGTTTCTTAAAATAAATCGTTTTCAGTAATTTGATAACTGATATATCAAAAGATGTCCGCTGCCGTGTAAGTGAATTGAGCGGTAATGTTCATAATGTTCGCTGTGTTGTATGTGAAATGATTAAAGGATTTTCTCCAGACAACATAATATCAGACTGGTTAAAGTTGAGTGTTGATGCAGTGGCAGATACATACATCACGGGGTATAACCTGGTGTTCGTAACTGCAGTTACGCACATCCAATATGGCGACTTCAAAATGAGGGGAATAATTATCAAGCTTTATTTGTATAACTGGGCGTGTTATTCGTTCAATATTCTTCACCAACACGACGTTTCTTTATAATAAAAGGAGTTTGAATCAAAATTTACCTCTTTAGGTTAAGCTGTAATAAAGCTTTCAAAAATCACGATAATGTGCGTAACTGTTTCTTGAAAATAGGTCAGTTACAGTATTACAGCTACGCACATCATGCCATTTTTTCGAGCTCAGATATTGGCCTACTAAATAAATATATCAGAATAAAGAGAGTGTGACATTGTTTACAGGGTTATTATTGGTCAAGTTCGTCAAAAAATATACCAAACGCATTGAGATAGTGCCTGAAATCGATGCTTGTAAAACTCACCTTTTTGTCCCTCCGTCATATTGGACGTGCGTAACTGCAGTTACGAACATCAGGTTATACCCCGTGATACATGTAACGTTTGACCAATTGCCAAAACGGTAAAATATACGACAGCAAAATCGGTCAGCTAATCCCAGTACAAAGGCTCGCTTTGTCATTGACTAAGCAGCCAGTCTACAATATTTCCAGTCTATTTTTTTTTTTATTTTTGGACTGACTCATTTGACGCACCACTTTATCCATTTTTGGATAAAAATCACTACGCGGTGCGCATAACTCCCAAATCCTGTCGCCAAAAAGTAGCAAACAGAAACTTGAAATAAAACAACATTTGCAACATAATAAAGTTTGATTTTCGTCTTAATTTCATCTAATAAAATAATTAATTCAAATTAGATTATTCATTTTACTCTATGCAAGCATATGAAGCAAATATGCCGCGTGACAGGAAGTCATGAGGAAGTACCACGTGTATGCATTTTATGGGCGCTGACATCTTGAAAGTAGTTAAACCAGAATGCCCACCAGAGATAGATGGTAATCGACAGGTGGCGACATCTATTGGTAGATATTGCTCGCTTTGTTTATTTATTCAGAATAAAATTCGAGTTTCGCGTGTGCATAAGAGATATCTACATGTACATTCAAGCTTGGCGAAAGTTCTTTTTTGGTTTGGTATATATCGTCGCTTTTTTTTCAAAAACATCGTAATCATCGCTTGTGTTAAGTAGATAAAAGTCCTTATAGCACGAGAACGACCCAATTTATAAAAGTAGCCGTTCTCAAAGCCGTTCTCCAATTGCAAAGCTGACTGTTTGACTATTTGTGTTACAATTATAGATCATAAGACTCGTTCTATAACCAGATGTGGGGCGGAATTTCCCCAGAGTTAGTTAGCAGGTCTTTGACGTTTATAAAACAACATTTACGCATATCAATAGGTCTTGTTTAATGGGATAGATCATATAGCAATCTTTATCCGTTTGTCTCTATATCGACTGTATATCGCTGCTTTTCAACGAACACCTCGTAATTGCAGCTTAAAACAGGCCGCATTTACGAGGTTTTCGTTGAAAAGCGACGATACGCTCGAAGAGTCGTGTTTTGGATACCGTTTATACACCATAGCTTTTGTTTCCACCCCTAAACAAATAAATCGTGATTTTGACGTTCCGAAGCATTTCAGCTGAGGACGTCAAAACCAAGTCTCGTTTACGAAAAGGTTAAATACCACATATAATTTACGCTGTGTTTGTGACCAAATACACGTAAAATAGGCATCACAGATTTTCAGGAATGTAATCCATATCCAAGACAGTTGACGTACTTTTAAGGTTTACAGACCCTCAAAAAATCATCACTTTCTAGCTATACGAAATGCATCAAATTATACACACTTGTAAATACACTTCACATAAGTTGATTCACTGTGCCAGATTTCAAGATTATGATTGAAGAAGAAAATGATTAACAAATATTATTTTACTCTATATTCATATGCAAGGGAGGTAATTTTGAACATTTTTGTCAAATATTTCCATAAGCATGCATTAATTCAAAATTCTAAACGGTAGAAAATGCTTATGTTTGTATTTGGAATGGAAATGTAACACAGTTTAGGAATTACTGACCTTTTCGAATTTTGCATCTGGTTCTTTGGTGCACTTGAGGGTTCGGATACCCTAAACCAAATATCAAAATATATCGGAGAATATAAACGTATGCACTGTCTCTGTGATAAGGTAGTCCACTCCTACTGAGGTTCGCACGGAATTATTCGGACAACGTCATTTACATTCGGCGGTGGAACGTTATGTCGGATATGTACGTAACTAATGTTAACGACGTCGCACGAAAAATTCCGACTTCGTATGGTTGAATGGACTACCTCAAGAATTTCTCTTGTCAATTTATAATTGTTTCTGCGGAGCGAGAACTCGCACCAGGTACACCCTATCCTTCTAAACCAAGTATGTGTACTTTTTAACTATCCGCATTTTTCATTTCTAGAAAGGAAACTGAACCTCAAAAAAAGTTAAAAACTTAGTAAATGCGTTCATATCCATTTCTTTTTGACCCTACATAATGCGATGCATCACATAACTACACAAACTCTGCAATATATAGTGCGGGCTTCTTTATTGAAAAGAAAATATAAAGGCACCGTGTACTGGAATATTGTAATAGCGTATATTACACTCTTGTTCATGGCGATAATATCAATATTAACGTTTTGCTATTTTTGATTTGTTCATCTTAAGTTAATCTGGTAATGCTGGTACTGAACATATCCTCATTTTGTCTTTTTTTCTATTTTATTATATTAAGAATCATTATAATTATTTAACAAATAGGACCAAGTCCTTGTGATTGTGTACGGCAGCCAAAAATCCACCAGCTTCTCTCTAGCCGTCACATATTGTTGAAAGCGTCGTAATCTACATTCAATCAATCAACGTTTTACCTGTCTATAACTGAGGAAAATTGTCGTCTGGTTATAGACGTCATATAAATGAATAAAAGCATGCATCAATACTGGAAAGCTAATACCGCCCGATTATCTATCATTTTATGTGACACATAAATAAAACCCGGGCTGTTATACGAGTCTGCAAATCGTCTGCGAGGTTTCAGATGGCGGGAACGTTACCAATAACCAGCATAAATACCGCGCACATTGTGACGTAGTCGCTTCGTACGTATAATAGATATGGGCCAGGATCTGGAATTTAAACGTCCCTCAAGGCTTTTGAGCCTAACATAGATCCGGATCAGTCTGTGCATACGCACAGTCTGATCAGGATCCATGTTGTTCTCTAATAGCTTCATCGTGACCTGTAGTGGCTTAAATAGAGCAGCATGGATGCATGTTGGACAGCATTTGACGACAGGCTGATATGGAAACTCGATTTTCAAAAATGATTTAAGGGACGTTTTTCCAGATCCTGGCTCATATGTATTCACGGGATGGCTGGTTTTGACGCATTTTTTTTTAATCTATATGGGCTAGGACCTTAAAAGGGGCCCGTATTGTACTTGGGACCAACATGGGTCCGCGCAGATTATGACGTGGTCGCTTCATACGTGTATTAGATCTATATATATTAAAGGCATGGCAGGTTTTGACGCATGTTTTAAAGTTTATAAATATAAATTAGCCCCAATCTGGAAAAGAGCGCTTGTAGATTACAGATCTGTCTGTGCCTTTTAACCCTTTCCCAAACATTTGTAGGGTTATCCACTTAAAAACCTGCCAAAAATGACAAAATGTATGTTATTAAAGATAGGATTTGGGTAAAATATAGCACAAAAAAATATTGAGACAAAAGAAGAAACAGTTTACTGCTGGTTATCAGCAGTTTCTTCTTTTGTTTCAATGTTTTCCCAAGCCTTTTTGTATTAGGGACGTCAAAACCAGGTCTTGTTTGACCAAGATCAAGATGGTTGTCTTACGGTTGCTGCAAATCGCGAAGAATCTACCAGAAGACAACATGCATCTTAAACAAAGTGTGTGTATACATGGGCTGATCTGGATCCATGTTGGTATCAAATTTATGCTTTGGGTCCCTTTTCCATGGGCTGGCTCAAATCTTCTCCAGGCTGTTTGAGGTATCTATTTTCTCGGATATTCATTTCTAGATCTTATTCATTTTTGTAGAGTAAGCCTCATTTCATTCACATTTAAAGTGCATAATTATAATTTTAACATGACAAGTAGGTCAATCAGTGATCTGTATTATAAGCGTCGGTATTGAAAAGGCTACAATAAGTATGACGTCATAATGCCAATACATGCTTTGACGTACGTGTATTTCTTTTTGAAGGCAAATAAGCAATCTCATCATTTTCGTTTTCTTCTAGTATTTTTAGTATTTTACAAGGCACGAAACTTGGGATGATATCCTTCATAATATTTTTCTGGTATCCATGTTTGCATCGGTGTGTGATTCGTATGAAATAGGCTACGTGTTTGTATGCCATGTTGAATTGTGAGACAAGACGATTTTGTTGTTACCAACAGTGATCAAGTTTGAATTCCTATATGGAGTTACTTGTGACGTCAAAGGAATCAACGCTCCTAATTCACGAATATCCATGATTTTGATGTCAATATTCTTCTTCCTTTCATGTTAGAATTAAAATAAACTACATTCTGTAGTGTTTTATCGTTTATTTAACCACAGTTAAACGACAAGATAAATTATCCACGAGGGTTATGTTCTACCGTGCTCTGTTTGAGTTTCTGGATAAGGATTTTCAATGAATAATTAACTCTAATTATCAAGGTCCACGACATTATTACTATTTGTGCCGACTTACTCAAAACTCTAGTTAAATAAACAATAAACCACGATACGGTCAAACACGGTTTATTCTTCAAATATTTCCGATAGAAAGAATACGGAAATAAGCGATAGAAATTTTTGATCTCATAGATGGATTCTTCTCCATGAACGATACATTTGAGCAAGGATCTGGAAAAATGTCCCTTAAGGCCTTTGAGCCCACCATAGATCCAGATCAGCCTGTGCCTACGCACAGTCTGATCAAGATCCACGTTGTACTCTAATAGCTTCTTTGTGACCAGTAGTAATCCCAAGAGTGCAGAATGGATGCATATTGAACTGCATTTCAGAACATGCTGATCTTGAAACTCAATTTTTAGAAATGATTTAAGGGACGTTTTTCCAGATCCCGGCTCATTTGCTTTCGATTACTGTGGACATCATCCTTTTCCGGTCCTGAATAATAACAGCTGGATGTGCACTTTAAACGTATGTGCATGTAATGATAGAGTTATATGTCTTTCTATGATTTGTGAATGTCCATTACTGACCAAAGTCTAGAGGATCTTTACGGTCGAGTGATACAAAATGTTTTCTGTTTTTGTCGCAATACTTTTTGTGTTGTATCGTGTCCACCCCTTTCTTTATTACCATCCTTTTTGTCTGTCACAGCTTTTAGCCCTATCCCAAACAGCCAAAATTTGGACTTTTCCCATATGAAAACTGCTGAAAATGACAAAATAGATGTTGTTAAAGATATGATTTGTGTATAAGATAGCACAGAAAATATTGAGGCAAAAGAAGAAACTGATGGTTATCAGCAGTTTCTTTTTTGTCTCAATGTTTTCCCAAGCCATTTCAATTGGGGACGTCAAAACCAGGTGTTGGTTTGGAAAGGGTTAAATTGGGACAATCTGATTGTGTTTTTTTCTGTTTGCGAAATATTAAGAAAAATAACAGGAGCTGAAAGTGTATCAGGGTCAAAGATTCTGAAAAAAAAACTCCAATAAATGTGTTAATATGTGATCGATTTATAATTGTCCTCCCTCGTCACGGTGGGGAATCACCTGGTACAACAATTGCAGAAAACCGTCAATAATTCGGTTCATATATGTCCAATCTGATTTTTCGGTTCGAATCAGGCAAGGTGGAAACACACCAGAAATGTGTTGGGTGTGATAGATTTTTTAAAACTGTTTATTTATTTTGGTTATTTGATACTATTACTTTTACTTGTTTATAACAATAAAAAATGTATAAATGATCAACTGTATAAATTTATTGAAAGTGCTGCCTTCTCAGAAGCTATAAATCAACTGTGAAGGGTGTGGTATATATAAAGTGAAGAGAAGATCGTTGTGGTCTCATAATTGTGCTATAGGATATCTTCAATATTCTCAGTATTCAGGCGTGATGTCTTCATACCGGGATAAAATAGTAGCACTCACTGTGTTTGACTTGTTACAGTAGCATTAAAATTGTAATAGTGTGGGAATGAGATCATCCTTTCCCAAATGAAAAGTAACAGACTGTCATTTATTAAATGGAATTATAGACCACTAAATGATACATTAATTGGATCTTATTTTCTTCTCTAAAATAGGTATGGAAATGTTCAGGATAATGAATTAATCGTTTCTCTCATTGTACTTGGTTTTTATCGACAGGAATATTGCAGAGTGATTTTTAAACTACAGGTGTCTTTCGAAAAATTTTAGACTGACATAATTTGCAGACCACTAAATTAACATCGATTGGGTGATATGAATAGTTATAAATAGTTAGTGTAGTAATAAGAATAGCTACATCATTTTCATAATTTGTTCTTACTTCATATACCGAGGTGCCAAATCAAGATGGCAAATTGACTTGTCAAAATAGGAAGCGGACATTATGAACTTTTGAAAAATATACCAATAAGATGCAGCTTATGTAGCTACATGTAATCATGCTCGGATCCAGACATTTGTAACAAATGGTCTCCCGTGTTTTCCAGGGCTCGACTGGATTGACACAGGAAAGAAACCCTTAAAAACACTTTGATAAGCATTTTTTTATAATTCGAGAGGGGGTCCAGGCCCACACCTGGATCAACGCATGCTAATACGTTAGATGAAATAGCTAGTATAATGCGCCTCATTGTGCTTGTGCTGAGTTAGAGATTATGAAACAAAGACAAAAAATAAAAAATTCTAATGTAAGACAGGTCCAGGAAATGTAGGGGAAAATATAGATTTTTTTTTATATTCATTATTTTCTCCGTTCCTATAACATTCAATTCAACTATAAAAGAATAAAATGTAATGCTGTATCACATCAAATTTGGGAATTTCGATAACAAATATATAGATCTTTTATTTGTTAACTAAAATCCACGAACAAAGGAATGTCCAATCCTTTGAAAATAGCGTATGTGCCTTTATAATGGTAATCAAGACCAACATGAATCCTGATCAAACTGAAATGGCCAGTGGTATAGAGGGGAAAATAAAGATGTCAATGGTGGGCATTGTTCTGCATTTTTGCTGTATATAGAAAAGGCAAATGCATGTAGGGCCTACAGTATATGGACAAAATGCCCTCAGATCATTTGAGACTACAATGTCTCGAGATCGGCCAGTGTTTATGGGCAGACAGATCGGGATCCATGTTTGTCTCTTACAGTAGCTAACAATTTTGGGCTAAAAATAGACTGGGTTTACTGTTATGTTTTGATAAACCGTCAGCGTTGTTATTAAATCTTTTATAACAACACCAGCGAAATACTCTTTATTTGTCCGAAATTACGTCACGGCTAACTGGATTAAGTCGTTCCCTATTACCAGGGGTCATAAATGAGCAATAGGGGAACAACACGGACGCGTTGTTCTTACAAGTACCTTTTTTTCCAGATCTCGACACTTTTTACAAAGGAGACAGAAATATAGGTCTTCTCTTCAAACGGCGTTACACTTTCTATATATAATGACTAGAAGGTCATTCATCAGTGAGTTATTTACTGGAATATTTGTCAGTTAAGGTGTTAAGTTAAACAATCTGGCCGACCAGACCCAAATTAACCAGAGAGCCATGAGGGATTTTAACATAAACATGGAAACCAATGTGTAAATTTTCACGAGGCGATGAAAGGCCACGTCAAGTAAACAATACATAAAATTTCCAAGGGCGATTTTCATGAAAGAAAGTTAAACATAAACTATCGTTACTGGTATTATGATACACGGTAGGCCTATAATTCGTTGTATTGTAGTCAAACGCGATGTTGCATTACCAAGATGGACAAATACGTGATACAACAATTTCAGAAAATCTTAAAAAAATTGTTTTAATACGGGTTTGAAGCTGAGAAGGTGGACAGACGTCACGCATTAGATGGGCGTGGTGGAGTTTTGAAAAAATCAGCTGATAAAAATGTTGATGAAGATCAACCAAAATGCTTATTCCTGACATTTTTGTCACATTCTCGTCTTCAAACTGAATTCAAAATGATCAAGTATCAACGAAGAAATGGAAGATTTTCTAACAATATGCGTGCACATGCACATTAACCCTTTCCCAAACGACAAAATTTTGGACTCTTCCAATTTAAAAGATGTTGCAGACGACAATTTCAAGATAATGTAATTTTACATTTTTTGTCATTTTGGATAGAAAACATTGTGAGAAATGAAGAAATTGCTTGTCACAAGCAATTTCTTCATTTCTCACACTGTTTTCAAAGCTAATTATTTTGTCGGGACTCAAAAAGAGTAATTGTGTGGGAATGGGTTAACGCTTTCGAAACAGCAATAGTTTAGACTGTTTCATCTTGAAAGCCGGTGCAGATGTTTGTAATGCAGCATACGAGCGTTTTTGGTGTCGAGACAAAAGGAGAGCATAGTGATCATCAGCATTTTATTCTTCCTTAGTAGCCTTTTTTTTACATTCTCTTTCTATTATAAACGCCGAAACCGTGTTTTGCTTGGGAAAGGGTTGAATAAAATATACTTTAAGTAGAATCAAAAGAGTAAGCATTGATAGCAACATGTAAAGGCTTATCAGCATAAGCTTTCATTTTCGTTAAAATCATATCAACAACAGATTATCGATGTAAACAGGTAAATCGCGTTTTAATTGATGGGGCACATGGATTTCAAAAATGACGCACGAATTTTCTTAATCCTTTCCAAAAAGCATATGACTTTTGGAAGGCTGAAATTGAAATATTGACAGAAAAGAAGACTGAATACCATCATTTTCTCCTTTTCACTCAATCATTTAACCATCATATTAAATCAAATTAAAAAAATCGTTATCATTTATTACGACATTTTTTAATTATTGCGATTTTATCAAGTCAACAAAAGATATGCTGTTCGGAAAATGATTAAATACCGTCGATCAGCTACCAAATCTAGTAACTGAAGCATATTGCCCCCGCAGATAAGACATTTCGCCACCCATTTTGATATGTAAATTTCTAAGAACTGGTCATGATAAGGCTTATTGTTTATTCTATCCAGTATTTCTTTCTAGATTATCCTAACTACCTGTAGAATTCCGTTGCTTATGTTCTAAATTGTCGTAAATACAGCGTATCTAAGCTGTAGTTACGCCATTTTCGAACGTAACCGACGATTTCTGTAGATGAAAGGCAAAATGTTCCTAGAATAAAAGGTACAATGCGAATCTTTGTTTATCTTAATTTACCAGATGCCGATATTAAATGTCGTTTTGATATGACATGTATTCGTCTGAAAAGGAGCCTCTATTTCCTAAAATAAGCACCAGTTAATCATGACTACCTTAGAAAAAAAAGATTTTCTAATAAAGTATAAAGTATAATCATTTGATATATAATTTTTTGCAATTCTAATGCCATTGTTTTTTTTGTTTTTGTTTTTGGTTTTTTTTTTTTTTGGGGGGGGGGGGGTTGTTGTTGTTGTTGTTTTTTTTTTGTTGTTGTTGTTGTTTCAATATGCAAAATATTGGACTTTTCCAAGTTTATGAAAAATAATTCATACAAAATTCTCTAGGTTTATTAAGTCGTTTGCAAAAGTTTTCTATTTGAACGTTTCCCAAATAACGGCCACGGTGCATTTATAAAGTATGTTATTGCAATGACATTGCATTTTGTGCTAAAAAAGACTGGGTATACGGGTTAGTTTTGATCAAACGTCGGTGTTGTTATAAAATCTCTTAACTACGGCTTGAATCAAGCCGTAGTTACGAGATTTTACAACAATACCTTCGATATACTATTGTTTGTTCGAAATTACGTCATTGTTAACTAGATAATTCATTCCCTATTTGGCATATTTCAGTAAAGACTGGAAGCATGACACAAACAAGAATGCTGAGGTAACGTCGTCGGTGTAGTTGAAAGACGTTAAACAAGACAAAGAACACATTATGTCATTCATCATCGAGGAAGAGCCAGAAGTCGAGAAAACAAAATCCGGTTGTTGTGGATGTTGTGGCAAGAAAAAGAGACCAAAGACCTCCGAACCTCGCAGATTGAACGGGGAACGACTTGCGACACACGGCGAGTCAACACCGCCAAATGGCGACGAAATTCAGCTTAGTACGAACTTATTCCAACATGGCGATTTGGGCGATGGTAAAGTCGTGTCACAACAAACCAACGTACAGAAGGATAAAGAGTGTCAAAGACGGTGTATAAAGTGTTGTAAACAATTCACAACTTTCCTATTTTCCAACGTCGGACTGTGCGCGGCCGTGGTGGCGTACTCAATTCTCGGAGGGTTTCTTTTCCGGTATCTAGAAGCACCCAATGAAATCTCCAAACGATATCACGTGAACTTTTTTCGCGCCTCCTATGCACAAGAACTGTGGAATATGACGCTTAAATTTAACGTTTTCTTTGAACAAAACTACACGTTAGCTGCTGAGGATATTCTCGTTCGATTCCAGAAGGATGTTCTTGACGCCAAACAAAACGGCTGGGATGGTTCCGACATCGATGAGACGGACGTACAACAATGGTCGTTCGCTGGCTCCCTGCTGTACTCCGTGACCGTCATCACAACTATAGGTGAGTACTCTCAGTACTTTGATTCGATCGGGATCTGGAAAATGGAAGCTGTAATGGCAGTTGAGACCTCCAGTTAATTTTATGCCTT
The DNA here is from genome assembly GCA_963680895.1 of Fragum sueziense. NCBI lineage: Eukaryota > Metazoa > Mollusca > Bivalvia > Cardiida > Cardiidae > Fragum > Fragum sueziense. Next base: position 55,383,842 of record OY804603.1, on the reverse strand, counting down.
AAAAGTTAAAACAATCTAATCTGGATCCATACTGCACTCTCACAGATAATTACTATAACAACATATCATGGAGAAACAATAAGAGGACAATATGAACCTTGATCAGACTGCGAGTATACGCAGTTTGCTTCGAAATCATGTTGCTCTCAAATATAATAAGGCTAATTATAATAATATAATTCCGGGTCCAAACTCAAATGTTTTTTCACCATAATTATGGACTCAATTCATTTATAAGCTAATAATTTATCCGTCCATTCTTTTACTAAAACATTCAGTGCAACTATTTCGTCCTTATATTTAGTTCAGAAAGTGTACTCATTCAAACTTTCACTCTTTACCCGATAAAAAGAGTTCAGGTTGTTTTTATCGCCGTTAAGCTAGCAGGACCTGCTGCGTCGATTACATAAAAACTCCGAGAACATGCATTCTCTATTTTACATTGTTACGTAACATACTCAAACCTTTACATTTTCCCCTACAATTCCTGGTTTCGTTGTCCATTCAGCACGGTGGAGATTGTGCATCATGAGACGGAAAACAACTACGGACAAAATAATTTCGATTCATGTCAATTATTTTGCATTTTTTTTTTTTTTATTTCTGCGTCAATTTTCTAAATGTTTGTTGCATATATCCCGCCTAACTGAGCTCTTTTCTCAGATAAATGAATTACTCGTTGGATCCTTTTACTTTTCCGCCGCGGCCTTAGCGCAGTTGGTAGCGCATCTGACCCTCATTCGAGAGGTCTCGGGTTCGATACCCGGCCGCGGCTAATACCTTTTCTGACAAAATTGTCACCCACCAATGGGTTTGAAATCGTTAACCTAAGTGGGCGAGCAGCTGGAGGCTCGGTAAGGGTGTTGTGGTAGTACTGGTTTAAGAAACAACAGGAATCCATGGGTAGGTGCTCCAGCCGCCGCGATATGACCCTGGTAGTTGAAAACGGCGTAAAACCCCAATAAACTCAATTTTACTTTTCCACAACATTGATCCTAACCGACCAGAAAAACGATATGATTTTTGTCGTTTTTTTTTTTTCTGGTCGGTTGGGATCATTTTTTTTTGCAAAAAGTACAAGAAGGTTTCACGTAAATCAGAGGAAAAAACTCTGTAAGGCAGGATACATGCAGCAAACCGTTTGAAAACTGACGCAGAAATAAGAACGTTATTGCAGAAGCGAGGCAATTTTGTCCGTAGATTTACACATCCCATCATACACAATCTCCACCGTGTTTAGGATAAGGCTATAGGAATATTAATCCTTGGTCAAGTCGTCAGTATACAACTTTGTCAATAACATCCCCTTACAAATTGCGGCACCACTTTGACCATGCAAAGTTTAGAGAGTTAAAGAGAAAAAAATGATTAGACTGGAACCCAGTCTATGATATATTGTACGACCTTGAGGACCCGTTGTTTTTCCCCCATTCTCGTCCATTTTATTACTTACAGCTGCCATCGTTTTAATTCCATTTTTTAACTTCAATGTGTAATCGTTTAATTTTGTATAATACTATTATATGGTGTTGACTGAAATTGCACATCTTAACGTTATGTTATAATCAGTTACACTCTTGTCCTCTTTCCTAATAATAGACCTGGTTCAAATTCTCTTGCGTTATTTATAGTTGTACTAGAATTTAAGTGTCTTTGATGTCCTCGAATGCTATATTCCACCAAATCTTCACTTAGACCTCGCATTGCAGTGTATAGATTTTTTTTCTGTGTTGACTTCTGTTGTAGACATCCTACTGTTTAGGATTTCGTTTTGATATGTATATCATGTCACTGTTTAGCATTAGAAAATTAAAACGGCTGCCAATTACGTTTAAAAACCAAAATAAGGATGATACATATACTTAACAAAAGTTCTAATCGGTCACTTTTAGAATTGCAATATCTCGATTATTTATCAACCAATCAGTGTAAAATTTTACATGTGTTATTTTTTGCCCATGGCATTGACCATGCGAATTTTTGAGAGCGCCGAAACATTGAGGGGTGGTAAAGATGTCCGTGTACTTCGTTTTTCCCGATTCGCATGTGAAAAGTTTTGAAAACAAAAGCCATGACCCAGTTTACACACGTGAAGTCTCTATCGACTGTATAGTCAGAAAAACACATAACATGACCAAAATGATACACGAAGTGTGAGGCAGGGCCATCGGAATGCTGCAACGGGGCCTTAGTTTACGACTGGTAAAATTTAGTTGCAGAAAAAACCGGAAGTAGGTGTCAATTGAGGCTTATTTTCCTTTTTGTAGCTTTTATAATTTGTTTCCACCCATTTTCAAGTCGCCAGAACGTTTACGTAGGCCTATGCTAACCATCAAGGCCTTACATATGGAATTTCAGGCCACTGGAAGTGCTGCAGTACGCCATCGGAGACGGTGACGACGAGTTACTATGAAACGCCAGGACCAGTATTTTATTTTATCATATGAAAGGAACACATTCCTCCCGTCTTCAATCACTTCAGGGTGACTGCGGGGTCGACATGAACGCAACAGCACACCCCAGACTGTGCACAGTAGGCTGTAAAGTGTTGGAATTCGTTGAAAGTAGCCACTCAGGTGGTTTTATCTGTAGACGTCATCGAAATGTCCGTCTAGCTTTGGCACGACGTTACCTTCTCTTAACCAGGGTTGCTTTGGCCAACGTCTTCTTAACAAATTAGACCACAGCTTTGCATCAGTTTGTTAACGGACGTGTGCTCATTTATCGCTGCCGGGGTGGTTTTCAGAGTGACAGAATTTGATTGTGATTGATTTCCTTAACATTAGCATTTGCACGACAAGCTAGTGTGTAGCTGTTATTGAAGCTACGAGTCGCAACGGTGGCTGCACACGTTACTAACACTGTTCTTTTTGTTTTGTGAATTTTGAAATAGAGGGTACCTGTTTAAGAACTGTTGTTAGATCTCACTAAAAAGTCTTAAAATAATCGAATTGCAACAGTCATGTTGGACAATGATTTCTTCAACAGTGTTCCAGAATGAAATGTTTGGAATTGTTTGTTTATTGATTTTATGACGCAAAGTATAAGGTGACCGATTAGAACTTTTGCTGAGTTTATATGCAAGGAATGTTTTTTATGCCAGATATCTGAAATACACTTGATGATGGTATAAGGAGGTAGAAAATAAGGAGCATGGTTTTCGCGTCCAGCCAATATTGGTTACATCATAAACTGCTTGGTATCCAACAAAATACATGTTTATACTTTTTTAGACCACAGAATTTTCATTAATTGTAACAAGAACAATGAACTAGCATTTTGTGGTCTACAAAAAGTTTCAAATGCGTTATTTGTTGGGTGATAATTAGTCTATGATGTAACCAAAATTGGCTGGACACGAAAACAGCTATAAGGCAATTTCTACCATTTCAGTTAACATTTTACGTTGCACTATTCACATTTTTATTCATTTATTTACTATTATTTGGCAATAGATCGTTAGAAAATAGCCGGCGAGGGCGATGGGCTACTTTCTTTGATTGGATTTGTATTGTTTTTTGCTTGGAAAAGGTCATAAGAGATGGAAAACCACTACCATTGAATAAACAGGTAAAAATGTGAAAAAATGTTTGCGGATTATTTAACCTGTTAAGCCTTTTGCTAGAACGTTTATGTCCAATGAAAAATGTTCATCAAGTTCATTTTAGAATTCCAATTCCAATTCAGTACCCTAACTGTGTATGCTTGGACTGCCCTCCATGTAATGTGGATATGCATAAATGTGTCAGACTACAGTTTCAACTGCAATTATTAAAAAACGTTAAGGGTTGCTAGAAGATTGATGGTGGGATCTATGAGGCAGATAATGTTTACTTTTCAACACGTCAATTTGTGTCGATAAAGACTGCAGCACGGAACACAACAAGTGAATTAAATTATGAGAGAAATTCTATCCTTCAATCAACTAGATACATATCAACTCTTTCCCCCAAAAAAAATCAAACCCTTGTTCTGACGACCATTTAAACAAAAAGGAACCATAAAGATAATAATGCCTTAATTTCACATTTTGTTATGCCACCGTAAACAAATGTCACAAATTAATATCATCAATGTAGTCGTCTGCCTCATCAAGTAGAACCATAAACACCAGTATGAATAGAAAGAGTGTCTATGTAAAATGGAAAGTGCGTGTAGGGAAAGTTAGATACAGATTAGATTTAGAAGGACCAAATGAAGTTCATTTGAAAATGCCTTGGACAGAAATAATCTAGCTATGCAGGTTGACCAATCCATACGATATTTCTTGAAAATATTTTACTCATTTCTATGTCCGACAACCTAGCATGGGTCCCTTTGATATCTTAGCAGAGTTATTATGATTTTCATTCATTTTATTCATAAAAAATAGCACAAATCAATCAAAGCTACATACAACTGATGAAAATTGAGAATAATGATTTTACTCGAACGATGAATTTTAGGTGACCCAATTTGCAAGTTGCAGCGAATGATAAAATGAATGATATCAAAACAAGAAAATGAAAATGGCATAAAATAGAAAATATTGATGATAATAAAGAATTAAAGTGACATTTCACATTTATTTCATTTTTTAAAAGTATGTCTTGATGCAAAGATTGTTTATACTAATGCGTAGAAACGCTATCAGATTTTTGAATTTGTTATCTATAAGCGAAAAATACGCTTTTAAAGTTGAGACAGAAATGACAAATTCTATATAAATCTGAACTGTTGTCCACAACAATTTGTTTAATTGTAGCACAAAAATATATATTTCTCGTAAACGGTTCAATATTTTGGCTTGAAATTTTCAGAATTTTCATAAGAAAACATGCTCTTTCAGATAGAATAAACGTAAAATTTATGTAAAAGTAATTGTGAAGTGTCACTGGTAACCAGCTTTTTCTTTTTATCATTTTAATAGGACGTTTAAACGAGCCACCCTAAAATAATTTAACATGTCCTAAACTAATCCCAGTATCTTGATGATTGGATGATAGAAGATTCAATGTGGGGAAATAATAGAAAATTGATGCGGGGCAATCTGATTTAGCTGTTTAAACAGCGTATAAAACGAGTGTAGATGAAGCAATGATTTTGTTAACAGTTAAAAGCACCAAAACTATTGAGGCAAAATGAGAAAATGCTGATGATCAGCATTTTCTCCTTTTGTCTCAATGTTTTCCAAAGCAATTCCTTTCGGATACGTTAAAAGTATGCCTTGGTTGAGAAAGGGTTAAATGATGTCGAAAGCACAACGTGGAGAAAATAATAGAAAATGGAATCGGGGCAATCTAATTTACTTGTTTAAACAAACTCCTGACTTTAAGATAAACGCTCAAAAGACATAAATTCCAGAATTGATTTGTTTAACTTGATCTGAGATACTTCAAATGTGATCTTTAATCCTTGATGCAATGTCGAATAAATTTCTTTTCTTTTTTGTTTGAAATGTAGAAATTCCGATAGCAACAACAAGTGGCCAGTTGTACATTTCTTGTGACGTACACTGTGAAAAATACAATGTTATCAATGACAATGTAGGAGCCGGGACTAGCTTTCACCTTCTCTTCCAAAAGAGAAAGAGAAAACATGGCCTCTGCACCCGCCACCGTTCATACTGATCCATAAAGACTCATAAACCGTCACTCACAGCTAGATACACGACTTCTCAAGGTGTCATATAGGCCCATGAGGCCGGGTGTTTTCCTTATTTCATTGTTTTTCTGAACTGTTAAATATTATGTATACAACACATGTCACTATAATTATTAAAATTTACTTACTTACTGTAGGCCACCACTGACTATTTACGACCGCGCCCTAATAATTCCCAGGCCGTAGGAAGCAATTGTATAATGAGGGGGCTAGAATCACTGTCCGTCCCAGTTTCAAAATATTGGAGGGGCTAAATTAGATTTTGCCTAAATTTTCAGAGTAAAAAAGGGAAAATTCGGCCTTTTTGTGTCAACTAGCTCCGCGTTCCTGTGGGCCTGATTCCGACGTCGCCTGAATTTCATTAGGGTTTCCTGTTTCGATATGACCATAGCAGTTGAAAGAGGCGTTTATTGAAATGAGATTGAAATTGAATGGAGATTATAGTTAAAATAAGTGAAACTAGTTTCATTCTCTGGTCATGAAAAACACTTGGGACTGAGCACGTTCTTATCACACCTCGTAGATGAAACTACTGGAACTTGACGACGGATTTGTAAGACATGAATTTGACGAGAGAAATTTGATTACGTAGAAATGCCCGCAGAACATGTGTTAAATTACTGAAGTAAACTTAATAACAGACCGGCCTAAGTCTAGACAACTTTATCAGATAGTATTTTTCATATCATTCGTTTGCCAATCTTCACCGTCAATTAAAATATTGACTATACTATCAAATTATTGAATATGACACATATATTTCCCATAGGATATTTAAGTCTCGCCATGCGACCTACGAGACTTTACGTCATTCTACATTTCGGGTACACACTCCAACAATGGCCATGTAGATCGATGCGATATATCCTTCTCAGTGATCCCCTCTATCAGGGTTAGATCCCTCTGACACCACGAACATTAGTGTAAGAAAGTTTGACAGTAAGAACTTTTTTTTTTTACTTTGGTATAGATCTATATTTTAAAGTGTAAATACAATAATTTTTATAACTCCATAAACAAATTTTATGAAAAAGGGTAACTTTTAACGTCGAAACCATTTGGTCCAATTCGGGTTATTCCATGAGCCCGACAACGCCAAGATGTGATAAGGTGTAACCCCAGTGTACGTAAATTGTCCCTTCTTTAGCGTATGTAAAAATGGTCAACTTACCGCTATCACAGAACCTTCCACAACTTTCGCGGACGCTCGCGGCTTAAGTGGCTTAAACTGTTGCCTCTGCACTTCCTTTTTATTGTTGTTTCGGTATAGGTTGATAAGGAAAATCTGAAAATATCCATCATAGAATAGGACCAACATTTACTTTCACTTTAGTCTTCCGCCAAACTACATACACATTTGTGGGAAGTATTATTTTTATTTGGATTCATATCTGACACCTTATTTTCTTAAAACATCACTTAAAACATATTTACTTTTTTTAATAAAAATCAAAATAAAAGAAATTCAATTACCTGAAATCTTTGTATCTCAAGCTGTGCCGGCAGAGATCTCCCCAATCCCAATTCAGGGAAGATAACTGCAAAGGAGATTGGTTATTCCATCATCACGTGATTTCCGAGGTGGTAGTGGTTGCTACTTTTCGTTACCACTATTTGGATTTTTAGACTGATACCCTACATTTTATGTACAAGGTCATACCAAACTCACAAGATTGAGTTTGGTCGTTTGCAGTGAATTGAAAGGGACATTTTGTGTGATGCACCAACGATGCGAAATAACGTGAAGTATCGGACGTCACACAACGTGAACAATCCTATTATGGAAATCTTTACCTAATATATGAACGACGCAAATAAAGATGTATGCGTTAGAAAGATTCCTGAAAGAAATAAGGCATGGACATGTCAGAAAAAAGCTAAAGAATTCCCTTTTCTGGTGGTAGTTTAGTTTTTTTTTTTAACAAAATAGTAGACACATAATAGGTGATCACCGGTTAAAGTGGGCGTAATTACAAGAAGAAAAACATAAATAAAGCCAGGGTAGTGTCTTTAAAATACATATAACCCTAGCAATTGCAGACTTAAGATTTAGATATGGACGTGGTGTGGAAATAAAAACGACAGATTGACAAGTAATTTATGTACAAATGTATGTTGTTCTAATACATGTACATTACATTATGCATTGTATGCCTCATCCTTGCTGAATATATCTATCACTTTACTAGTATCCCTATTGTTTTCCTTAAAACATGGGTCAATATACCATAAAGCGTGTAATTCGTAGTTTACAATTTATTTGGTTAGGCTTTTCTTTATTTCTTTTTCGTCTTAAAATTGTAAATTACTGTCGGCTGGTGAATGTAAAATGTTGACACTAATATATTTGGTCTGGATCCTGATTACTTTATAACTCTTGAACATTTATTATTTCATCGATTTCTGCAGATAGTGCGTCAATACAGCATATGAAAATGTGGAAGTGTTTGTCTTTTATTTAATCCTTTATAATCACATTTTTGATAAGAAATCTTTTATCTAGTTCTCAACTGCTTTGAAAATTTGTAAAATCGAATCTTTCAGTGTTGTCCATAAAATTCAGCATCATGCGAAGGGAATTGCGTAATAAGATGATCGTTAAATTGATTTTGGTTGGTAACTGTGATAATTAAATGTTCGGCTGCCTTTTTTGTTTCTGCAGACGATAATTTGTATACCTATAATTTATAACGTTTATCCAGTTGTTTCCATCAAACGTAATGTCATTGTCTGGTTTATTGGACAGACGATAAAGTTCATTTTTAGTTTTATGAAAATATATTTTCTTTATTTCTTCCATATTTGGAGATCAATTTCGAATACATAGAACAATTAATAAACATACAAAAATGAACAAGCAATGTGAAACATTTAGAGAAAATTACATCAAACACAGAATGACAACGATAAAGGAAGCGAAAGAAAAAGAGAGGGAATAAGATCGTGAAAGTACAAGAGAAAGGGAAGAATACGCAATTACAAATGAACATTTCCCCTTTTTTGTCAGTTTAGTAACCAAGTTCGATATCTTGTACATGTACAAATTTAGATACAAGAACATTAATAAACGTAACATAGCGATACGCAAAAATGTAGATTTAGACTATTCATTCAGAAATCTTTTTTGGTCATCGTTGTCTTTCGAATTAGTTGAACGTAAGAAAAACAAAGGTAAAAAATGTTATAAAACGGCATCCACTGCTGCATCATTGTTAAATTGGTTCTAAACTTATCAAAAGTTGTTACTGAAACATTTTGTAAAGGTTATCACAACAATTCATCACATAAACTGCTCATCATGGAAATGGTTACAACTTCTGATAAAATTGCCTGGAAGAGCAACTTTTCATTAGATTGGGACAAGTCCAACATTTTGTTTCCTGGGGTGCTATTCACAAACATTACACAACAAGCCATCCGATTGGCCGAGAAATACGTCTCGTCCAGTCAGATGGCTTGTAATGCAACTTTGATACAGACAATCGATTTAGAAATGAAGGTGAATAGCGGCCCCTGGTTGTTGTTGGGGTACACGTTACAGTTATTGTTTTTGTTTTGTATTTCAGGTTACGGTCATATAGCACCAAAAACTACCAACGGTCGACTGGTGACGATGTTTTATGCCCTGGTCGGTATCCCCCTCACGCTGTTGTGTCTAGCCAACATGGGCTCGTTCCTTGGAGACGCTTTCCGGTTGTTGTATAAACACACCTGTATATTATTCACGTGGCTGTGCTGTCCTCCGGACACCGGCTACCGGAAACCACCGAAGAAACCCACACCACCGACCAATAATAAAGACTCGCAAGAATTGGACCCTTTAAACTCTAAAGCGAGTAGTAGTAATTTAGGAGGGAGCCATAAACTTGAAGTCATTTCCGGTCCATCTCGAATCCAAAGTCGGGCCGGAAGTGAGATAAATATAATAGTAGACGATTACGACAAGCCAAAAGTGAAAGAGAGCAAAGAAAAAATCCGTGTTCCATTGTTAGTTAGTATGATGATTATAACAACGTATATATTCGGTGGGGCTCTCATGTTCTCGATGTGGGAAGACTGGGATTATTTAGAGGGATCTTATTTCTGTTTTATAACGTTAAGTACAGTTGGATTCGGTGATTATGTACCCGGGTCGCTTAGCAACGCACAGTCGGAGGATAGTAACCAGAGACTAATAATTTGTTGTGTTTATTTAATGATAGGACTAGCTCTACTGGCAATGTGCTTTAATCTGATGCAAGAAGATGTGACAGCCAAATTTATATGGTTAGGCAAACAAGTCGGGCTCATAGATAAGAAAAAATGATTTAGTGATAGGAATTGTAGACTTTTAATCATTTTAATGTGTCCAAAGCGGTATAAAATACACTGTTCCAATATGAAAAGCTGTCACAGACATGCTGATAATGATTATACATCTAGGCTTTTACACCTTTCTCACACTCTGTCCACGCTTACTGCTGACAACGAAATGGATGTTAAAGTATAATACCCGAAATATCGCTATTTTGAGGTTTATAGGAATCGACTTTTTTTCGAGCGGTGTCGTTACGTCGTATACGTATACCCGAACATATTCGGGTGCGGTCGTAAGCATTCGGCGGTAGAGAGTTCCACCGCCGAATGTTTTCGATCGCGCTCGAATGATTCCGACGTCGTACAAATCTCATTAGGTATGGACTACCTTAATGAAGACGAGATTTCTTAGTAGGCCTACCGATTAATTTTACGACAATCGAAGAATGATGCTTGTCATGATGTTATCTTTTGACTCAGTGTTCTTCAAAGTAATTACAGACCAGAAAAACGATGGTGGTAAAAGGGAATCGTTTATTCATCTACGCACGGATCTGGAAACGGAGCATTTGTAACATTTTAGACCAACGTGTATCTACATAACTTTGTAACTATCCACAGTGTATAATCACCTGACACAGAATTTCCGATAATCTTCAATATCTTTTTTAATACCTGACCAATTTGAATTCGGTTTGAAGCAGTAAGGTGGGAAAATGCCAGGAATATTTGGTTTGTCTTCAATAACTTTTTAGCTCACCTGAGCACAAAGTGCTCAAGGTGAGCTATTGTGGTCGCTCACCGTCCGTCGTCCGTCCGTCCGTCCGTCTGTCCGTCCGTCTGTCCGTCCGTCCGTCCGTCCGTCCACAATTTCTTTAAATATCTTCTCCTCCAGAACCATTTGGCCAATTGTGACCAAACTTGGCAGGAATGTTCCTGAGGTGACCCTTTTCAAAACTTGTTCGCAAATTTTTGATTCGTCAAAGAATGTGGGCGTGGCAGGGCGGGGCTTATAAATCGTAAGAAAATTCTTTAAAAATCAACCATTGGGCCAATTTGAACCAAACTTGGCAGGAATGTTCTTTAAGTGACTCTTTTGGTAATTTGTCCACAAATTTTAAGATTTGTCAAAAAATGTGGGTGTGGCAGTGTCAGACTTTAGAAATCCTAAGAAAATTCTTTAAAAAATCAAACAGGTAACATATGGTTAGTGGGTGTCAAAACCTTGTAACTACAGCTTGACAAAGCTGGAGTTATGAGGTTTTGATCCCCCACTGGGGAAATGTCTAATCCTATTAAATAAACAAAAGACCGGAATTGTTTACTGAATTGTTTACACAAACTCGGCCAGAATGGGGAGCTGCATGTAAAAGGGGGTAAATACATTCTATTTGTTATTTACGCTATCCTTTGTTGTTGGTACTCATTTAAATAGTTTTGAGTAGATCATTCAAATGAATACCCACATCACAGGGTTTGATAAACATTTAAAGATATTTTGCAATTTAGAAATCCCTTAACCTCTCCTATTTGAATCTCTAGTCTTTGGATTTATAATCAGACTTGCTTCTATTTTGCAACTAATATAGTCTCTTTAACTCTTTACCAAATCATTATAAAATTAATTATTTTGCAATGAAAAAAGGGCCCTGTGTTGTTGGTTCTTGGGGTTTATATAGGGGTTAAGAGTTAGATCTCTAACATTTTGATCTTTGACTTGGAAAACCTTTTCATCTCAAAACCGTATTTTTTCATAGGGCCCTATGTTGTTGATTCTTCGGGTTTATATGGGGTGAACTCTGTTGATAATTGGAACCTTCTCATTGATATCATGGGAAAAGGGGCCTAAAAGACAAAATTCTTGTTAGCATTGTACAGGCTACAATTTTGGCCCAATGTTCATAAAAATTGATCAGAATGTTTGTGTAGTCACAGAGAATTGGAATATTGAATATTCCTTTGGATACCACGGGAAAAGGGGCCATAATGACAAAATCGGTGTTGGCACTTTAGAGGCCATAATTTTGGCCTAATCTTTGTTAAAATTGATCAGAATATTTGTCTAATAACAAGGATAAAGCTTATCAACAATCTGAATGTTCCATTTTGATATCATGGGAAAAGGGGCCTTTATGACAAGATCTTGTTAACACTCTAGAAGTAACAGTTTCGGCCTAGTCTTCATGAAACTAAAAGAATATTTGTTTTAGTCACAAGGATAAACCCTATAAGAAATTGGAATATTCCAGTCGATATCATGGGAAAAGGGGCCTTAATGACAAAATCCTTGTTAGCACACTAGAGGCAAAAATTTTGGTCCAATCTTCATGAAACTTGTGTTTGTCTAGTCACGCCAATGAACTCTGAGGAAAATAGGAATGTTCTATGGGATAGTATGGGAAAAGGGGCCTTAATGGTAAAATCCTTGTTAGCGCTATAGAGACAATAATTTTGGCTCAATACTCATGAAATTTAGTCAGATTATTTCTCTAGTCACAAGGATTAAGCCCATTGACAGTGGGAATGTTCTGTTGGATGTCATGGAAAATGGGCCTTAAAGACAAAATTCCTTGTTGGTAATGTAGATGCTACAATTTTTGTCCTATCTTCATGAAACATGTTCAGAAAGTTTGTCTAGTCACAAGGATGAAGACTATTGAAAAATATAATGCTCTTTTGGATATCATGGGACAGGATGCTATCATTTCTCACCTTGTGAATCTCAGTTCAGGTGAGCGATTAAGGACCATCATGGTCCTCTTGTTTATCAGTTGTTTTTTCAACAATCAACTACGTCCATCTAATGCGTGACGTCTGTCTACATTCTCTGCTTCAAACCGAATTCAATCGGTCCAGTATTTACAAAATTATTGAAGATTTTCTGAAAATATTGTATCACGTGATTATCCACCGTATATCGTCATGTGGACAAACAGGATCCGTGCTGGCCTCCGCCTTGTGTCACGTGAATATAGCACTTCCTGAACGGAAAAATAGACTAGTCCCAACTAGAAAGCAGGTGAGGACAACAAAATAGATATTTATATATAGATAGAGTTAAATGGCACAGAAAATGTTGAGACAAGAGGTGAAAACGCTAATTCTTACTTTTTTTCCTCTTTTGCCTTAAAGTGACATTTCACATATATTTCATTTTATAAAGGCATGTCTTGATGCATAGATTGTTTATTCTAATACGTAGAAATGCTATCAGTTTTTTGATGTTGTTATTTATTAGCCAATAATACGCCTTTAAAGTGGAGACAGAAATGAAAAATTCTATGTAAATCTGAACTGTTGTCCACAACAATTTGTTTAATTTTAGCACAAAAATATATATTTCTCGTAACCGGTCCAATTATTTGGCTTGAGATTTTCATAATTTTCATGAGAAAACATGCTCTTTCAGATAGAATAAAAGTAAAATTTATGTAAAAATAATCGTGAAATGTCAATTTAACCTTTACACAAGCCTTGCTCAAAAAGGACGTCGAACTCCGGTCTAGTTTTGGAAATGGTTATATAGGAAAACGATAGATTGCAATAAGGGGTTATAAGAAGCAAGCTTTGTTTCTTCAGAGTACAAAAAGTAGGTAGATGTTTTATATTTGAGGTGGTTCACCCCATATTCTCGTAAAATAAGGGTGGATTATATACAATTGTAATACAGACGTACAATATTCCAGCAAAAACTGACGTAGGTTCATGTTTACTTCTGGACTCATTCCCAAGCAAAACCCTAGTTTTGATGTCCATTACATGAAGGACCATGAAAAACATTTTTTGAAACAACAGAAATGTTGTAACCAGCATTTTTTTTATCATTTTTGCGTCAGTGTCTTTTGCAGTAGCTTTCAAATTTAACAACGTCAATTTTTGTTAGTTTGGGGTGTTAGTCCCTTCCCCAAATCACAAATAAGAGCTAGTTTTTAAGATCTTTGAAGAGACACGTTTGGAAGAATACCTTTAAGAAGTTTTAGGCCTATCTGTTGTAAATCAAACAAATCTGTCGGTTGACAGCGATAAACTCGGGCCTACGTCACTCCCAATCTTGGGTGGTATAGCTTACAATAAATACCATAGAAGAGCATTCCTAGCTATTATAGCTCACAAATATTGACCTGGCATCCTTAATCAATAGCTAGAGATGCTTTGTCAGGTCATTTATCGTGAGCTGTGTTATCATGTATGTAGCTTAGTAGCCTACTATAAAACTTTCTGTAGATGCACATTTTTAGACTTTTTGGTTTCGGGTTTTGGATGATACAACAGCGGATTTAAATATGTCAAACTCAAAAAGTAGAAATATGCAAGTTAGATCTGTATAAAAGAAAAAAAATGGAGAGAAGGAATAAAATGCTGATTTTCATAAATTTCTTCTTTTATCTAAATGTTTTCTTACCCCTTTCTACTAAGGACATCGAAATCATAGGCGCGTTCTTTAGAGCGAGATTTTTTAAGATTTCTTAAGATGTTTTGATAAAAAGTTATTAAGACCGAGACTTTGACCGAACTGTTACGAATGTTTGATATTTATACAAATGACGTCATTTGTATAAAGTATGGAGCATTCGGAACACCGCGGGTTCATTTGGAACACCACGGACAATTCTTTCGGATCATACATTGGATGCAAGTCGTAGAACTACTTTCAGACTATGAATAAAATAGAACAACAATTCAAAACGTTCGTCTGCGACTAATGTCAACAATGAAGCGACAATGATACTGAAATACATTGTTTGTAGTTCCAGTGTCCTCTCTTTTTAGAATCATTACAACCTGCAAGTCCCGCAAGTTGCCATGGTTGTTCATTTCATTACTTTATGAAGCGTAGCTACTTCCGGCTAAGAAATGTGATTCTTTTTAACATTTCTTCATACACACACTTCCGAGTCGATGATTCGATCTTTGATCGACATTATCCGAGGATATCCGAACGACCGCGTGTTATCAATTATGGAGTGTTTGGAACAACTCGGTCAAATCTCTGTTATATTGTTTGTACAGAGTTGACCGAAGGGTTCCGCACGAAGTATAGGGTAATGGCGCCTCCCACTGAGCGTCTTAAAATCTTGCTCTAAAGAACACTTTATCCTAAAACATCTTAAGAAATCTAAAGATATCTCAAGAAATCGCGCTCTAAAGAACGCACCTCATGTCTTGAGAAAGTGTAAATGCAACGAGATATTTCTTTCGATTCTTTTGCAATGTTCTTCACTAATGAATTGTGATTTAAGGACATTTTATTTGAAGGTTTTTCCTCATCCTCGACATCTTGTTTTCTCAACATAAAATCGTTTAAATTCTTAACCGATTGTACAGCTAATTGACGCACTTTGACGCTCCTGATAGAAAAGGATTGGCAAAACATTGTCGAAAATGATGGAATTTCTTGTGACAAGCAATTTCGTCATTTCCCGGAATGTTTTCTACACAGAAAGTCAAAAATAAGTATTTCACTTGAAACTGTCGTCTGCAACATCTTTGAATTTAGACCAGTTCCTAAAATGATGTCTTCAGTAGCGTCATTTTTTTCTTTTGTTTCGATGTTTTCTCAAGCACTTTCTCTATGAATGCCAAAACCAAGTCTCTTTGTAATATGAAAGGATTAAATACATTGTAAAAATTTCCTCGCATATCATCCATTATCATCCATTATTACACCTTCGTTATGCTTTAAAATGTAAGGTGAGTGTTAAACAATCCCTAATGATGATGGAAAGACGTTTTTTGACAATGATTGGAGAAAGGTGTGAATGTGTGACTGAATCATACATGACATTAATATGGAAGTTATTCGTATGGTCCGTTTGTGCAAGCGTCATCAGTTTCTTCTTAACCAAAGTTTTATGTTTGTTGTGTATGTAATCATGGGCGGATCTAGAGGGGGCTCGGGGGGGTGGGATCCCCCGGCATTGGCCGAAAATTAAATTTTGACTATATAAATTTAGTGTAACGTTACATATTTACTACATTTTAAGCCATAATTTGAGCTTAGACCCCCACCCCCCCCCCTGGAAAAAATCTTAGGCTTGGACCCCCCTGGATAAAAATTATGGATCTGCCCTTGATGTTTGTGATATATGTTATGTATATATGTGAAAATATGTTGTAATAGTATGTATCTTTACATTTGCCGAAAAAATACTGACAACAATAAACAATTCCAATGGTATATAACAGTGTTTTGCTGCTTGAATATTTCAAATCCTCATATTTGTACCGCAACATGTCTCACCTGAAACCGGAAAAATTTTGTCACCCTTGCTATCCTTTATCATCACCCACCAATGGTTTGATATCGTTAACCTATGTGGGCAAGCAGCTGGAGGCTCGATTAGGGTGTTGTGGTAGTACTGGTTGATGAGAAACAACAGGAACCCATTACGTGCTTAGGTGCTCCAGCCGCCGCGACATGACCATAGCAGTCGAAAACCGGCGTAAAAACGCAAGATCAACAGACGTAATTATCCTATATTGTACAACCACAGCGTATAAAAACCTGGTCACCACGTCCATGTCACGTCCATATCGCCTCCAACATTATGCTGTAGGCTACGACCGGCCATTTTTAGACGTGCTCCGGTCGTGATATAGAAGTGGAATTGTGTATGCGACCAGACTCAACAGAGGCTTCAACTGCAGTGTGCTGATTACGCTTTTGGTATCATCTAATTGACCCCTTTCGATTATCGTTTTAGTCCGTACCTACGAGCCACTTCCGGTGGCAAACAATGGGTTTATGGGAAATTAACCTTGTATACACACAGACATGGTTCCAATTTGTTACTAAAAATAGCAACACACCATCCGGTTTCTTTATGCCAGATCGAGGCTCTGATCCAATTCCGAGCAAATCATTCCCACGTGCAATGGCAACGAACGGTGATTGGCCATAATTGTCATCAAAAGACGACTTCCTGTGGCTGTTGTGTGTGTGTGTGTGGGGGGGGGGGGGGTCTTAGTGGAAATAAGCTTATTGATTGGTCCATGATTTTATTCGCCTAGAGGCTTGATCTCTTGGATAAGAAATTAAATGTGGCCCAGTCTCTACTGTTTGAGAATGTGCTATACCTAGAATTTAACCCTTTCCCAAATAATAAATGTTCTACGTCTCCCGTTTCCTAATATAATAATTATAATACTTGACTTGATAAATCATTAGTGCAAAAGAAGAAAATGTTGATATACAAGTAAAGAAGTCGATAATCAGAAAATCACTGCCTAGAAAATATTGAAATTGAGTAAATAGAATTTTCAATCAATATTTTCCAAAGCTTTCTCTGTAAGGGACGTCAAGACAATATTCTAGGTCAGAATGGTAGCAATGGAAAACTGTTTAATCACGTGATACAACAATCAATCTACGAATCAAACAATGCACAATTACGAATTGACGATGGAAACCAAATTTCAGGACAAATAATTTTTTCAACATTTACTTCTCTTCCTTCGAAGATGTAAAGTTTTCTGTGAAAGAGGCGTGAACGTAACATGTTCTTTTGAATAGGGGTTAGCCCTTTCACAAATTGCAAAAACTCCGATTAGTCCATGTTAAAAGCTCCTACAGATGACAAATGGAGGTTGATTACGATTTGGGTTTGTGTAAAACATCTATCTACCTTCTTTTACATCTTAACATCAGAGGAGAATGTTGACGTAAGACGGTGTTCCGGCAGAGGGTTAGGTGAGATGAAAGCAAAAAAAAAAAAATAATAAATAAATGAATAAATAATAATAATAATAATAATAATAATAATAATAATAATAATAATAATAATAATAATAATAATAATAATAATAATAATAATAATAATAATAATAATAATAATAATAATAATAATAATGATAATAAAAATGATAATGGGCAGAAAAGTTTTTGTACAGTGAGTGCAAGAACAAGAGTTAGTAATGTTAAAACGATAAAAACGGGGGCTAGCATTTAGGGACTGGCATTGACTATCTGATAGAGAGCTGAACTGAACTGTGCCCACAGATTATGCAGTACTCGGACATATCCTGGTAGGCTGCTCCAGAGTATGATTGTCCTCAGAAAAAAACGAGAATCTGTCATAGTTTCTGAATGTGGTACAGAAAATATTGAGACAAAATGAAAAAAAATCTGGTTCCTAGCATTTTCTTATTTTGCCTCAATCTTTTCCTAATCCTTTTCAAATAGGGGCGTCAAACAATGTTTTGTTTTTGAAAAGCGCTGAATTTCCGGGCCGGTCAAATAGAAAAAAGCTATCATTTTCTCCTTTTTCCTTCCATGTTGTAAATCTTTCTGTGATAGTGGCGTCAAAGTAACATATTATATTGTATAGGGGTTAAATGGAACGCGGTCTAACCCCGTAAACTATACAAATCAAACACCCATTGTTTTCGATGTTTACCAAATTTCCTTGTCAGACAAATAGAAAAAGCTATCATTTTCTTCTTTTCCTTTGACGATTTAAGCCTTTCTGTGTCTGAAGCGACAAAATAAGGTATCATTTTGTATATGGGGTTAAATGAAGTGCGGCCTAACCCCGCGAACTGTACAAATCAAACAGCCATTGTTACGATGTTTACCAAATTTCCGGGCCGGACAAATAACGTCTGGAGATGGTTTGCTCTTAACCCTTTCTCAAACAAGACTGGATTTTGACGTCCATATCAGAAAAAAAACTTGATAAAACATTGAGGCAAAAGAAGAAATTGCTGATAATAATATTTTCTATGTCTTATTTTACACTAATCCAATATAATTTTATCATCATCTATTTTGTTATTTTGCAGCAGCTTTGAATTTGGAACACACTTTTATTTTGTCGTTTGGAAAAAAGGTTAATCTTTACCCCAACAAAAAATTCGCTCTTGCCCAGATTGAGAGCTTT
The DNA here is from genome assembly GCA_963680895.1 of Fragum sueziense. Lineage (NCBI taxonomy): Eukaryota > Metazoa > Mollusca > Bivalvia > Cardiida > Cardiidae > Fragum > Fragum sueziense. The sequence continues at coordinate 55,365,024 of OY804603.1, read as the reverse complement.
TACAGACGTCAGAAAAAATGAGAAATAGAAAATCTTAACTTCATAGCATAGATAATATCGAGGAAATATGAGAAAATGTTATTCATCGCTATTTTCTTCTTGTTCCCCAATGTTTTCAAAATGGCCTTATATCATTAACCTCTGTGGGCGAGCAGCTGGAGGCTCAGTTAGGGTGTTGTGGTAACACTGGTATGCTAAACGATAGGAACCCATGGTTAGGCGCTCCAGCCGCCGCGATATGACCATATCAGTTGAAAACAGCATACAATCATAATAAACCAAACTAAACCCAATGTTTTTTAAAATAGTTTTATGTTAATTTAGGAATGTCATATACAGGGCTTGTTCGGTAAATGGTTAAGTTATTATTGTGTTGAATAGCTGTCGTCTGGTCACGGAAAAAATAACGGTTTAATTGTGTCCGCGGAGAAATCAAAAACCCAGATATCAAAACGCTTGTCTGTGAGGGTAGCAAATAGGGCATCATTCATCAGTAGTTCCAAAAAAAACGCAGTCTGACTCCTACACGCCTTTGTCATTCATGATATAATTCAAACATTTCCCAAAGAAGACATGGTTTTCACGTCCCTAGCAGAAAAGGATTGGAAAAGATTAACCCATTACTGCATGGTGACGCCTTTGGACTCCCTTACAGGTAAAAGCTTAGGAAAACATTGTGGAAAATGAAGAAATTGCTTGTGACAAGCAATTTCTTCATTTTTCACAATGTTTTCTTACCCAAAATGGAAATAATTTTAAAATTCCATCAACTTGAAATTGTCGTCTGCAACATCTTTGAATTTGGACCAGTCTAAAATTTTGTCGTTTGGTAATGGGTTAAGCCAAAAGAAGAAAATGCTGATGATCAGCATTTTCTCCTTTTGTCTCAATATTTTCTTGGATACATACCAAACAAATTATATAGATTTTTGTTTCTATTTTGTCGGCTGAAACAACTTTCAAATTTGACCGCCCTGAAACTTTCTCATTTGGGAAAGGATTAAATTCTGATATGCATGTACTTAATTGAAGGTTGACCTTCTTCGTATGTTGTCGTTGTTGTTTTTCTAAAGGTAAATATCTACTGACATTATTTGGGGACAAGGTAAATGAGGGTCAGGAAGTCTTGGATTAAAAGACACGTTTGCTTTCGAGTGCATAGTAACTCCCTATTCTCCGGTTGCCCTGCAGAGATTCGACCATGATTAACTATTCTGTAGCCTGTGGCTCTACAACCGGTCGCTTCAATTTTAATCCGACAGCCCAGCTGCCATCAAGTTTAGAACCCGGAACCCTTTGCTTCCTAGACACTTAGCGACACCATTTCTGAAATAATGTTAAATTCATGTGTGCATAAATCTTGTCTGGGCGCATAGTAAATGGATACACTAGATCTAAATCTATATTTGATAGTTTGTATACAAATATTATTTTCAAATATTTATATAAAAGACGCGAGACTTTCTAAATGCAAATAAGTCCATTATGATGTATTCAATATGTAAAAGTAATTGTTACCCGTATTTGACTATTTTCCCTCTTGGGTCGCAATTCGAGAACGTGGCTTTAGTACAAATTTCTTACACAAAATGGAAAAGAAGTGAAAGGAATTTTTTATAATTTTTTGTAAAAGAAGAAATTCTAGATTTCCATGTCATGCAGTATACAAGCATTGATTTATAATACAATTATATCAGGCAAAGTTTATGTTTTTATCTATCATTTCTCCAAACTAAAGTTTGTTTTGTTTGTGAAAAGATTGACATTATCTGAAAGTTTTTATATCAAACTTCTTTAAAATTAACTCCATTTACAGAGGAACTCAAATGCATCCGCAATGGAAACAACGGTAAGAATATTTTTGTACATGTTGCTATTGCATAAAGACTTATTTTGATACTTTTTTTCTATATCATACAGCCAAAACAAATATGGTTGTACCATATGTTTGTATGATTGCTTTTTAGATACATTTGTAATTCCAAATATAGGAATATAGATTATGCCATTTTAGTAAGAAGGTTGCTTATAGAAAATTAATATTAAAAGATGCATTATCGGTAACGATTCAATGTGAATTGAAATTCTCAATCTGTGCTTTAAGAGCCATCATAATGACATGAGAAAATTTTTGTTTTGGTCGTCAATAACTTTTTCATCATATCTTTGATGTTTAGAAAATCATTCACGCCCACCAAATTCCTAACATTTTCACACATTCTCTGCTTCAAACCATATTCAAAACATCCACCTAAGAGATCTATTGAAGATCTTCTGTAATCGCCGCCGTTGTCGTCGTTGTTGTTGTTGTTGTTTCGGTGTCACGTGATTCTCCACCGTCCTTCTAATGCTTTACTTTGTTTCCACAGAAACCAGTATTGTCTGTAAGTTCGAGGTCGGCCTCGGCATCCTCTGGGCGGGGATCACCGTCTAAGGTTAGTTCTTCCACTTAGTTGTACAAACCGTCTATACTATTTCCCCTTTCTCCATTCATGTAAGCCCAAAACTGTTTAGACTAGTTCAATGTATGCATGCTGAATCTAATTTTCGTAAGCCATGTTTTGTTATTTAAAATTGAATTAACATCTGATGGACTTGATGATCAAACAATATAAAACAAGTCATGTAGTTAAAGTCTTTTAGAGCAATGATTACTGACCTACTGTAACATTTGGGTGTCTTTTTTATTTGTTCGTTTTTTTCTTCTTTTTTTTTTTTCTTGTTTTTTTTTTTAGAAAAAGCTATCATAACATTCTCTTGGCCAACTCAAGTGCCGTAAGAGCTTAGTTTCATTCAATATTCAATAGGTCTATCTTTTTTACAATTTCAGGACCATGGGACATTTCATCAAGACAAGCTTGGTGTGGAGAACGATAAAGAGGACTTTGGTTTGAATCCTCGTAGTCTGACAACCGTCCTGGCGTCATTAAACAAGATGAGTATTCTACGACAACGTACAATGGTAATGAAAGGAAACATTACGAAGCAGACGCCATTACGAAAGTTTAAACCCATGGAAGTTTCTGCGGAAATCGAAAGAATACTTGCCACGGCTCTTAAAGGTGTAGAATAATCCGAAAAGAGCAGGTGTCTTGGTAAAGAGCTTGTCTGAGAGTATCAAAGGTCGGGTGAAAACCATGAAGTTTCCAAGATACAAGTTCATCGTCGTCGTGACAATAATCAGCCAATCAGATCAGAGTATGGTAGCCGGAAGTAAATGTCTTTGGAATACCTCTTCCGATTCATACGCGACTGCGCACTACAGCAACGGAAGTCTAGCTGCTGTTGGTACTGTGTACGCTTTATTTCACGAATAATGTGTCGAGAGTGGCAGTTTGAGTTTTACATCGGATCGTCTTTAACAACAACAACTTTAATGCAATGCAAAGATCCACAAGATTAATTATAAATGGCATCTCTATCCATTGACAAACGACTCGATCGTTGATATTTAAATGACTAAAATGTGGCGACTTTATTTATGACTGTTTGAATGAATGTAAACAGAAGTTTCTATTCCAACAATCTTACCAAATTTTAAGTCAAGATCAATATAACGTTCAAACTGGCTAAAAATAAGTACACATTGCACTAAGTTAGATATTTATAATTTTCACGGTGGATATTGTGCATCATGGGGTGGATAATGACAACGGACAAAATAATATCTATTCTGGTGAGATTACTTTCTTATTTCCGCATCAATTTTCAAACGATTTGTTGCATGTACACCGCCTTATACAGCTCTTTAATCGGATATATGACCTATAAGACAAATCGTTACTTTCCCAAAATATTGCCCCAACCGACCAGAAAGAGAAATGGTAACAACTGCTGCCAAATTAGTTGCGTTTCAGGTAAGAATTTTTGCAATGCAATAACTTGTCTTACCGAGCACTTTCCTCAGATTTATGACTTGTTCGGAAACACATTGTACTGCTTTCCTAAATTGATCCCTACCGACCACAAAAAACGATCTGATTTTTTGTTCGTTTTTCTGATAGGTTGGGATCAATTTTTGGAACAAGTAAAAGGATTCAACACACAAGCCAAATATCTGAGGAAAGTTTTCAATACGACCGGGTACATGCAACAAACCGCTTGAAAATTGACGCAGAAATAAAAATATTATTGCACAATTTCTTACCTGAAGCGGGGAAAATTTGTCTGTAGTCGGTACCAATCCCATGATGCACAATCTCAACCGTGTAATAAAGTTGTTTTTCTTTTCAAATATTTGTAAAATATATTGTTAGATACGTGCTTATTGTGTTCTAGGTGCTATCATAACATATTATGGTTTTTCAGCCCAAAAGCATGCAACCAGATCCAGTTTTATACATAATCAACAAGAGGGCCATCATGGCCCTGTATCGCTCCACTGGCTTTTAGACATTTAGACTACGAAATTCTTCAAGGAATACATTAGAGGTATATCCAAAGAAGATTCATGCTACACCAGAATGAAATCCAATTAGTGATTATGGAGGAAAAATGTTTTTAAAATTTTCTTAAAATTACACTTTGTTTCATATAGCGAAAAATAAGCCTAGCCAACATCGGCCAAGTTTTTCATCAGATCGTGAAGGAATTTGAAAGAGATTCATGCAAGGAAGATTCCTGTGAAGTTTGGTTGGAATTGGTGCAGTAGTTTTGGAGGAGAAGATTTTTTTAAAGATTTTTCGAAAATTTAAATCAATTTAATTAATTAAAATTCAAGTTCTGCACCGATTTTATTCTTTTGAAGGAATTTGGTAGAGATTCATGCAAGGAAGATTTCTGTGAAGTTTGGTTGAAATTGGTCCAATAATTTTGGAGAAGAAGAATTTTTAAAGATTTTTCGAAAATTTAAATCAATTAAATTTATTAAAATTCAAGTTCTGTACAGATTTTCTTTTGAAGGAATTTGGTAGAGATTCGTGCAAGGAAGGTTTCTGTGAAGTTTGGTTGAAATTGGTCCAGTAGTTTTGGAGAAGAAGAATTTTTAAAGATTTTTCAAAAATTTAATTAATTTAAATTAATTAAAATTCAGGTTCTTCACAGAATTTAATTTTTTGAAGGAATTTGGAAAAGGTTCATGCAAGGAAGATTCCTGTGAAGTTTGGTTGAAATTGGTCCAGTAGTTTTGGAGAAGAAGATGTTTAAAGAAAAAGTTGACGCACGCACGGACGCACGGACGGACGCACGACGGACACAGGGCCATGACATAAGCCCCGCTGGCCTTCGGCCAGTGGAGCTAAAAATGGTAGACCAATAAATATTGCGCCCGTTAACAGTTTTCCGAGAACTTAAAGATACAAAGTATGTGAACTGTTGAATTTACATGTTCCTTTAAATATTTTTAGGTGTGTATATTTTCGTTGCTTCCTTCGCCGTTTTATGGAGGATTAAATCAAATAAAATGGTTCATGCAAGAGTAAGCTTATCTGACTGGACCGTATACATATCGTAGCGATTTCCGCTTGCTAATTCGAAGTTTTACCAGATAGTCTACCTACCAATTCACAGGGGGTCAAAATAGTGTGTCACTTGAGTCTCGCTATTGACCAGAGAAAGTTAAGAGGCGAAAAAAAATCTGACTAGAACCAAGTGTAAGGTGCGTCGACGAGAGGACAAAGCGAGACAATCGAGGTAACCCCCCTCACTAGAAAACACCACAGTAGTCTACCTTTTCTGGAAATCCCACTGATGGCAAAATTTTGTGTGCTCTCGTACTTACAAAGGTGCTTCTAAAGAAAATGGATTCTGATAAAGTTTTTTTTTTTTTTTTTTTTTTTTTTTTTTTTTTTTTTAACCTTTATTCACATTCAAAGTTACATATGCATTCAGAAACGAAACAATTACAATTTGAAGAAATATACACAGCACAGTTGACACTCTCTATTTCCAATTCTATACGCCAAGCTTCTAATAAAACCGAAAAGAAATCTATTCGACGGATAGCAGTAGAAACAATTATAATGCCTAATGGAAATTTATCATATTTCCAGATTGCATGAGATTTGAAGTGTCAAAGAAATGCTTCAATATAAAGAGTGTTGACTGTGTAGTACAATTACTTTGCATGTCTCAACCCTTTCCCAAGCATGATTTGCGTTTGACGTCCCTAATCAATTATGATTTCCAAATGGACAAATCGTTACATTTGAACCAAAAAACTCGAAAATGCACATTGTTTTATGCAGCTGCTATGAGATTTTAAATACATTGTTTGGGAAAGGGTTGAGTATTTCTATTTATTACAAATATTATTCAATTAAATAATTGTTAATTTAACAATGTTTGCTTTTATAAATAGATAGACCTGAGATACAAACATGTTTTTAAACAATAGTCAACTGATTAAATGCAAATAAAGGCAAATACATGTATAAAGTGCTTTTGAATTATTTCCAACAAAGGGAAATAATAAGAAAAAGGAATACCAAAAAAGGGTATAACGTGCTACGTATGTATTTTGTATCAAATATCTCGGTATTTGCTATTGTAATTGAATTGAATTATGACTCTGTACCAGCCTTTTTGCAATTGCCCAGTTTTCTCTGTGGTGATCATTGTATTTTCTTTCATTATTAATTTTAATAATTAAAGAGAGATGTCTAATAAAACCATTGGTAGATGGTAAAGCTTTTATAAATTTACAATTGTATACATATCTTTTAAATTCAAGACATAAAGTGTCAATTTTAGGTTTATTGTTGCACCCTAAAAGAACATCAATACTTTGTTTTTTTAAAATCTCTGTAGAACTCTTGTATAATGTTTTCTATATTTCTTAGAATATCTTTAATTTTGTCACATTCAAAAAATAAATGTAACAAGGTTTCCTCTGAGTGTTGACAAAAATTGCATAAACTGTTATCTACTAAATTCATTTTTATTAAAAGCGAATTTGTGGGTAATATTCTATGGATGATCCTTGTTTGTAGCCATTGTATATATGAATCTTTTGTTAAAAGGAACACAGGTGAATAAGTTTTACTCCACTCTATATCTACCTGGGGATACTGTATATACCATTTCTGTTGACAAGTAGGAATTTCTTTATTTTCAATAAGAAGTGAATAGACATGTTTGTTGAACTTTTCTTTTGTAAGCATTGGTAATATATAATGACTAATTGATGGGTTATGGTTCTTGACTAGCGATGAATAATCTATTTGAATACCGGTATTTAATCTTTGAATATAAGATTTAATCGCACTTCTTATGCTGAAATATTGCATGTAGTTAAGTTTTCCATTTGTCAATTCTTTGAAAAAATCAAATGTCTTAAAAGAGCCATCTTCTCGTAGAATGTCTTTGGTTAAAGTTATACCTCTTTTATAAAGGCTTTTGTTGTATATATATTTCCAGTCAATTGTAATATATTCATTGTAGAAGATTGGTGTATTTAATACTTGATCCCCATTTTCCAAGTCTATATGTTCAACATAAGACATGTATGATTTTAAAGACATCTTTCCAAAAAGAGTTAGTTAAAGTGACATTTCAGAATTTTTTGTCCTAAATTTTACATTTATATTTATCTGAAAGAGCATATTTCCTTATGAAAATTCTGAAAATTTCAAGCCAAAATATTGCGCCGTTTACGAGAAATTTATATTTTTGTGTTAAAATTGAACAAATTGTTGTGGACAACAGTTCGGATTTATATGCAATTTATCGATTATGTCTCAACTTTAAATCCGTGTTTCTCGCTTATTGGCAATAACTTAAAAAAAAAAAACTAATAGTATTTATACTCATTAGAATAACCAATCTTGGCATCAAGACATACTTTAAAAAAAAATGAAATTGGAATGAAACGTCCCTTTAAGTGTTTTATAGTATTTTCACAATATAGTTTTCCACATTGTATTATCTTGTTTATATCGAACAACATATGTGGTATTTTATAACAGCAATTACCTTGATTTGTTATCATATTTTTAATCCACTTAATTTTCATACTTTTTTTTAAGTTTTTGACATCTGGTGCTTTTAAACCCCCGTCTTGGTAGTCTTTGAAAACTACTGAAGCTTTGATTTTTGCTCTACCATCCCAGATAAAGTTAATAAAGAGATTGTTGATTTTATTTAAGTATTCTTCGGAAGGTGTCGGAATAGGTGATTTAAAATAGGCATCACTAAACTTTTAACAACTGTAATTCGACCGATTGGGGTTAGTTTACGCCTGGTCCAAAAAGAGATTATCTTACTTATGCTTGTCCATTTGTCTTTAAAATTTAAATCTATCATCTTGTTCAGATCAACATCAAATTGAATGCCCAACAGTTTAAATTGTGTATCACCCCAAGAAAGTTTCCAGTGTGTCTTGATTGATTTGGTGCTATACTTCATGGAACCGATCCATATAAGCTTGGTTTTATCAAAATTAACATTTAAACCAGATATTTCAGAGAAGTAGTTCAGTATATCTAACACAGAATGTAGGGACTGCTCTGATCCATCTAAAAGAAGAGATGTGTCATCAGCGAACTGTGAAATTAAAAATTCTTCTCCTTGTATTTTTATATCAGATATATTTTTGCATGACTTTATTTTTAAATTAAGTATTTGCGTGCAGAGGATAAAAATATATGACGAAATTGGATCTCCCTGTCTGCAGCCTCTTTTTACAGAGAAGTACTCAGAAATAAACCCGTTAAGTTGAACTGAGACTTGAGTGTTATAAAGGAAAATGTGTATCCATTTTTAATCATACATGTATCTCCAAAATTGAAGAATGAGAGAGTTAGAGTTAGATAAAGTTAAGATTACTGTATAACATATATACTAACTTGCATGACATGTTGAGGCACCCGGAGAAAAACACTGGGATCTTTTTTATCAAAATATTTCTAAATCGGTCACATATAAACAAACTGATTGAAGATTTCTGCAATTGTTGTTGTTGTTGTATCACGTGATTCTCCACAACATGCCTTAACATGTCATGCAAGTTAGTACATATGTTTGATATTGAGGCCCTTTCCAAACAAGACCTGCTTTTGACGCCCCTAAGAAAATAGGCTTCGGAAAACAATGAGGCAAAAGAAGAAAATACTGATGATCAGCATCGTTTTTATCTTTTGCCTCAATATTGTTTTATTGTATTTTACACATATTATATCTGTATCAACAGCCATTTTATCATTTGCAGAAGCATCCAAATGTGAACAGTCTAATCTTTTGCTATTTGGGAAAGGCTTAAAATGTTTCACTTGCATTTAGTCCTGAAAAGTTGAAATATAGAAGACTGCGGACAAAAATAGCTGGAAATGATTTTCCTAAATCACAGCGGGTAACCCACGTGACTTTTGGGAAGCGTTCACATAGAAAAATCGTCCGCTTCATAATATCAAGGGTGTTTTGTTAAATTACTCAGCTTATACTCTATGAATTTTGATGATATTAAGTGCACCCACGGTACTGTACGCGCCTTTGAGAGGTCCATTACCGTTCCCGTCCATTAACGATTCTTATTCACTCTGCACCGAATCCTGTAGTTTCTTCAAACATTCAAGCTAAAGCATAAACTTTGAATCCCAAAAGTCGCTAGGGTTATCCAGCAAGTAAATGGTGATGCAAAAGATAACAATGTTCCAACTATTTCGTTTACTTTCATTTATTCGTTTATCTTAAGGTTGATAACAAAATTACAATATATATTACTCTTAAAGGAATGTCCATAAAACATTCATATTTATAGATGGTTTCTAAAATCTTACAACATTTATAAAGACGTTAAAACAAACTACTACAATTCAAAATACAGTTGACATTCATTATCTTAACCCTTTCCCAAACAAGACCTGGTTTTGACGTCCCTTATAGATATGGCTAGGGAAAACATTGAGACAAAAGAAGAAACTGCTGTTAACCAGCAGTTTCTCCTTTTGTCTCAATATTTTCTTTGCCATAGTTTACACAAATCTTGAATGACATCCATTTTGTCTGTTGTGGCACTTTTTGAAGTGAACAGCCTTAAAATATTGCCGTTTGGGAAAGAGTTAAAGCCATGTGGCAATAGATGGCAAATTACAGAAGATATCCAAAGTTCGACACAACTCATTTTTTCAAAAACAAATGAACCAGGATCTGGAGAAAGGTCCCTTATTAGAGCAACAAAACCATGTCTTGTTTTCGGAAGAGTTAAGCCTCTTTCTAAAACCAATTTGACATGTAGCACAAATGCAAATATACTAGTATTCAAAATAAACCAGGATCTGGAAAACGTTCCTAAAGGCTTTTGAACCCAACATAGATCCAGATCATCCTGTGTAATGCATACGCACAGTCTGATCAGGATCCATGTTGTTCTCTAAAAACTTCTTCATGACATGTAGTAACTTAAGGTATTCACAGACTAATGGTCATAAAATTCTACGGGATGGGTCACTTTATTTTTTCAACCTACATGCAAAGAGACACCTTTTCTGAAAAAATAAGGGAATTTTACCGCAATTTTACAATTATATGACAAATTTAAGATTTATCACACCAATATGAAAAATGGGCATTTCGCGAACTGAGTAATAGATACTCAAAACTGAATAAAAAGTGACATTTCGCAAAAATATCTATAAATTATGTATCAAACTCGAGTTTATTAAATGTACTACTATAAAAAATACTCCTGACATATTGTGTCAACAATAATAACTGGAAAAATGCAAAAGCCGGAATACATAGTAACAAAATTCTCTTCAAAATATGTTTGAAATTTTTTGAGTTGTTATATTTACAAAATCATTCAACATTAAGTATTAGTGGGGCCTTTCTAATCAGAACTTGAAAAATATCTTCACAGGTATAGGAAGCAGATACATATGAATAGGGAAGTTTTGTCGTCCAAAATCAAAGAAATCGCCATGGAAACATGCCTTAAGTGTATTTTGACATACACAAAGAACATGTTAAATTCTATTTCGCTTTCAGTTTCTGTCCTTTCGGACATGATTTTGTGAAGAGGTTAAACTGAAAATTGAAATGTCATTCACCTACAAGTCACGCATTTCCAAATCTATAAACCGATTTCCCTACAATTTGGTATTTGTTGTATGACAACAAGCTATACACGCATCGACGTCAATTATACAGAACGCGGGAACGACGTCGCATTTTTTGGCGGCAACGTTATGACGTCATCAAAACAAATCATTAACTTTAACTTTTGTCTCAAGATAAATGTAGTAAGAGGTTATTTTTTCAACATTTTATCTTTAAAACTCTAAAATATTGGAACAAATGGATTTAATAATACCAACACAAATAATTTCCGTTTGAAAAAATATTTGAAAGAAAATACGGAAATTGTCGACATTTGCCGATGATTTTTGACGTTCATTAGTGTGCGAATACCTTAAAGAGAGCAACATGGATGCATATTGGTCTGCATTTGACAACAGGCTGATCTTAAAACTCAATTTTTAAAAATGCTATTAGGGATGTTTTTCCAGATCTGGGCTCAAATGAATTAAAAATGGATTGGTCGAAGTCATTCATTAGATAGTTCAACAAAATAGGGTATGTAGTGATAAAATGTACGTTAATTATTCTAATAAACGCCCATGGATCGGATCCCCAAAAATCTCAGCTGAAAATCTGTATATTTAAAAGGACAATTTCAGCAAAAAAGGTAGATTCAAATAAATGTCCATCCTCCAATTCAGGGTTAAACTAATATAAATGATAAACAAAGACAGTTTCCAATAGAGATGAAAGAGAGATTTCCAGTCCCCTAATCTGTATCTAACATAGGTATTTCATCCCAAAATTAAATTTAGCAGTCCTTATAAAAAACTTTTCCAAATTTGACTGGAGTAACTTTAAGTCAATGCTTTGACACTTGATACGCAAGTTGATTTAAAAAATCAAAATACCTCTAATAAATGCCCAACTGACCTTTCCATCGACCATGTTTCTAAGAAATGCCCCGGCACTTATCAAAATAGTTATGGTAATTCATATTTGTGTCAAATATATCTTTCATTATTTGAGACACAGAAAATTATATCCAGAGAATTTCTTCATTCATCAGATATATTACATATTTACATGCATTCAATATTTATTCACACTATCAAACAAATAATTGATTCTTTGATTGTCAACAAATATTGAAATATTTTAAAAACACTAAATTACACTTTTTGTTGTTGTTAAGATTACTGAGATGATTATTGCACTGTGGTATATTGTCGGTGTAAATGCAAAACCTCATATGACGATTTTTGCGATTTTCAAAGTAAAACCTTGTGTGTCCAGTTACGACTATTCTTGCAGGATTTGAGATATTCTTACTGATCAGTATTAAGGGGGAATGCTCCAGTTTCCTATTTTTTTCACAATAATAGAATTTATTCATATTTTGTATGTTGAAATTACATGTTATTACCAATTGAAAAATAAAATAAAAATGGATGGTCAGCAATCTTGTTTGAATTTTATAGGCATTCGTATCACATAACCCTACAGCGAAAAATTGCACAATTTCTTGCACCTGTCCAAGGTCACTAATATGCTAACAAAATGCTGTATCTTCATCTTTTAGTCCCGAAAACAGATTTAAAGTAACGTCTTATATCTAATCAGAACAGAAAACCCAAAATATGTGCTATTATAAACGCGTAAATGTATAAAACTGCATGCTCACGTGTTCGGTTAGATCAACGAAGCTGGAGTGTTTTATGTCAAAATTTGCATATTTTTGGAAATATTTCAAGTTCTACATAATAGAATTTGATAAAACTCCCTCCTTGTATTAAGCAACATGTCCTGGTAATAATTCAAAAAGAAAATGTATAGGTCAGCGCACTCATTAGTGAATTACAGCAATTTTTATCAGCTACACATGAATAAAATGACGCAAAACAGTGGTAACTGCATACACACTTACGACTGTCTTGCTCTAAATAATCGATTTCCATCTTGAGGAAATCAGTTTTGCATAATAAATACACTTTTATCGTCGAAAATGGTAAATTGTAATGATGTATTATATTATTGAAAATGTGGTAGCGAAACATATTGGTACGAAACATTTAATTTACTACAGTAATGACCGAGTGTTCCGAAAAACTGGAGCATTCCCCCTTAATGAAACATTATTTGTAAACAACATAACATGTCCAAACTTCAAATAAAACCTTTCTGTTATTGAAAAGTTATTACACTTTTTTCCTTCCCTTTCTATATTTTCCAAAAACAAGATATGAGGTTTTACATTAACAACGACGATATATGAAAGCCTCCCTTACTATTTCTTTCTAACCCTTTCCCAAATGGCAAAAAAATGGGGTAGTACAATCTGAAAGATGATGCAAACCATAAAATGAATAGCAATTGAGACAGGATTTATGTAAAATATAGAACAGAAAATATTACAAGCAATTTCTTTCTTTTGCCTCGATGCTTTCAAAACCTTTTAAATTATGTTAAGGATGTCAAAACCAGGTTTTGTTTGAGAAAGGGTTAAAATGAATACCATGTTAATCCTAGTTCATTTTATGATGATTTTTGCACAAGCTTGATATAAAAGCGACATTGTAGACCAAAGACCTACAGCATCTGAATGCAGTCTAGTCTTTGCCTACTTTGTCTGCAAAAACTACATTATTTAGGCTTAGAACTACTATTTTATATGACTTGGTATAAAGAATGAAATAAATTCTATCATGCAACCCTTCCCCCAATAAATCAAATATCAGGTTAGTCTAAATTCATAGCAACTGAAGATTGTAAACTAAAGTCAAAATCTAGAAAAATTTATGAAATTTTTATCAGCATGCAAAGATAGAAAGAATTGTGGGAAATGGTGGTAATCAACAAAATCTTCTTCATTCTGAATATGCTTTTTAACCAATTTATTCACTAAAAAGACATAGCTTTTACATTCCCAATAGAAATGTCTTTGGAAAATATTTTAGACAAAAGAAGAAAATGCTGATAACCAGCATATTCTCCTATAACCCCAATATTTTCTTTATTATCCATTAACAAATCCTTCCACAATCATAATCTATTTGCTGTGTACAGTAGCTTTCAAATTAGACCACCTAAGATTTTGCCATTTTGGAAACGGTTAACCCATTAACATACACATTTTTTTTACTGTTCCAATTTGAAATGTGTAGCAAGAAAAAATTCAAGTTCATGAAAGTTTAAAAAATCTTTACACTTTGGATTATAAAACATTGTGGAAAAGAAAGAAATTGCTTGTGACAAGCAATTTCTTCATTTTCCACAGTGTTTTCCCAAGTCCTTTCTTGTGAAGGAGTGAAAAGGTGCCACTGTGCAGTAATGGGTTAAGGTATCCTTGACTAGGCATATCACGACAATGCATTATTAAGGAAAGGGTTATCATATATAGTAATGTACATACCAATGCTTTTCATCAAGAACCTTGTAACTGCAGCTTAAAACAAGCTGCAGTTACAAGGTTATTGTTGAAAAGCAGCAACATGCACTATATGAAGTGATTACACTGCGGCCACTTTTCCGTTCATTTTGGGACTGTTTTGGTTCAGTTGTGACTGCATCTTGGCAAGCATTTCCTGCATTCTCTTGATCTGAAATGACAAAATGACATTATTCAAAATTAGAAATAATCATACATTTACTTAATAATGTACACAGAGGTTGAATGTAATTCATTTTAGTTGATTAACATTTATATTAAAGTTCTGGAGTCTTGTTCGACCTTTTGTGGGTTTTCACAATCAAGACCTGGGGCCCGTATTACTAACGATCGTATGTTTGATTTTTGCGTAATTACTTGTAAGAACAGCCCTGATTGGCTCAGTTGGATTTCTCGTGCAATCAGATGTCTTGTAACAAAATTTACACAAAAACTTGATCGTAAGATGTTAAGCAATACGGGGCCCTGGTTTTGTCTTACTTTTGTTCCTTTTTTCATCTTCAACAATTCGTTTTGTTGTCTGCAGATGCCCTCAAGTTTACTTACTTTACTTTACAAGTTGGACAAGTTGGAACACTCTTAAATCTTACCATTGGGAAAATAGTTACCAGATACACTGCTTCCTTTTAACCCTTTCCCAAACAGCACAATTTTAGGGTGATCCACTACAAAAACTGCCACAAATGACAAAATGGATGTTATTAAAGATAGGATTTGTGTAAAATATGACACAGAAAATATTGAGACAAAAGGAGAAACTGCTGGTTATCAGCAGTTTCTTCTTTTGTCTCAATGTTTTCCCAAGCCCTTTCTATTGGGGACATCAAAATCAGGTCTTGTTTGGGAAATGGTTAAAACTGTTTTAGGAATAATATTGTTCTTATCAGAGCAGCAGATAAGAGGAGGTTAAGACATTCCAACTTTTCATTTCACATTCCCAACCCCATGTTGTGGGTATTCATTGGAATCGTCTAGACAAGAAGATTACAATGAGTATCCACAACATAGGGTTTGATGAACGATAACAGAATGATTGCATTTTGAAAGGCCATCACCCCCGCTTATCTGTAGCTGTACATACCTCAGCCTCCTTCTCTTGTAGTAACTTTTCTGTATCCATCACTTTGTCCATGTTGGTGACAGAGTCCCTCTTTAACTTTCTGTAAATATACATCAATGTTAGTATTAATTAAAACTAAAGTTAGGGCGTCAAAAAGCATCAATGTGTGGTAATGGGCCAAGGGTCCTTTTCCCAGATCCTGACTCAGAAAATTTCTGTATCCATTACTTTGTGCATGCTGATGACTGAATCTCTCTTTAACTTTCTGTGAATATATACAAGTTAGTCATTGTTCAACTATAGAAAATATATATTGATATAAATGAAAATGCTCTTGATCTTTGTAATTAATAGCAATGGTCATATGGCATTGAAGCATCGGTTTAACCCTTTCCCAAACAGACGGTTTTGACGTCTCTTTTAGAGAAGACTTGAGAAATCATTGTGACAAAAGAAGAAAATGCTGATAACTAGCATTTTCTTATCTTTTCTGTGTCATTATTCGCACAAATCGCATTGTCATTACAAATCAATGTCCATTTTGACATATCTACAGCAACTTTCAAATGGGACCACTCTATTACTTTGCTGTTTCGGAGAGGGTTAAATTGTCATTGATAGTGCTATTGTTTTAATTAACAAAAGCCTATTTGAAGCTAGATGTGATTTTTCAAATACTAATTGTATAAAATAATTTTTCCAAAAACATAATATTGATTTTGACCATGACTCAGAACCTTGGCCTTACATAAAAAATAATAAAATAAGGAAAATATAAACAGAATATGAGTGAGCCAGGACCAAGAAAAAGTTTCCTGTACGCATTCGATACATACATGGATCCAGATCAGCATGTGCATATGCACAGTCTGATCAAGATCCACATTGTTCTCTAATGGAGCTTCTTACTGTCCTTTAGCAAGTTTGAGAAGGCAGAATGTATCCTGATTGGTGGACAGACGTTTTGGCCAGGACGTTTTGGCCATGGACGTTTTGGCCACAATATTTTACGTGGTAGGACATTTTAGCCAAAAAACCTTTTAAGAAAAAAAGAAATTGAACCAGTTAAATCTATTTCATACTTTTAGACATTTTGATAATAAAATTGATTTATAAGTTCATTGTGAAGAAAGAATAAGAATAAATGGTCTCAATTATTAATATTTCAATTTCATCTATATTTGGCCAAAAGGTCCTTTCTTGAAATATATTGTGGCCAAAACGTCCTGGCCAAAACGTCCGTGGCAAAAACATCCTACATTCATCCTGATTAGACTAAACCTAGATATATATTTTGAAATGTTACAAGGACTCTTTATCCAGATCCTGGCTTAAAAGATCCAGAATCTGGAAAAAAAACACTTAAAATCATAACATTTAAGAGTAGTATGTTTCAAGTTCAGCCTGTGTCTACCATTTACAATCTGATTGTCATTCTTGCTGCTACCCAAGTGTTGCCACAGATAATGAAAAAGCTATTAACCCATTCCCAAACACTGATGCTTTTTGATGCCCTTTAAGATAAAGGCTTTTGAAAACATTGTGGAAAATGAAGAAATTGCTTGTGACAAGCAATTTCTTCATTTCCCAAAATGTTTTCTACACAAAATGACCAAATGTAAAAAATCACTTATTTTGAATTGTTGTCTGCAACATCTTTAAATTTGGATCTACCCAAAATTTTGCCGTCTGGTAATGGGTTAAAAAGCAACATGGATATTGATCAGACTGTGCAAGGTTACACATTAACATTCCCAATCAACGAGAGTCTGCCAGACTCCCATCTCAGGGAGTCAGGTTGGAAAATTAAGGTGCCTGAATAAAAAGTAAACATTTTCTGTTACATGTAAGGTACCTTTTAAATTATGGAATATTAAAGAAGAGATACAGGACACCTGATCCTGCAATTCAGAGCTTATTTACCATGTTGCATCATTTCTAACTTATAGGTCCTGCTAATAAATAGTAGTGTGACAGACTCCTTGGGTTAAATCAAAGTACTGACAGTACTGTTTGGAAGCAAATTTTTCAAAAATGTAGGCCTGTCCAGGCCCAAGTTTCTCGAAAAAAAACTTAAGTATATTCTCATGAGAACATGCTCAACATCAAAGGGATACTCTCCAACGTTGAAGGGTATTCCATTGAAGTTCACGTGGATTTCATGTGATTTGAGCACTGTGTTCAGATTTGAGCATGAGAACGTACTTAAGTTTTTTCGAGAAACCGGGGCCAGAAATAGAGTAGTTTGATTAGGTACTTTGATTATCCATTTGAATACCTTGAATACTTTGATTCGTAGAGTATTTTGATTAAGTACTTTGATTATCCAGAATACCTTGCATACTTTGATTTCATGATGGAGTTGTATTTATTTTTAGCACAACTTCATGCATATTAATCGTTTGTGTAAGCTGAATATATTTCATAGTTCAGTAAACTCGACTGACCATTTACAAGGAAGGCCATTGGACTGATCTTTGAACCATAATAAAGCAAATTACTACCTGGATCTTTTCATCTCTCAGAGACATGATTAATTGAATGTTTCATTTTCAGTCACACAATTCAATATCTACACATAACTTTAGACTTACATATTGAATATTCGAATGACTGTTACCTCATTAATCTTTGCTTTTGATAGAACTATTTATAGTGAGGAAGACCGGAAGATGTTGTGTGGTATGCAGAGAATGGTAAAGTGCAGAGACGCACGGCTGCTAAGAGAAGCAAATTTGGAAAATTTGCTTCCAAAAATGGGAGTCCTGCCAATTTTTAGGGAGTCTCCGACTCGCAGACACCCAATGGTGTGAAACCCTGCTGTCTGTATGCAAATGCTGATCTTGATCCATGTTGATCTTGAATATCATAAAGGTCTTTTCTTCTGATTCCGGCTGAAATTAATTCGTGTACACTTGAAATATTAACCCATTCCCAAACATTGACATTTTCTGATGCCTCATAATAGAAAATACTAGGGAAAACATTGAGGCAAAAGGATAAAATGCTGATAATCAGCATTTTCTCCCTTTGCCTTAATATTTTCTAAATATTTCTTAATATTATACATATATACATTTTCCTCTTTAGATAGCATTTATTTTGTCGTCTGCATCTCCTCTCTAATTGGACTGGTAAAAAAATGTTGTTTGAGAATGGGTTAAGGCCAATGTTTAAATCTTTTTTCAGACAAAAAGAGAGAAATGTTATTCCTCACCCTCTTTCTTTCTGTTGTCCCGTCATTTGTTCTGATATATGTTCAGCTCTGTAGTTCTCATAATGTACATCAAATATTATAGCCAGAACTAGACACATTTCTTACCCCCTCTCTTTCTGTTGTCCCGTCATTTGTTCAGATATATGTTCTGCTCTATAGTTCTCATAATGTACATCAAATATTATAGCCAGAACTAGACACATTTCTTACCCCCTCTCTTTCTGTTGTCCCGTCATTTGTTCAGATATATGTTCAGCTCTATAGTTCTCATAATGTACATCAAATATTATAGCCAGAACTAGACACATTTCTTACCCCCTCTCTTTCTGTTGTCCAGTCATTTGTTCAGATATATGTTCTGCTCTATAGTTCTCATAATGTACATCAAATATTATAGCCAGAACTAGACACATTTCTTACCCCCTCTCTTTCTGTTGTCCCGTCATTTGTTCAGATATATGTTCAGCTCTATAGTTCTCATAATGTACATCAAATATTATAGCCAGAACTAGACACATTTCTTACCCCCTCTCTTTCTGTTGTCCCGTCATTTGTTCAGATATATGTTCTGCTCTATAGTTCTCATAATGTACATCAAATATTATAGCCAGAACTAGACACATTTCTTACCCCCTCTCTTTCTGTTGTCCAGTCATTTGTTCTGATATATGTTCTGCTCTATAGTTCTCATAATGTACATCAAATATTATAGCCAGAACTAGACACATTTCTTACCCCCTCTCTTTCTGTTGTCCAGTCATTTGTTCTGATATATGTTCAGCTCTATAGTTCTCATAATGTACATCAAATATTATAGCCAGAACTAGACACATTTCTTACCCTCTCTCTTTCTGTTGTCCGGTCATTTGTTCAGATATATGTTCTGCTCTGTAGTTCTCATAATGTACATCAAATATTATAGCCAGAACTAGACACATTTCTTACCCCCTCTCTTTCTGTTGTCCAGTCATTTGTTCTGATATATGTTCAGCTCTATAGTTCTCATAATGTACATCAAATATTATAGCCAGAACTAGACACATTTCTTACCCCCTCTCTTTCTGTTGTCCCGTCATTTGTTCAGATATATGTTCTGCTCTATAGTTCTCATAATGTACATCAAATATTATAGCCAGAACTAGACACATTTCTTACCCCCTCTCTTTCTGTTGTCCCGTCATTTGTTCAGATATATGTTCAGCTCTATAGTTCTCATAATGTACATCAAATATTATAGCCAGAACTAGACACATTTCTTACCCTCTCTCTTTCTGTTGTCCGGTCATTTGTTCAGATATATGTTCTGCTCTATAGTTCTCATAATGTACATCAAATATTATAGCCAGAACTAGACACATTTCTTACCCCCTCTCTTTCTGTTGTCCCGTCATTTGTTCAGATATATGTTCTGCTCTATAGTTCTCATAATGAACATCAAATATTATAGCCAGAACTAGACACATTTCTTACCCCCTCTCTTTCTGTTGTCCCGTCATTTGTTCAGATATATGTTCTGCTCTATAACTCTCATAATGTACATCACAGGTCACATCCTTCAGATCTTGCATATGGGTACTGTAAATAGTAAACAAGAGAGTATGCTTTAATTTTTTCTCAAATTATAAAAATTATCGACTGGTCAAAATGATATAAATCTAGGTAGCAAAACATGAAATTTACTAAATTCCTATACTTGTTTCCATAAGTCAAAAGTCATGCACATCCAAAGTCATTAAATATTTGGGGAAAGGAAAGAAACATTTTCCTATTTCATTCTTATTAAATAAAATCTTGGGATATTCTAGGAAAACTAGTGAAATAAATCAAGAATTTAAATAAAAAAAATATGCTAGTCACAAATAGTAGGCCTCCCTCATGCAAATGTTTCATAAATTATGTTATCTTACTGAACAAGATGTGTTGAAACACCAATGCCCCAGAAAATGTTAATGTTAAGTTTTCACATCAACTTTATGGACAGACAGACATACACAAATAAATACACAAATAAAATGATACGCCCTAAATCTTTTGAAAGGAGAGAACGCTCCCCTGTAATATAGAAATTGAAATTGTAAAAGACATTTGGCTTTGAAAATATCTCAACAATCTTAATCATCAATAAATATTGATAGATCTAGTACTTACCTAATAAGCATTTGTCTGAGTTTGACAAAATCACAATGACTTGGGTTTTCCACTGTAAAAGATAATTACTTCATGCAGAAAACTTTTAAACTGAAAAGAAGTATTGCAGCATAGAAATAAATTGTTAATATAATACCTCTTCTCCAACTGTTTTGAAATCAAATGATCTGAAAATTCATCCTTGATTATCACAGCTATAAATAGTTTAAAACTGTCATATTTGACACTACATTATAACACTTTTCCGTAAAATCCATATATAGCGAAAGAAGAACTACATCGGGTTTTATTTACAACAAGAGGCCCAGAGGGCCTTATCGGTCACCTGAATCAAATGAGCAGAAACAGTTAAGGAAAATGTTAAAAGTTAACTAATAGCGCAACCCCCCAGCACCACCATTTCTTGACAGTCTTTTTTCTCTCGTGGATTGAATTCACATTTGGTATTTGAGTCTTTAAATAATTAAAGACTCAAATACCAAATGTGAATTCAATCCACCAATAGAACATTTCTTAATATGTACCCTATTTACCCCCTTTTGGCCCCTTTTGGGGCCCGAAAGGGAGATAACTCCATGATTTGTAAAAATCTGAAGCGGCTTCCCATTGGGATGCTTCCTGGCAAGTTTGGTAGAAATCTGTCCAAAGGTTCTCAAGAAGAAGTAGAAAATGTTCAAAGTTAAGTAATAACGCCAAAACCTACCATCCCCCCTCCCCAGCAGGGCCATTTATTGACGGATTTTTTTCTCTTGTACAAACTTTGAAGTCCTTGCCCTAAATACTTTAACTCCCAAATGTGTATCCAAGGCAACAGCCGGTTTTTCCTACAACATTTAATTCTATGATACACAAAAACCAGGATATGTTTGGGAAAGGGTTGAAGGCTATTAGAACAAAGTTACCAGCTCAGTTTTAGTTTATGTGACAACATTTGCACTCTAGTATTAACTAGTTCATGAGTAGAAGATTTGTTAAGATGTACCCTATTTAACCCCTTTTTGGCCCTTTATGGCATCCCAAAGGGAGATAACTGCATGATTTGTACAAATCTGAAGCGGCTTCCTATTAGGATGCTTCCTGCCAAGTTTGGTTGAAATCCGTCAAATGGTTCTTAATAAGAAGTCGAAAATGTTAAGTTAACTGATAACGCGACCCCCCCTCCCATCCCAAGCACGGCCATTTCTGGACAGATTTTTTTCTCTTGTACAAACTTTGTTGTCCTTGCCCTAAAGACTCTAAAAACCAAATGTGAATCCAATCCAACAGCCGGTTCATGAGAAGAAGATTTTTTAAGATGTACCCTATTTAACCCCTTTTAGGCCCCTTATGGGGCCCCAAAGGGAGATAACTCCATGATTCGTACAAATCTGAAGCGGCTTCCCATGGGGATGCTCCCTGCCAAGTTTGGTTGTAATCCGTCCAGTGGTTCTCAAGAAGAAGTTGAAAATGTTAAGTTATATAATAACGCGACCCCCCCCCTCCCATCCCCCCTCCCCAGCACGGCCATTTCTGGACAGATTTTTTTCTCTTGTACAAACTTTGTTGTCCTTGCCCTAAAGACTCTAAATACCAAATGTGAATCCAATCCAAGAGCCGGTTCATGAGGAGAAGATTTTTTAAGATGTACCCTATTTACCCCTTTTAGGCCCCTTATGGGCCCCAAAGGGAGATAACTCCATGATTCGTACAAATCTGAAGCGGCTTCCCATGGGGATGCTCCCTGCCAAGTTTGGTTGTAATCCGTCCAATGGTTCTCAAGAAGAAGTTGAAAATGTTAAGTTATATAATAACGCGACCCCCCCTCCTATCCCCCCTCCCCAGCACGGCCATTTCTGGACGGATTTTTTTCTCTTGTACAAACTTTGTTGTCCTTGCCCTAAAGACTCTAAATACCAAATGTGAATCCAATCCAACAGCCGGTTCATGAGAAGAAGATTTTTTAAGATGTACCCAATTTAACCCCTTTTAGGCCCCTTATGGGGCCCCAAAGGGAGATAACTCCATGATTTGTACAAATCTGAAGCGGCTTCCCATGGGGATGCTCCCTGCCAAGTTTGGTTGTAATCCGTCCAATGGTTCTCAAGAAGAAGTCGAAAATGTTAAAAGTTAACGCACGACGGACGACGCACGACGCACGACGCACGACGACAGACAAAACACGGTCGCAATAGGTCACCATGACCTTCGGTCAGGTGACCTAATAAAAACCCTATGTAATTATGCTTTGTGTATGCGCCAAAACGTCACGTGGCGTCAAGGTAACGTCAAATGACGTCACATAAATGACAATGCGTTTTCCACGCCGAAAACTAGTTTGTGGCAGAATTTTCACAAAATAACACATTTCTAATGTGCGTTTTTTATTAAGAGTGTTATAATGGAGATAATAACAAGTTTAGCGGTCTTTATTGCGCAACAAAAACCTCTGTGCTCTGGACTACATGTTAAGGCAAATACCTCGGCGCTGTGCGCCTCGGTTTTTACCTACACATGTAGTCTGTCGCACATCGGGTTTTATTGGCAATAAAGACCGCTAAACTTGTTATTATTTCATAAATAAAATTTTCAACAACAATAAATCTTCTTGTCATACATTCATCACAGTGGATAATCACATGACACAATAATTTTAGAAAATCTTTGTTAATACGAGACCGTTTTGAATACAGTTTGAAGCAGAGAAAGTGGGCCGATGTCAGGCATTAGATGGTTGAAGATGTTTTTTATAACTTGGTCAATAAAAAAGTGATTGACCATCAACCAAAATTTTGGTTGATCATCAATAACTTTTTTTATCATCTGGTCTTTAAAAGAGCCCAGCTAATTTCTGGCATTTTTCCATCTTTTCTGCTTCAAACCGAATTCCAAATTGGCAAAAATATTCAAGATAATCTGAAATTCTGAGTGATTATCCACGGTGTTCATGTCCTTTAATCTTGAATGTTTAATCAATGAAAGTATACCTTCCACTATACCCCATGGGTACATCCGACCTCGTATCTTTTTACCACCAGCCTCTACCACAGTGTTACTGCCTACAACGGCAAACGGAATGGCTTTCTGAAAAAAAAGTTCATCATTTGTCAAAGAAAATCAGCTATAAGGTATATATTGTCAATCTTACTGCAAAACCTTGTTACTCCAAAGGTGAGTTACAAGGTTTTGTAACAACGTCGAAGATATACTTCTTTTTACAAATTGTTATCATATTTTCTGACATTAAATTGAAGGCCACTGGGTGTCATTATTGTATTAAATGCCTAAACCTATTAGCTGGTTTTCCTTTCAGACACACAGACAAACCAAATCTTGTTCTATCAATGAAAGCATGACTTAAATGCTACCTTAAGTTCTTGATCTTGTAGTTTAAATTCCTCATCTTTATCAGAGTTACGTACAGTCTGGGAACTGGTACATATGGATCTTGTGTTTCTGTACTTCTTGATTTAAAAATCCCCGACATTTTCAACCATAATGGGTGGATCATTAATCAACATAAGGCTGATACATCAGTAACATAAGACTAATATAAGAATTCCATTGCTTTGGCAGATGGTGTAGATGAGGATTAGTCTGCATGTAAATGCAGCCTGATCTTTGCCTATACCAACAC
>OY804603.1:55069096-55340382 GCA_963680895.1 Fragum sueziense | reverse complement strand
GTTTTGCTCCCTGTTAAGGAGCTTACAGCATATTCGGTGGCAGCAAAATCTGCTGGTTTCTTAGGGAGAGGCCCAGTCTTATGGGCGCTCAATAAGTATCCATTGTGCCATACTACAGTACAGTACACAAAACTGCTCTATACCGGCACCAACCGGCACCATTTCTCCATATCACGTGGGACCATAGCAACGCCGGCACCAACCGGCACCAAAGAGTATAAATATAGCTGCAACCCACACCTATCCACCAAACATCAGAAAAGCTCATCCAGCTTTCTCAGACACCTCTGAAGAGTTCTAACACGAGAACGAAACCGGTCAGGGATAGATGGAAAAGAGTCCAAGCAACTCTCGGAAGACCACCCAGACAAAAGCAAGTCTACAGGAGACTTGATACCCAGTTACATGCTTCGTCAGACAGCCACAGAAAAACGAGTTCGATGTCTACACAGAGAAAAGCATATCTTCACCTTGAAGCATGCCTCCACAGACCAGCAAGGCGATTAGCTCGACTCTTCTGAGACTTGCTTCCTTGCATCTCACACACTGCCTTCTAAACAGGTAGAAGCATGTCACCAACGTCCATACATGCAAACAGCTAACACCATAGAAGACAAACAGTCCTACGAGTAGCATCACTGCTCAGGTGAAGCAATAACAGAGCAGGTCTTGAAAGACCTCCTTGGCTTCACCCTCACAGAATATATATATGTTGCTCTGCAACAGCAGTAGCATCTCTGAGGTCTGGTAAATGACGAAGCAAGTCTAGGAAGACCAGCTTACCAACCTCAATAGGGATAAATGTCCCATCATAAGAGAAGCATCTCTTCCATGTCTCAGTCAATAACAAGCATGTCTCAAGGCAACTCGTCAGCCAATTCCTATCGTATCTATATTCTGCATTCATTGAGACCCTTTGGACATGCTTGTTTTCACACAACAAAAGAGAATCCAAATAGTACTGGAAGCGTGCCTCCCAATACATCTACCATTTGGGGCTCGTCTATGCTCGACTAGACATCCTGTAAGTTGTCCTAGTTGCAAAGACATCAAACGTATGTCGGTAGAACACTTGTCTACTCAAGTGCGCAGTTGGAGACTAATGTCACCCAAATCTTCTCAACCGAGAAAAGAAAGTGATCCTTCAGCAAATTGTCTATAAAAAGCAAAAATGCTTCGACTTTTGTTTTTATTCTTCCCACCTCTACACTCAAATGAGCATGCTATCTCTAGTGGATAGACCTAATGCAAGTCTCTACCCCATGGCAAAAAACATGGGCTTCATCCATCCTTCAATGATAGCACAAGAGTTAGTGTTAGAAGAACCATCTTAACACAGTCCCGATCTTTTAGTAAATATATTACAATGAGATCGTTGAAAATACAGCAAATGCCCATAAGACTGGGCCTCTCCCTAAGAAACCAGCAGATTTTGCTGCCACCGAATATGCTGTAAGCTCCTTAACAGGGAGCAAAACTGGATCGCTCCTATCGTTAACACTCCTTCCAGTCAGGATCTACATATCAGTAGAACATGAGAAACTCCCATCAGCCAATTCGTTTTCTAGGTCTTAAATAATGGGTTGACATCAAGTTAAATGGATGTGGGTACAAAATTACAGGCCTTTCACAAAATCTCAAAAGCCCAGTGGGCAATACTTGTCACTGGACCCATCTAAATCAATTCATTTAAAATGGGTATACACATTTACAGGCTTTCTACAGAAAGCTCCCTGGAGTTTTTATTTTGTAATTTGAAAGGAGAAATATGGTTTATTAATCAACACTGTCTCATACAAAACCTGGTTTTGAAGAAATAATCATACAGGATTGAAAAGAAAGAGCAATAATTATCTTTTCTGTTGTTAAAGCTTAAACATACAATTTTTCAATCTATTAATTGTTTGCAACCCCTATAATTTGAACAAGCCTTAAATTTGGTTGTTTAGGAAAGAAATAGTGCTTTTCAGTACGTATCACTGTATCTTGGTATATTTGGTTTTCAGAGTACTCATACATATCCAACAATTGCTTTACCGATGAATTTTTGGAAATTGTTCATATCCAACCATTGCTTTACCAATAAATTCTGGGAAATTGTTCATATCAAACCATTGCTTTACCAATAAATTTTGGGAAATTCTTCACATCCAACCATTGCTTTGCCAATAAATTTGGAGAATTGTTCATATCCAGCATTGTTTTACTGATAAATATTGGGAAAGTTCATATTCAACCATAAATCATTTGCAATATAATTATGTTAAAATTCTACTTGATATTTTGCTATGTCACAGTAATTTTAGCTACCTGAAGGTTCACTCGAAATTATGAACTCATTGATTATTATTCAAATCATTAATTAATAAGTTCATGAAACAAGAGTGCCTGAAAGGTACTGATATCGCTCACCTGAGTTCTTCGTGTATTTGATTGTGTACAATATAAATTTTGTTGTAAACAAATATATATGTCAGTATTATGTCACATTAAATTATTGTAAACTAGAATATCACTGAAAGTGATCATACCCCCCCATTGATTCTTTTAGATTTTTCACATGATTTCTCCTAGTCCGATAAGCCCCGCCCTGCCACGCCCACAATTTTTGACGAATCAAAAATTCACAAACAAGTTTTGAAAAGGGTCACCCAATAAACACATCTGCCAAGTTTGGAAAGAATTGACCAAGTGGTTGAGGAGGAGAAGACTTTTGAAGAATTACCTAAAGATTTCTTTTAGTCTGATAAGCCCCGCCCTGCCACGCCCACAATTTTTGACAAATCAAAAATTCACGAACAAGTTTTGAAAAGGGTCACCCAATAAACATTCCTTTCAAGTTTGGTAAGAATCAGCCCAATTGTTAAGGAGAAGAAGATTTTTGAATAACTATCTTACAATTTCTCGAAGTCTGATAAGCCCCGCCCTGGCCCGCCCACAATTTTCACCGAATCAAAAATTCATGAGCATGTGTTGAAAACAGTCACTCAAGGGACATTTCTGCCAAGCTTGATTCAAATTGGCCTGATAATTGATTTTTAAAGATTTTTCACATGATTTCTCTAAGTCCGATAAGCCCCGCCCTGCCACGCCCACAATTTTTGACGAATCAAAAATTCACAAACAAGTTTTGAAAAGGATCACCCAATAAACACATCTGCCAAGTTTGGAAAGAATTGACCAAGTGGTTGAGGAGGAGAAGACTTTTGAAGAATTACCTAAAGATTTCTTTTAGTCTGATAAGCCCCGCCCTGCCACGCCCACAATTTTTGACAAATCAAAAATCACGATTTCTCGAAGTCTGATAAGCCCCGCCCACAATTTTCACCGAATCAAAAATTCATGAGCATGTGTTGAAAAAAGTCACTCAAGGGACATTTCTGCCAAGCTTGATTCAAATTGGCCTGATAATTGATTTTTAAAGATTTTTCACATGATTTCTCTAAGTTTGATAAGCCCCACCCTGCCACGCCCACAATTTTTGACAAATCAAAAATTCAGGAACAAGTTTTGAAAAGGGTCACTCAAGGAACATTTCTGCCAAGTTTGGAAAGAATTGGCCTAGTGGTTGAGGAGAAGAAGATTTTTGAAGAATTCCCTAATGATTTCTTTAAGTCTGATAAGCCCCGCCCTGTCCTGCCCACAATTTTTGATGGATCAAAAATTCATGAACAAGTTTTGAGAAGGGTCACCCAAGGAACATTTCTGCCAAGTTTGGAAAGAATTGGCCCAATGGTTGAGGAGGAGAAGATTTTTGAAGAATTTCCTAATGATTTCTTTAAGTCTGATAAGCCCCGCCCTGCCACGCCCACATTTTTTGACGAATCAAAAATTCACGAACAAGTTTTGAAAAGGGTCACCCAAGGAACATTTCTGCCAAGTTTGGAAAGAATTGGCCCAGTGGTTGAGGAGGAGAAGATGTTTAAAGCAATTGTTGACGACTTCCGACGACCGACGCACGACGCACGACGCACGACGCACGCCGGACACAGGGTGATCACAAAAGCTCACCTTGAGCATGTTGCTCAGGTGAGCTAAAAATACCTCCATTGTGACTAATACCACAATATTGAATTCAAATGAGGGTCATGCATAATTAACTATATTACTAACGAGGGTGACCTAATTAGGGAACAATTAAGATGTGTTTTTGGTATACTGCTGTACCAGTACAATGTCATTGTGTTCTGATCTTGCTTAAACCCATTATCAAACAGGCAAATTTTAGACTTATACAAATTCAAAAATTTGTTTCAAATGACAACTTCATGTGACCAAAATTTTCAGGTCTTTTTTGGGTAGAAAAAATGTGGGAAATAAAGGTGTCACTGTGTGCAAATGGGTTAAGTCTCTTATTTTCAAAACAGAATAATTCCATCATACTTGTAGTAAGAAACTGTTAATTAGGCTACTGCTTCTGTGGTCCTTTTCTTAAATCATTAGCTACTTAATTCCACCCATCATTAGATACTAAACATTGCCATTTGTTACAAAGGAAACTTATGATGGTATACCCTCATCAATGTCCAGGCTTCAGCATTCTGTGTGAGAGGAAATGGGCTAGGAATACCCTCATCAATATTTGTTGCCACCAATGACCCCTGAAGATGCACAAAGTGTTTGGGATCTAATGATGGATGGAATGACTTAATTAACTCACTGAAATTTCAGACATCAGACATAATCGATTTCGATTAAGACATCATTTTCATTTATATTTTCAAGATATTGTTACATTAATAGTTGAAACTAAGTTGAAAAGCAACCATTACCATCCATAAAATGTGTATACTTTGGTATAGTATAATGTATCTTTTCGATATTTTTCTCTGACTTACTAGCTATGTGTTATCTGGCTCTGCACCATTGAATATTCATATTTTCATGAGGAAGTAATAAGGAGAAAAAGGAACATCCTATTGAAAAGTTTACAAGTTAATCTAATCAACACTTGAAGTGATTATTTGACAATAAAATGGACCATTTCATCCACAATATTATGCAATAAAATACTTTATTATTGTGATGATACAGGCCCGTAGGAACAGGGGGGGGTACGGGGGGGCTAAGCCCCACCCCCACCCCCCAAAGTTGGCCAAAATTGCCGATTTTTTGTTAATTTTAAACTGAAGATTTGGGGAAAATCCAAATTAGCCCCCCAATATTCAGGACAAGGGCTTAAGCCCCCCCCCATATGAAATTGCTTCCTACAGGCCTGTGATATACCCTATTCTTAAAACTTTAAAACCAATATTTTTCTACCCTTACAAACACAAATTTTCGAACATGGACAACATAAATTCAGCAAAATTTTCAAATTGGTTAATTTAGAGTTTATCAATTCTTGTCAAGCTGGACAAAGATTACTTGATAATTTTCTTAAATTCAAAGGACCGATAAATCTGGAATGAAAATGTCTTTGTCTTGTTTAGCGTCAAAAGACCACAGTCAATGGTTTAACGCAAATATGTAATATTCCAGGATCAGCAGGACAAGTGTTAAGACTATCATTGGATATTGCTGAACAGCCGTAAATAAGCTTAAAGGTTTAGCAAACTTAACTTTCTTAAGTCTATTTAATTCCTCCACTCTGATATAGGTGCTTGGATTTATACTGCATATAGTTAGCCATTTAGAACATAGCAAAGGCAATGAAACCCTGAAGCTTGATTCCAAAAGCCAGAAAATGATAAAAAAAAAATGTCCAACTACAATATCCATTCAGTTGCATTGGTTAATCAAAAGATACTAATATTTCTAAAGGTATGTCTATAATAATTATCGTTTCTAAAATCCTTAAAAAAAAGATTCATTGAGGAGAAGAGTACAATGTTTACAGATTTTAGTTGGCATGAAAGGTTCAACTTTTCACACAATATGTTATAATACATTTTAAGAGCATTATTTAGATTCCTTTCTACCCTTTCATTCACTGATTTGTTATTCCAGAATGAAATACTGGTACCATTTTTCAATTAACCCTTTTCCAAACAAGACCTGGTTTTGACGTCCCTAATAGAAAAGGCTTAGGAAAACATTGAGACAAAAGAAGAAACTGCTGATAACAGCAGTTTCTCCTTTTGTCTCAATATTTTCGATGCCATATTTTACACAAATTCTATCTTTAATAACTTCCATTTTTTCATTTTTGGGCAGTTTTTGAAGTGGATCACCCTAAAATTTTGTCGCTTGGGAAAGGGTTAATCTGGCTGTATGCAGACATTACGTAAATCACTTGACATAATTATTAAACATCAGCAGACTGCAACATTTTGGACAGTTCCAATTTGGACAGTGTTGCAGACAACAATTTCAAGTTGACAATTCTTTTAAAAATCTTTCCATTTTAGGTTAGAATACATTGTGGAAAAATAAGAAATTGCTTAGGACAAACTTATGCTTTATTTTCCATGATGTTTTCATAAGCATTATTTTTCTTCAAGGATATCAAATAGTGTCACTAAGTGGCAATGGGTTAAGTTTAGGAGAAAAGGAAAACCAAAACTTTGTGTTTTATCTTGCATCTACATTTTCTTAATTATTCAAGTATTTCAAATTTCTTCATAATACCTTCTTTCTTCCTAATTTTTTATCAAACATCTAAACCATTGCTAGAAAGAAGGGAAACAAACATTTTAGTTTATACATACTTGGCTTTTCATAAAAATATTTATCTAAATATCTCTTGCATAATAGTTTGTATTTAGAACAGGCTAATGAGAAATGAAATTCATCTTCAATTTCACCATTTTAGCATTTGATTTCAGTATTATCCTTTACAAAGTGTATTTTTATTGCGCTTCTTCCTCATCTTTGGTACAAAAAAAAGAATGAAAAATGAATGATAACTGGTAATCTAGATAAACGATGACTAATTCTTGAATTAAGAATATTAATGAAAAAGAATTACAACAGTTTCATCATGAAATTTTTGGCTAGATCTATGTTCAAAATGCAGTAACTACAGCTTATTCAAGCTGTAGTTACGACATTTTCGAACATAGCTAGGTGACGAAATATTGTATGTCATATAGTATATCACAAAAACTGAATGCATGAATATTTTGTTACAGATTGAAAGTCAGCAACCGGTCCATCTATGAATAACAAAACACATCTTCACAATCATGAAATCTTAACCCTTTCCGAAACAACAAACATTTAGGGTGGTCTTATTCAACTCATTATGGCACATTGACGCTTTTTAGTTTGTACCAATTTATTTTACATCAATTTGGTCAAAAGTTAGTAGTTATTTAATTCCCTCTCGATTCTGCTTCCTGGAAAGTATACATACATGTATATACACCAGTACTCACGCTAAAAGTGTGAGCCAATAAGAACACCAGTTGCAACGTCTACTACAGGGGTTCGATTACGAAGCCCACTCTACCTCTCGACCTTGGAAACCACACCATAATTACCCTTTTTGACCCCTTTTTTGAAAACATTATGGACAATGAAGAAATTGCCAGTGACAATTTTGTCGTCTGGGAAAGGATAATTAGGATGGAAAGCACTCAATGCAAAACTCATCTGCCAATACAATACCATATATGAATAGTACTACTGGGCCTATAAGCACTCATTCTCTCAGCCTCAGCACCAGTTATTCAAAGTAATATCCAGTCTACAACAATGCTATTGTTGGTGACCATGCCATTGCAGGAAAAGGATAAAATACTTATAAAATATCCTTTCAAAAAAGGTTTTCACACATTTACACACATCCAGCTTCTGCAGTCCATTATTATTCACGATAATATTTATATGGTGTCACATGACATTAAATCCCGCATCTTATTACAGTATTAAGCGATTATGTTTCCCCTTTAATACTTTGTCACTATAATGGTTTTTAATGAAACGTAAAAGTATTATATATGTATTTTAACAAAGCCTTGCACAGGTATTCATTGTAGCAGTTAAAGTATACGGAGCGTGACATCAGTTTATAAAACATAGGTTCGTCCCTTTCCCGATGAGGATGGATTTTGGCTTTCTTGGCAGGAAAAGATTGGGAAAACATTGAGGCAAAAGGAGAAAATGCTGATAATCAGCATTTTCTCCTTTGGTCTCAATATTTTCTGTGCCATGTTGTATACATACCTTAGCTTTGTGAACGTCTATTTGTTATCTTCAGCATGTTTCAAAGTTACTAAGACCAGTCTAACATTTTGTAACTTTACAAAGTGTTGAAACATTACCAGTGTTCCTTATGTTACAAAAATACTTCTATACATTATAGATGTACAAGTTTGAGTGACATAATTTTGTTTATTTGAAATTGGTTTAATACAGCCTTTCATCATTTTTCAGTCATAGATCCATTATCTGTGCAAGTATTCCTTAGTGGATCTATCACTTAAGCTTTAGGCTAGGGTCCTTATTTTTGTATTTCCCAAACCACCCTAATAGTTTTAATGTCCCCCCCCCCCCCCCCCCCAGAAATAGGAAAAGGCATAAGAAAACATTAAGGCAAAGAAAATGCTGATCGCTAACATTTTCTCCATTTGCCTCACAATGTCTTCTATGCTATATTATATATGTAAACATTCATTTTCTTGTCTAACTTATCTTTCATTTGCCAAAAGATATAACCCTTTTTCCCAACAACTCTTGGTTTGATTTCCCTGACAATGTCAGCTTTTCTTGATGGCATCCATAGAAATATTGGAATTAGCTGCTTTTTTACAAAAACCTTGTAACTGCAGTTTAAAACAAGCTGCAATTACGAGGTTTCTGTTGAAAAGCAACAAAATGTTGATCAATTGATATCCTTTTTTTTTCTTTTTCCAGAATACATGTTGTAGTGTGATTTACAAGTCTCTATTTGTTTATCTTTAGCAAGTAAAAACTTTCAATAGGAGAAACGAAAAGGGACTTACACAGATCAAGACAATACTGGTACTCAGATTTTAAGGGAATTAACTACTCCTAATTTCTTTTTGAAGTCTCTTCAAAGTTATCTTTCTTACTTCAATATTAGTGTCCAACTCTTTCAAAACACTTGCTATATAATAGTGGTTCTCAATATTTTACATGCTATAACATATGCATTTCTACTTTTGAAATCTATCATTTAGTCTTCTGCCACTAGTTGAAATAGGACCACAATAAATCTTTATCATCTGGGAAAAAGTTAAGGAAAGAGTTAACCCATTACCACATTTTGATGCCTTCATCCGCCCCACAAAACAAAGGCTTTGTAAAAGACTGTGGGAAATAAAGAAATTGCTTGTGACAAGCAATTTCTTCATTTATCACAATGCTTTCTCCATGGAAAAAAATAAATATACAATGTCATTTACTTGAAATTGGCCTCTGCGACATCTTTGACCTTGGACAAGTTAGTCTAAAATTCTGCTTTCTGATAATTGGTTAACTTTTCCCAAAAAAAGACTTGACTTTGATGTCCCTAATAGATATAGCTTGGGAAAACATCGAGACAAAAGTAGAAACTGCTGATAACCAGCAGTTTCTCCTTTTGTCTCAATATTGTCTGTGCCTTATTGTTCACAAATCCTATCTTCAGCAACATCCATTATGTGGTCTGCAGCAGCTTATGAGTTTGACCACCCTGGATTATATTTGTTGTTTGGGAAAAGGGTTAAATGATAAAGTAATGAATAATAAACAAACTTACATCTGTGCCAGGTAAGCAGGGTCTACTATCAGTCATCATGCCTGAAATGAGATTGAGAAACATACAGGATACTGATTTGTAAATAGAACTTTGAGGGAAAAGCAGGTAAGCAGGGTCTACCATCAGTCATCATGCCTGAAATGAGATTGAGAAACATACAGGATACTGATTTGTAAATAGAACTTTGAGGGAAAAGCAGGTAAGCAGGGTCTACTATCAGTCATCATGCCTGAAATGAGATTGAGAAACATACAGGATACTGATTTATAAATAGAACTTTGAGGGAAAAGCAGGTAAGCAGGGTCTACTATCAGTCATCATGCCTGAAATGAGATTGAGAAACATACAGGATACTGATTTATAAATAGAACTTTGAGGGAAAAGCAGGTAAGCAGGGTCTACTATCAGTCATCATGCCTGCAATCAGATTGAGAAACATACAGGATACTGATTTATAAATAGAACTTTGAGGGAAAAGCAGGTAAGCAGGGTCTACCATCAGTCATCATGCCTGCAATTAGAAACAGAAACATACAGGATACTGTTTTATGAATAGAACTTTGAGGGAAAAGCAGGTAAGCAGGGTCTACCATCAGTCATCATGCCTGAAATCAGAAACAGAAACATTACAGGATACTGATTTATGAATAGAACTTTGAGGGAAAAGCAGGTAAGCAGGGTCTACTATCAGTCATCATGCCTGAAATCAGAAACAGAAACATACAGAATACTGATTTATAAATAGAACTTTGAGGGAAAAGCAGGTAAGCAGGGTCTACCATCAGTCATCATGCCTGAAATCAGAAACAGAAACATTACAGGATACTGATTTATGAATAGAACTTTGAGGGAAAAGCAGGTAAGCAGGGTCTACCATCAGTCATCATGCCTGAAATCAGAAACAGAAACATACAGAATACTGATTTATAAAT
The DNA here is from genome assembly GCA_963680895.1 of Fragum sueziense. NCBI lineage: Eukaryota > Metazoa > Mollusca > Bivalvia > Cardiida > Cardiidae > Fragum > Fragum sueziense. The sequence goes on along the minus strand of OY804603.1, from coordinate 55,329,804 downwards.
AGAACTTTGAGGGAAAAGCAGGTAAGCAGGGTCTACCATCAGTCATCATGCCTGAAATCAGAAACAGAAACATACAGGATACTGATTTATAAATAGAACTTTGAGGGAAAAGCAGGTAAGCAGGGTCTACCATCAGTCATCATGCCTGAAATCAGAAACAGAAACATACAGGATACTGATTTATAAATAGAACTTTGAGGGAAAAGCAGGTAAGCAGGGTCTACTATCAGTCATCATGCCTGCAATCAGAATGAGAAACATACAGGATACTGCTTTATGAATAGAACTTTGAGGGAAATGGAAGCCGCGTGCGATTTAGGCCAGTAGAGCTCTTCTAGAAGCGGTAGAGCTAGTCTGGTTCCCGCCTCTTATACACCATGTTGTATTTTTTCTACTACGTAGTGTATCAGAGGCGGGAACCAGACTCTTCTAGGAGAGCTCTACCGGCCTAAATCGCACAAGATTGGAGAAATATGCTGATAATAACCTGCCTTTTCCATCAATGACCAAATTTGCTCATTACAACACATTAACGCTTATGGACGCTCAACAAAATATAGGCTTTGGAAAACAATGTGGAAAATGAAGAAATCGCTTGTGACAAGCAATTTCTTCATTTTCAACAATGTTTTCTACCTAAGATCAAAGATTGTAGAATTTCATGTATCTGAAATAATTGTTTGCAACATCTTTGAATTTGGATCAGTCTAAAATATTGTCATACGGTATTGGTTGAATATTTTATAATCTAGGAATCATAAAATCCAGAAAAATAAACACGATTTTTGCAAATATGAGAAATGTTAACACATGCCAGTACAGCAATATAATCACAAATGGAGTGAAATAACAAAGTTACCAAAACTTCTGGCACATTATTATTGATTGGGATATGAAATTTCTCATATTTCTATGTTGGGACTTTTGAAAGAGGTGATGCTTTGCCTATTGACAATATGGGAAAATTTTCAATGGATCATCTTATCCCTTTTCCAAAACAGCATTTGGTCTTGGCTTTCATCCAATAAACTTCTCCTTTACATTCATTGTTTTATCCACTATGAAATCAAAATTGCTGCCGTTTCTAAAACTCGTTTGCAGTCAAAGATTGGACCTGCAGCTTAAAATATTGTTGTTTATAAAAGGTTCATAGGTGTCATTTCAAATATAACCAGTGACAATTCAAGAAGCATGATAGTAAAAATCTTACAGACTATTGAAAGAAAAGGAGATGTTTTTGATTTTTCATGTTTCTATCAGTCTCTTACAATACTGCATGTAAAGGGCTTGGCACAACACTCTAATATATGTGTAAATATACATTAATGTTGTAAGTCCTAATTGATGTGAATTAAGCAATTAGTGGATTAGGTGATTGAATTATAATTCAATTTTCCTTTATTAACCGCTTCCAAACTAAAACTGGTTATGATGCTTATAGTAGAAAAGGTTTGGGAAAACAAGGAATAAGAAGAAAATTCTGATAACCAGCAAGTTCTTCTTTTACCTTATTGTTTTCTGTGCTATATTACATAAATCTTATGTACAGTTATCAACACCCATTTTGTGGTCAGGGGCAACATTCAAATTGGCCCACCCTACATTTTTGCCCCTCAGAAAAGGGTTCCATTGGATGAAGAAGCAAGTTTGGGAACCGAGCAGAGTCCTGAAAATGCTTCAAGGCCAGGGATAAAGTTTAGTATATATGAGCCAGGATCTGGAGAAAGGTCTCTTAAGGCTTTTGAGCCAAACATGGTTCCAGATCAGCCTGCGTATACACGCAGTCTGATCAGGCACCATGCTGTCTGGAATAGTTTCCAGATGATTTGTAGGGACTGTAAACACTGGTGGTGAACTCGGCCAAAGCGAGGGACGTTTTTCGCTACAACAAGGTACAGATATTTTGCGTTTAACCCTTTCCCAAACAAGACCTGGTTTTGACGTCCCCATTTGGAATGGCTTGGGAAAACATTGAGGCAAAAGAAGAAACTGTTGATAACCAGCAGTTTCTCCTTTTGCCTCAATATTTTCTTGGCTATTTTGTATACAAGTCTGATCTTTATTCACATATAATTTGTCGTCTGCAATTGCTTTTGAATTGGATCACCCTAAAATTTTGTTGTTTAGTAATGGGTTAAATGTGAGTTTAAAGATCTGATTCGGTAGTTTTTCTAATAACAACGAATTTGTTCTAAAAATAGACCGGGTTTACCGATATGTATTGACAAACCATCTGTGTTGTTATAAAATCTCGTAACTACGGCTTTATCGAAGCCGTAGTTACGATATTTTATAACAACACCGACGGAATACTATGATCGCGAAAGAATGTCTCACACTTTGGCCGAGTTCACCACCAGTGGTAAAGGAGCAGCATTGATCCTGATCAAACTTCTCTTAACCCATTACCACACAATAACTCTTTTTGACTCCCTATAAGATCAAAGTGCTGAGAGCACTGTAATTGGACGTCTCTGATTGATTGAGCGGGATTGTACATGAACGAAAGATATTTTATTCATTCTTCTGTGTTTAATTCTATAAGATCGGTTTCGGACATACGAAATCGGTTTTAATACCAGAAAACCCTTCTCAGGCATCAAATTGATTTGATTGCCGTTTCAAGACAACTGATTTGTCGCTATGAATAATCACTATTAATTTGATTACCAAAATCAATTAAGGCCATGCGATTAGCACTTTTGTCTTCTTGTTTCGGTTTACTATGAGTATTGTCGTCAGTTATACTTTTCATTGATTTTATAAAGTACGCTACAAAGCAATTTATTCAAAATGTAAGCCAACGCGCTACATAAATTAAAGCCGCGATAGCTCACTTAGCAGAGCACTCACCTTGTACTCTTTACACATGCTATATCCGGAAGGCCCTGGGTTCGAATTCTACTCAGACATTGTTCTTATTAATCATCTTTTTTTATACGCCGCCGGAGGCGGACGTATATTGGCGTCATCTTCTCCGTCTGTCCGTCCGTCCATCCGTCCGTCCGTCCGTACGTCCGTCCACTTTTCTTGTCAACGCAACTCCTCCTAAGTTTCTGGCTGGATCTTCTTGAAACTTGGTCAATGTTATCACCTCAATTGGTAGATGTGCATGAAGGAAGGATTTTATGGTTCGTTGATTTTTGCCAGAGTTATGCCCCTTAAAAACTTAATCGCTGGGGCTTATTGAAATTGCAGCCTTGTCAACGCAACTCCTCCTAAGTTTCTAGATGGATCTTAATGAAACTTGGTCAATGTTATCACCTCAATTGGTAGATGTGCATGAAGGAAGGATTTTATGGTTCGTTGATTTTTGCCTGAGTTATGCCCCTTAAAAACTTATTCTCTAGGGCTTATTGAAATTGCAGCCTTGTCAACACAACTCCTCCTAAGTTTCTGGCTAGATCTTAATGAAACTTGGTCAATGTTATCACCTCAATTGGTAGATATGCATGAAGGAAGGATTTTATGGTTCATTGATTTTTGCCAGAGTTATGCCCCCTTAAAACTTAGTCTGTGGGGCTTATTGAAATTGCAGCCTTGTCAACGCAAGTCCTCCTACGTTTATGGCTGGATATTAATGACACTTGGTCAATCACCTCAATTGGTAGATTTGCATGAAGGAAGGATTTTATGGTTCATTTTTTCTAGAGTTATGCCCCCCTTAAAACTTAGTCTCTGGGGCTGATTGAAATTGCATCCTTGTCAACGCAACTTATTCTAAGATTCTGACTGGATCCTTATGAAACTTGGTGGATATTATTACCTTAATTGGTAGATGTGCATGAAGTAAGGATTTTATGGTTCATTGATTTTTGCCTGAGTTATGCCCCCTTCAATCTTAGTCTCTAGGGCTTAATGATATTTCAGTCTCGTGAACGCAATTCCTTCCAGGGTTTTGACTGGATATTTATAAAAACCTTTTTGTGAACACAACTTTTTACAGGTTTTTGTGTGAATATTTATAAATCCTTGTCAATGTCATTTTTTTGTCTCAAGTTTTATAAGTGGCGGCGTATATTGTGACCATGGCACTCTTGTTCGACTTCTATCTCCACCATCGTTGGCGAAAAAACGACCGCAGTGATTTAGAATCGATCTTAACACAAATTCAACGAAATAAAGTAATGAAACGCCGATCATTTACATACAATTCCGCTCAATCAATGAGAGGCGTCTAAATATAGTGCTCCAAGCACTTTGATTTTTATTCCTGTTTAGAGTAAAAAAAGAAAAAAAACACGGTAGCAGTTTTCCCTGGTTGTGGTTACAAAACAAATTCAATACATACTTTTCCTGAAACAAAATACCAGATGAATTGGAGCACCTAACCATGGATTCCTCATACAAGTACTACCGCAGCATCCTTACATCTACAGATGTGCATAAAAAGAAGAAATTGGGAACGTGCCGTCGGGAAAATGGCAGTGGAGTACAATAAGCAATTTAAATCTTAATATCAATATCAACGAAAATTTGAGAATAGCAATGTCCCTATCTGTAAACATATGCATACGATCATCCAGGTACCATCTGTTGCAGACCCATTGCTTCATCTTCTTAGCTCAATACACGTAAACGGGTCTCTTAAACGAAATAAATACAGATCGCTGTCACTTAGTCTTATACTAGTAATAATCATTGTTGTCATGATCATCGATCAGTATGTAAATAGGTCATGATACTGTCGAATATCAGTGATACAGATGCTGGAGAAAAAAAAAACTCGTAAGAGCAACTATTTTTCTGAATAGGTGGATTTCACTAGTGTCTCATCTGAGGCTGTTCAGATGGAACCCCGATTTGTCATCGAGTCGAACCCGAGTTGCAAAATGAACTCACTCCCCGATAATCAATTTCAAAACCCTGGTTCCAAAGTACGTCTCGTGGAAACCCCGTTCCTTTAAATATGTCAAAGACTTAACCCTCATCCTACCAACATATTTTACATACACATCCTACCAACTGGGGTCCATTTGGACCCCACGCGTAATTTTGAATTCCATGACAAAAATATGTTTCACAAAAGACATATTCTTTGGTTAAATGTTATATAGGTTACTAATAAATGATAATAGCACAAAAACATACGGAGTTGAAAAACTAGAAGGCCCTAAAGGGCTTGAATCGCTCCATAGGCCGGTATTTATTTTACTATTTTGTGTGATTTTTGCATAAAATTCAAGGGCTCATAACTCATGATCTAAGATTTCAATCAAGCTGAAAATTGCACTCAGGCAAGATATCATAGTCACCAACATTCTGTTTACGTTTTGTTTTGATTAGTCAGAATTTGTTGATGTGAGAGTAAAAATAGTAAAAAATTAGTCTAAACCGCAATTTTTGGCAATCAAGGGCAGATAAGTCGGGTATTTTTTTATCAAATCAAAATTCCTTGAAGGAATCTCAGAGAGGGTTGCCCAAGGATTATTCCTGTGAAGTTTGGTTGAAATGCATTCAGTGGTTTTTTAGATGGAGATTTTTTTAACAAAAAATTTAAATAAGTTAAAATAGTTGTAATAAAGAGTAATTATCGTGGGGTCCAAACGGACCCCAGCAAAAAAATCAATATTACAAACTCAAATTTTGCTAAAATCTGAAAATGTTGCTCGACATGAAGAAGGTTGTGGTAGACCAACAAACTCCTAAAATTTGGACACCAGGGTGCGTGCGGTAAAAATATGACGCGCAAAACATGACGCGTGGGGTCAGATTGACCCCAGTTGGTAGGATGAGGGTTAAACAACAATGATCAAAGAAAAGGAACCTATCTTACACAATACGTGCATTAAATTGGGTAATCATTCTAAAATGTGTGTTTTCAGTAAACACATCAAGAAAAACAAACGTTTTACAGAAGAAATAATCCGAACTGGTTTTGAACCAACGGCGTTCCAAATTTCAAACTGAAAAAAGGTTGCGAGGTTAATCCTTTCCCGTTTGAGCTATCGCTGCTGCTGATGACATAGGGTGTCTGTTTACATTATAACCATAGTGTATGCATGTATCGCTTTCTAAAGATCTTACCCTTTACACAAAAAATATTACGAAAGTCAAAAAACTGCAAGAAAATGATTAAATCGAAAAAAGATCGTAAAGTTGGTTAAGACGTGGCATGAATTGAATCGGCCAATGAATCTTATAGTATTTGTTAGAGAACACATAGAAAGTAGGAAAAGATACGACAGTTTTCCTGTATGGTCGGAAAATCTATTTTGAATTTTGGTCAACTGGCAATTGAGTCTGAGAAAGGGTTTTTTGGTAATGAAAACCCATTTCGCCTGTCCAAAAGTGGTTATAAGAATTGTACGTCCTTTCGGACGTCCAATTAAAAATGGCTTTGGAAAACATTGTGGAAAATGAAGAAATTGCTTGTGACAAGCAATTTCTTCATTTCCCACAATGTTTACAACATTAAATGACCAAAAAAAATTCATTGTTTTGAAATTGTTGTCTGCAACATCTTTGAATTTGGACCAGTTTTAAATTTTGTTGTTTGGTAATGGGTTAAGTACATACGTGGTAGTCTCAAAAGCTATAATAATTAAGGGACATTTTTCCAGATCCAGGCTCATATTCTGATAATTCAGCAAAATATAAATGTGACCCGTCACGCTAAAAGGGACTTTATTCGAACTCCAGAAATCCAAATTTTGATAAAATTGTCAGACCCATCACAAGTGAACCAGATCCCGTATGCAAAAAATGAACATACAGTAAGATAGGGAAAACAGTCAGGATTTAGACAATTACATAAAAGTGAAAAGTGTCGGCCCTAGTCTGGCTGCGTGGACTGCGCAAACTGACTAGGGTCGATATTTTTCACACTTCCTATAAGGTCCCTTTTAGCTTGACGTGTCACAAATACATGTAATATCAGCATGCCAATTATACAGTGTTCTGCTTATCTTTACATTGCCAATTATTATGATCATGAATAATCCTCTACTTCCATAGAAATTGAACAGCTTTCTTTCCTTTCTGAAATTAATTCAGGCTTTTTGATGTATATAATATTATGCTCAAGCTTTTCTGCAAGTTACAATGACTTAAATAGTTTTGAGAAAATATTTTAGAAATAATTGTGAGAAAAGAAGAAAATGCTGACTCCCCTAATGCTAATTTTCCATTTATTGCACACACACAGTCTGCATTTGGAAACATAATATATTGTCCTCCGCTACCTCTTGGAATTTAAGTACCATGATGCAGGCTAAGCTTTTAATTTTTGAGAGAGGCTTAATTTAATTAATACAGGTTGCTTTAAAAAGATTTGAATGAGAGAGAAGAGAGCATGTTTAATTTTAACAGCAAAGCATGGAAATGGTTATGCAAGCTTTCTGCAATGCCCAGTTTCGGATCCAGAGGGGGGATCAGGGGGGGGGGGGGGGGTTCAAACTTACCCCCTCTGTAGCCTGATTATTTCATTTTCATGCAGAAATTCAGTCAATAGTGTGAAATACAGTTATACTATTTGAATAATCGAACCCCCCTCACAGAAATCCTGAACCCCCTGCTGAATGTCATACCCTAAGGCTAAGCAATATCATTTTTTTGGAAAAGAGATGAAGTAATCTAAGTTACTACTGAACCGATAATCAACAACCAATATTTACAATGGTATGGTGCCAAAATAAAGATTAGATAGTGAGAAACCATTATTGCATCTGTAAGTCAATGGATATGTTCCATATAGAACATTGCATGCCCCTGAAACTGCTTTTTTCTTGGATTATGACAATGATTGATAGAATAATGACCTATACATTACTAAACCGATAATCAACAACCAATATTTACAATGGTATGGTGCCAAAATAAAGATTAGATAGTGAGAAACCATTATTAATTATTAGCTGGGATCTGGTTAAAGGACATTTATGGCAATTGAGATCAACATGGACCCAGATCAGCCTGTACATCATGCATGGTCTGCTGCAGATCCAAGATTTCTGTGAAGGGGGTTCGAACATGCAAATGGGAGGGGGGTGGGGGGGTGGGGGTGCGTCCTTGTATTCTACTTTTGCCTCAAGATTTTTTATGAGATTTCTGCTTTTGTTTGTATTTTCTAGTTTGCTTAAATCTTTTCTTCATCAAAGTAAATTATGTGTGACTCAACAGCAATCAAATTACGACAGTCGACAAACAAATTCTAAATAATAACTAAGTAAGAACAAAGGAAAATTCAATCTCAGCCTAGGTCTATACAATAATGTACGATGTTTTTTGGGAAAAAAGCTTGAGAGATAATTGACATAGTACATAAATGTTTACCTTAGATCCACAATCAAACAACAAGCAATTAACATCCAACACTCATTACATGCATTGTCTAAATGCAATTAACTTCTACATCTTTTTCCTTCACAGAGCTTGATGTTGCTGAAATGTTCTGGTTCCCTGAATTGTGAATACCCTTGTTATAATTCTGACTGGAAAAATTAACACTTTTCCAAACAAGACCTGCTTGTGATGCAGGCTATTAGATACAAAGATCTTTAACCCTTTCCCAAACAAGACCCGCTTTTGACCTCACTTATTGAACTGATTTGGGAAAACATTGAGACAAAAGAAGAAACTGCTGATAACCAGCAGTTTTTCCCTTTGTCTCAATATTTTCCGTGCCTTATTGTACACAAATCCTATAATCAGCATTAACATCTAATTTGTCACCAGCAGCAGCTTTTAAATTGGGAATGTCAATAATTTTGCTGTTTGGGAAAGGGCAGCACTTTGATAACTGAAGACATTGCTCTAAAAACTATAATTAATGAACTGATTCCATACAACATAAGTAACAATGGTTTTCTGGTAAGCATTTCCTTTCAATTTGGACAAGTACAAAATTTTAACATTTTAGAAAGGGTTAATTCCTATCAGGATGCTTCCTGCATTTACAGGCAACATAGAAGAAGATCAGCCTGCATATAAACACAGCCTGATCTTTGTTTACAAAACTTGCTCTTCATTTTTATTCCTTTACCAACGAGACCTTGTTTTGATGTCCCTGATAGAAAATGCTTGGGAAAACATTGAGGCAAAAGAAGAAAAATGCTTATAATCAGCATTTTCTCCTTTTGCCTCAACGTTTTCTATGAGCTTTGTTCCCATTGTTCACATTTTGTTCCATCCATTCTGTCGTTTGCAGCAAATTTTGAATTGGACCACCCTTAAATTTTGTCATGTGGGATTGTCTTAAATCACAATAGTTCTTCAGTCCACTTCTTTTTCAAAAGTTATTTTTCCTGCAGAAATCAGTTTTGCTGTTTTCTGTATTAGGTCTATTCATTTTTGTAACTTTTTCTTTTTTATTTATTTTCACAAAGTCTAAAATTCAAGAATCCATAGAAAATCCAGAAATGTGTAACGAACAAACATGGCATTTATGGTGATTATAAAGATTTATCAGAAAACAAAATAAAGAATCCCGAATGACACTCAAAAGTCTTCGCAGAGAAAGCACTATTGATTTCCACGTCCCTAGCCTAGACGGAAATCTTCTACTTGACGGCACACTTTTAGTATATTGTCTCATTTAACCATTTCCAAACAAGAAGTTAATGTTTGGCAAAATATTGAGACAACAGAAGAAAATGCTGATAATCAGCATTTTCTTCTTTTGTCTAATATTTTCTGTGCTAAATTTAACACAAATGCTATCTTTATGACCATCAATTTCGCAACCTGTGGCACCTTTCAATGGGAACAGTTCAAATTCTTGCCATTTGAGAAAGGGTTAAAACTTAACCCTTTTCAAAACAGTGACACTTTTTGGCACACTTATTGAAAGAAACATGGAAAACATTGAAATCAAAGAATGAATCAACATTGCCTCCTTTTGCCTCAATGTTTTCTACTGATGAACAAAAAACTTTTTAAACAGCAAACATTTTGTCGTCTGAAGCATAGCCTTCAAATTGGGACAATCTAAGTTTTTGCTGAAAGGCCCTCGTTTTGGTATCAATAACAGAATATGCCCCTAGAAAACTTTTGAGAGAAAAGAATAAAATGCTTTCTCCATGTATTTCTTTCCCTCAATGTTTTAACTAGATCTTGTTTCGGAAAGGCTTACACATTGAGAAGGCTTGAATAACTAGCTCCTTTCCCAAACAATACCTTATTTTGACGTCCCTAGTAGTAAATAAGGGAAAGTATTGAGACAAATGAAGAAAATGATCTTCCGCATTTTCTCCTCTACTCTTAATATTTTTTGAGATATATTGTAGGCAAATTCATTCTTTATAGAGGTCAATTTTTTTCATCTGCAGCAGTTGCCATATTGGAATGGTCTTAAATTTGGTCACCGGAGAAAAGGGTTATTAACTTTTTACCCTATGCTTCCAGCATGCAAAGTTCACAAATTCAAACAAATCAATATTACATTAAAATGTGAAAACTAATTTCTTTGGAAAAGAGTTAAACAATGGGATTGCTTGCATTACTCAGTTTCAATATTTTTTCCATGTTTGCAGTCAAAGATCACAAATTAAAATCGTTCGAGCACCATTAATTTTGTACTGCTGTGACACAATGACACTCAAGTTATGCATGATGAATGGTGATTGTTTCAAGTGGTAGCAGCAGCTAATTGTTCCCAGACTCTTCATTGGTTTTAAATCTTTTGTTCTGCTGATTTTGTATTTAGTGTTTAAAACAAATTCAGAGACATTTCAATCAATTTGTCTCAAGTTTTTGCAATATTATCTTAGTAGAAAAAAGGCAATGTAGACTAAAATCAGACTGCACTTCTGTGCAGGCTGATCTTAGTCTTTACTGCCTGCCAAACTACGGTCACAACAGGAATATGACAAAAATAGCATAAGAAGAGTTAAATGTCCCTCACCCCTAATAGAGAATTGTTAGAGAAACATTGAGGAATTATCCTGTATATAAGGAAAATGCAGCCTTTCAGTATGAATTCTTAACTTCGATAATTTTGGTAAGAAATGGATTAATCATTATCATAATAATCATAATCCTCTAACTGGTAGGCCAAAAACTCAAGATTTCCTTACCTTTCTGTTCCACTTTTTTATGTCTTTATAAAAAAATCCTCAACTTACACCTTTTCATGTTTTTATATATCTTATTATAATTCAGTTTCCATTAATGACTATTGTATAGCACATCCATATTTGAATAATCCACTGTGATTAGGGAAATAGAAAAAAATTAATCAGCTAAAATAAAAAAATAAATATTTTAGGAAAATTGACAATGCCTCACTAGAAACTGAAACAGAATATAGTTAACCCTTTACCAGACATCAAAATTTTGGACTGTTCCAATATGAAAGGTGATGCAGACGACAATTTTCAGTTGATGAAATTTTGAAAATACTTTCATTTTTGGGTTAGAAAAGTTAAACATTGTGGAAAATGAAGAAATTGCTTGTAACACGCAATTTCTTCATTTTCCACAATGTTTCCCAAAACCATTATCTTATTGGGAGTTAAAAAAAGCCACTGTGTGGTAATGGGTTACCAGGAAACAGGAAATGGGAAGTAATTTTTTATGGCGCTCATCAATTTTGCAAAAACTGCATTTTTTCAATGATTTTTTCCACTTTTTAAAGCATAGCAGATGTTATGTTTTCGAAGGAGTTTTGACATAAATTTCAAAACCAGATGAACTGCAGCAGAAAATTTCAACACTCTACCAGACTTAAAATTTGTATAAGCAAACAAACCAGACAAAAACTAAATAGGCAGCAAGTTCTGATTTAAACAACATTTTCTCCTTTTCCTCTTAATGATTTCTGAGCAAAGCATGTAGAAATTAAACATTCAGTCAAGATTTATTTTATTCTCTGCAGACTGATCATGATGTAAAGCATCAAAGCTCCAAGACTACAGAATAGGGAACGATATCATCCAGTTTACCGTGATGTTATTTCGGACAAACAGTAGTATTTCAAAGGTGTTCTTAAAAAATATTGTAACTATGGCTTGCTTCAAGCTGTAATTACAAAATTTTATAACAACACCGGCGGTTTATCAAAACATAAGGGAAAAGCTAGTCTATTTTTGGCACAAAAATCATTGCCATTATAAATTGACTTACCAGCATAAGTTACACTATAAAGCTCATGACAATTTACATTCCATAACACACACTAATTAATTTCCTTTTGTACTGCTATATCCTTATCTGGGACTGGGGCCTTTTCTACAGTTCTATAGGAAACAATGTCTGCTTGTATTTGTATATCTTTTGTTTGGGTCAAATTACTTATATTCACCCTTTCCCAAACAAACCCTAGTACAAGAATTAAGTAAATGAAGTTTGTACCTCTGAAATTTGGTACCTGAGAATCTACCTACTAGTTCGACCAGTTTATAACTACTACGGCAGATCCAGAATTTCTGTGAGTGCTTCAAACATACAAATCATAATTGGCGGATCCTGGGGGGGTTTAAATGAACCACCATCTGTAGCTTGATTATTTCATTTTCAAGCAGAAATTCAGTCAAAATTGTGTAAAACTAGGAAAACAAACCCTCCTTTTTGTACGATCGATGTTCATCATCGAACCCCCTTCACAGAAATCCTGGATCCGCCTCGGAGGGGAGGGGGGTGGGGGATGGAATTGACTGAATTTAAACATGAAAATGAAATAATAAGGCAACAGAGGGTGGTTTGTTTGAACCCCCTGAACCCCATCTAGATCCACCACTGTCTAAATGTCTTGCTCAGGAAAGGGTAAACCTTTTCAAAATAATGCATTTTTGACTAGTAGAAATTGAAATAAGATTAATAGAAAGCACAAAACTAATTAAGTACAAAAGAGTACGGAGCCAGTCAATTTGGACTAGTCTACTGCTTACAGTCAAAAGCAACCGCAAACAGTTATTTTAATCTTTTTCCCAACATAGTTTGCATTTTGTCGTCTGTAAATAAAAATCTTAAGAAAATGTAAAGAGTAAAGATCAGCATTTTCTCCTATTCTTCCAACGTTGCTTAATTTCCTAAGGCATCACTTACAAATATCCCTTTATTGCAAATGTTTCAGTAAATTGCTGTCTACATCTTTTTTATTAATTCGGAAAGTTCAGAATTTTCCTCTATACTAGGAAAGGATTTTAAACTAAGTCAAGTTACAACAGACAAAAGGTGTTGATTACAATTAGTTACACATTAGCAGAACAATTCATTGAACAATTCAGCTTATTTTCTTACTGACAGCTTAGATACAGCTTGAAACAAATTTTCAACCCTTTTCTAATTCCATGCTGAGTTTGCTTAACCTTTTCCAAATTCAATGAGCCCTGGTTTTCACATCCCTAAGAAATAGAAAAAAAGCTTGTGAAAGCATTAAAAGGCAAAGGAATAAAATGTCAACATATTCTCAGACTCCTCTTGTGTCTATGTTTTCTATACATCATTAATACACAATCTTACCTATATCAAAACAAGTTATAAATTTCTCCTAAAGCAGCTTACAATTTTTGCAAGTCTTAGTTGTTTGTTGGAAAATCACTATTCTAAAGTCTAATTTATTATAGGACAGCATGCTATTTGAAATCAACTTTCCCTTTTAATTTTTTTGGAACTAGGTAAGCTGGAAACAATTAGACTGGGTTCCAGACTGATCATTTTTCCCTCCTTTACTTTCTCTGGTCCAAAGATCAGTCTGGGGTCAAGCAAAAGCGCCATCTGCTTTTTTCACGATTTTTGGGGGTAATTTCACGAACGGTAACTCGTCCAGATAATTATCTAGTGCTATATTTAGTAACAGAAATCCCCATGGACTAGACTGGTACCCGTATTTCTTCATGGAAATCGGGTACCCGTCTTTTTCAAGATAATTCTAATTAGGCTAACAAATATTGCACAATTCAGCAATTATTGGATTTTATATCTTTTTGGTAAACTGTTATTGCTAAGGGTTAAACGGTTGGCTATAAATCCTACGGTGTCGGTCGCTTAACCCTTTTAAAAACGGCAAACATTTTGACCGCCTCATTTTGAATGCTGCCGAAAGGGATGTTGAACAGAAAAGGATTTGTGAACCAAGAAGCTGAGAAAAAAACTGAGGCAAAAGGGGAAATTGCTGTTTATCAACATTTCTTCTTTCGCTTTAATGTTTCCACAAGCCTTTTCAATTAAACACGTTGAAACCAGGTCTTGTTTGAGAAAGGGTTTGCCCTTTCCCGAAAAAGACCATAATGGAAACGGGTGATCTAAAAAAAGAAGAAAAAAAGCAGAAACTTAATATTACCATCAGTTTTCTCCTTTCATCTCAATATTTTCTTTCTGTGTACAAATGCCATCTTTATCAACAACAGTTTCTGGTTTTGCAGCGTTTTCAAATTGGAGCAGTCGAAGGGCTGACTAATAACCAGAAAACAAAGTTTCAATCTTGTCTAAATTCTAGATGTTGCAGACGACATTTTCAAGTAAATCATTTAATGATATGTAACTTTTTTTTTCTTTTTGGAGAAAAAATTGCGAGAAATTAAGAAGTTATGTGCCACAAGCAATTTCTTCATTGTCCACAATGTTTTCAAAAAGCTTTATCATATCGGGTGTCAAAGGCGTCAATATGTGGGAATGGGTTAGTGTGACACACTTACAGTAGACAATAACACATATAACACCTCTTCTTATCAGTCTGTTATCTTATCCACCAATTTACACCTTAACAAACGACCGCAATTTAGACTCCCATTTTAGAAGATGCTTGCAGGCGACAAAATTTGTGATGATAAAGGTAGGATTTGTTTAAAATAATGCAAGAAAATACTCAAACAAAAGGAGAAAACTGTTAGTATCGAAATATCTTCCCAGCCTTTTCTATTGGAAAGGTCATGTTCGGGAAATGATTAAATAGTTTAAATGGCCCATTGATGAGTTAGTTTTTACACAAAAAACACCCATTTCTCGAAATATTTATTAACTATTTGTCAAATTGCGTCATAATAATTTTTCATTTTTCTCTCGACCATTTTTTTACATTTTGTATCAGACAATAGTAAGAAATGGAACATAACATTTTTCATTGTTTTTCATGTATAATAGAATTTCAAACAACATTAATTTCTCCTACTGTTGTAAGTTTGAAGGAATTTAATAGTTAAACGAATTTATGTTCGAATAAAAGAAAATAAATAAAAAGGAAAAGAAGAAGACAGAATAAAAATCGTTTGCAAGGGTTCCATCCAAGCTTTAGGGTAGTTCACTGTTGAGCTTTAAAACAATCATTTTGTGTCGATATAAACCAAACAAAAGTCGTGCTTGTTCCTTAAAAACTTTTTTTGTAATTGTTACAGAAAAAAATATATGCAGTTTGGGAATGGTTAATCTATCCGCATTGGATTTGCCATGGCTCACATAAAAACCATTGTCCCCCAATTGCATTCTTAAAAATCTATTCATCCGTGCAAAACCAAATTTTACCTGACAATGAATATGTGATTTTGACAACCAAAACTAAAGAAGCACATTGGAAACATTCTTGGAAAATAATGAGAAAATGCTAGAATTTGCAGAAATTTAATTATCTCTCAATATTTCAAACGTAATTCATTCCATTATAGTATCGAGCCTCGTTTTAAAACGACAGGCTTTAAATAGGTTATACGTCTAAAAATAGATCAATCGGTTTATCGGCTTATCATTGGAAAATACCGTGCTTGTCCCCAGGCGTCAATATCAACACGATCAAAAACAGATGCCGCGATATCTAACGGGTATTGATTTTTTATGCGCTATCTTATTGACCAAATTGTATATTGACGACTGAACCCAGGCTAGAAACAATCAACTTAAATCTGAAATTGTGAAAATAGAAGTAAAAAAGATACAGTTGAGAACATCATGAAATTGACATTCTGAGTGGAATGGGAATGTTTTATGAGTGAATGAACGAATGAATGGAATGAGCGTTTTGAATGTTTTTGTGTATCTAAAAAATCGATAACACGCCCACGATAACCTTTCAACCAATCAAACGTGATCTTAAAATAGTAACAGCTCGATATTGGAAATTTATCAATATTATAGGTATTAAGGTTTATCGATAATACGCCCACAATAATATTTCAGCCAATGAAATGCCTTCTTTTTATAACAACCAATTAAACCTGTGAGCGTTTTTAACGTTCATTGAGCGCTATGAATGGTTTTGTGAGCGGAATGAATGAACGTTTGAATGGAATGATTTTGATCGGAATGGAATTGAATTTATGTCAATTTCATGATGTTCTCAACTGTAGCAAACAAATGTTGGAAAAGGACAAATAGAGCTAGAGAAGAGCTGATCATCATTGTTTTCCACCAACACCCCCACCCCCAACACCAGTGGTGGATCCAGGATTTCTGTGATGGGGGTTCAAACATGTACAAAAGGTGGCTTCATAATGAAAATGAAATAAACCAGGTACATAGTAATCAAAGTCTTCTCTGATGTAAAAACACTCTTTGATATTTTGATTTTTCGCTAAATATCAAAGAGCGTTTTTACATCAGAGAAGACTCGGATTAGATACATAGGAGTGTTCATTTGAACCCCGTCTGGATCCACCACTGCTCACTATCACACTTTTTCCATATTATCTTTCTGATTGCAGTGACTGCCTGGGAAAGGCATGTGCCATGCGCCATAGTCACATTGAAATTCCAAATGTCACATTGTTTTAGCCTATGGGTGTGCCCTTGTCACATCAAATTTTACTGTAGATAAGAATGGAGCAATTTTACCCTATAGCCTGTAGGCTCCCGTATTCGAGCACCTTAAGCATTACTTTTGCGCATGCGCACTAAAGTAATCAACATCCGGTGTCACTTACCAAAGATTTAATTGTAAAGTTCCAGTAGTGCAATATAACTCCTTTTCAACGTAACAAGAAAGAAATAAGTCACCTGCTATTTCATAATTTGTACACGAGGTGATCAGTTTCACCAGAAAAAGTTTCCTCTAATCGAGCTCCGGTATTAATTCCTTTCCGGGGTCAACGTCACACATGTTTTTAACCTCCAAACAGCGATTACGTCAGAGGTAAGTAATCCCAGCCTGCCACAACGAAAACCACGTGATGATAGTATGTGCACCTGACACGTGTCAATATGGTAGTTTGTTTGGCATACTCAGTAGTTGTCGGGCTCACGGAAATTAGCCGAGTTCTGACGAATGGGTGACGCGTTTTCGCAATATTTATTTCCGACATTTTTTTTTATTTTACTTTTCATTGAACATTGAACGATCTCAAAACATTACAAACATTCGGCCATTGCAAGAAAACAACAAAAACGTGTGGAAATATGAATTATCAAATAAGGGAGCCTGCTCGAATACGGGAAACTAGAGGCTAATTGTCACATCAATTTTCAAAATGTCACATTGATTTTCTAAGAGGAAGCAACATTGTCCCATTGAAGAAATGTCTTTCCCAATCACTGTGATTGACCTAATGAAAATTTACTTATTAATGAATAGTTTTGTGTAGCAGTTTTTGCATGTCAAAACCTACCAAATAACGTACCTGATGTGAATCTCCCGAATCTATTCGTCATGTGACTGTTGTTGTTTATCTCCTACTTTCACTTTGAGACTGTAACAGTGTTGGCAATGACAGCAACCCCACATCAAACTGAAATAAAATATGTATAGAGCTGATAATGATCTTTGTTTTTGGATATACGTAATCTGCAACTTAATTAGTGTTCATAAGAAATTCGCCCCGCTAATCACAGCAAATCCTATAAAAATCTAGGAACTTTTTGTGTTTTTCCCTCATAGAAAACTTTGCACCGTGTGATTTACCTACTTGTGAATTTTACATATGACCCCCACTTCAAACTCGATGCGCTTGACTAAGATCTTATCTTTGACAGATATATATAACGTTTACCCATTTTACGCCGCCTCTTGCAAACAGTAGAAAATCTTAATATCGCAACCACGTTGTTCTTATAACAATGGAAATGCATGGGAAAGGGGGCCCTGACCGGACCACAGGTGTCTGGACGGGCTAAATTGGAATTTCCCTAAATTTTCAGTGTAAAATAAGTTAATTCGGTGCTTTTTTCGCCAATTATTAAGCCCCCTATTGCCCCCTTGTTTTTACGGACCTGTTAATAGCATGCCAGGAGAAATGCTGGTCTTCGCTAATTCAATCCTTTTCCTTCAAGTCGGCCTATACCTGCTTTCAATATCAGTTAACCCTTTCCAAAACAATACCTGGTTTTGACGTTCCTAATAGAATTGGCCTAGGAAAACATTGAGACAAAAGAAGAAACTGCTGATGACCAGCAGTTTCTCCTTTTGTCTCAATGTTTTCTGTGCTACAATTTGCACAAATTCAATCTATTTCAACATCTAGTTTGTCGTCTGCAGTAGCTTTCAAATTGGAACAGTGGAAATTTTTGTCGTTTGGTAAAGGGTTAACTCTCTCAGAGACTCTGGAATCGCTTTCTGTTGTCAAACTCAGAGAATGAAAGAGTTAACCCATTACCAAACGACAATATTTTAGGTTGTCCCAAATTCATAGATGTTGCAGACGACAATTTCAAATGAATGATATTTAATTTTTTGTTGTTGTTTTGGGTAGAAAACATTGTGGAAAATGAAGAAATTGCTTGTCACAAGCAATTTCTTCATTTTCCACAATGTTTTCCATAGCCTTTTCTTGTGAGGAGTCAAAAGGCGTCACTGTGCAGTAATGGTTTAATAAAGTTGGGGGTCGCAGGAGGTTAAGATCTATGGAGAACTCGATAATGAAATATAAACTGGGAATTAATAACACAATAGTGGTAATGAAAACATTTACACCTGCTGTCTATTAACCCTTTCCCAAACGGCCAAAAATAGAGTGTTCCAATCTGAAAGCTGATAGGCATACAGACGACAAATTGAATGCTGATAAAGAAAAAACATTGTAAAAGTAGATGTGCACAAAATATTGAGGCAAAATGGAAAATGCTAATTATCAGCATTTTTCGTCTTTGTCTCAATGTTTTCTCAAGTATTTTGTATTAAGGAAATCGAAAGCAAGCGTTATTTAGGCTAATTGAGAGAGTAGGAGTGAACGCAAAGTAGCATCTGGATAATGCATGTATTCATAATGGTCTTGGTAGGAGAGTAATGCCTCGGCCTGCATCTATGCAACTTTGGCCGATCTCAGATAGCTCAGTCGGTAAGGTCGGGGTCTGTCAATCCAGGGGTCGCGAGTTTGAACACCGGCACGGCCAGTATCCATTCTAATATTTGACAAAAGTCATTTGTCTCTCACCTATGGGTGATAATTTTATCTATCTGAGAGAGCAGCCAGAGTCTCGAATTGGATATCATGGTAGGACTGGCGAGAGCATTTACATTTTTTTATAATTCCATGGTTAGGTCTCCAGCTGCCGCGATATGACCATGGCAGTTGAACTACAATCAATCCAATCCAATCAATCAAATCGAATCCAACCAATCAATAGGGAACGATTTTATCCAGGTATCCGTGACGTAATTTCGGACAAACAAAATTAATATCATTTCGTGGGTGTTGTTATAAAATCTCGTAACTACGGCTCGAGTCAAGCCGTAGTCACGAGACTTTATAACAAAGCCGACGGTTTATCAAAACATAACGGTAAACCTAGTCTATTTTTATCACAAAATTCATTGCTATTAATTCAATCGATAGGCCTATATCTATAATTATGCTACTAACTTTGACGAACTAGCCTACTTGCTGCAATTTCCCGAATGACAAACTTTTGGACCAGTCCAAATTATTGAAAGCGAAGTCAACGTAGTTTAATGCAAAAGTAGATATACTTGAAAAATGTCACATGTCTACCTAGTTAAGAAAAACAATCGGAAAACATTGAAGAAAATCACATACATGTTTCAAGGGTGCTCCTGCTTTTGATGTAGATCTAGATATTCTGCAGTTTGTAATAAAATTTCTATTATGTTCTATGCAGCTATAGAAAGATTAATTTCGCCACCTTGGACGGAGTAGGCCTAGTCCTACATACCAGGCCCAGTTTCTTAAGTATATTCTCATGAGAACATGCTCAACTTCAAAGGGATACTCTCCAACGTTGAAGGGTATTTGATTGAAGTTCGCGTGGATTTCGTGCGTTTTGAGCACGGTGCTCAAATTTGAGCATGAGAACGTACTTAAGCTTTTCGAGAAACCGGGGCCAGATGTCCAGGCCACGGTTTCTCGAAAAAACTTAAGTACATGCTCATGAGAACATGCTCAACTTCAAACGAATACTCTCCAACGTTGAAGGGTATTCGATTGAAGTTCACGTGCATTTCGTGTGATTTGAGCACGGTGCTCAGATTCGAGCATGAGAACGTATTTAAGTATTTTCGAGAAACCGAGGCCAGATGGCATAACGGGTCATTTCAATGAATAATAGATATATGTTATCATGTTAATTTGTGTTGATCAATATTGCTTGCTTATAGCAGAAAATTCTCCCTCCTTCTCCCTCCAAAAATCACGAAAACGATAACAACAACAACAAAGTAACGAAAATACGAACGGCTTGCCAAAACGACAAAGATCTATGCATGTAAGTTGAGAAGATCGAAACACCGAAGACAAAACGAGGAGACGAAGTTTTCAAACATTTTCGTTTCATTCATCATGGTCATTGTCTTCTGTTATACTTCAGGCCCGTAGGAAGCAATTCAATATTGGGTGGGCTAAAGCCCCATGGTTGAATATTGGGGGTGGGGGCTCAAATGGATCTTTACTGAATTCCAGTGTGAAATAAAGAAAATTTGGCATTATTTGCCAACTTTGGGGGGGGGGGGGGGGCTTATTCCCCATACCCCCCCCCCCCCCCTCCCTGTTCCTACGAGCCTGATACAAATATATAATCATGTGAAAATTCGAGGATGGTGTTGCCGTAAAGATGTTTAATTCAGTAATTTACCAATATTTTTAAGTGGGTTTATATGTGTAAATGTAAGCCTAAAGCATAAACTATTCAATAACCATCAACCTCAATGATTCTGGAACCCTATAAAGTAAGAAATTAATAGGGAAGAAATTAATTTGTATTTGGAGATTTAAAGTAGCAGAATCATTTTGAATACTTAACTATATAAATGATTTGCATTGGCTTTGCCCCGTCTCAATTTGGATCACTTTCTTTAATAGCTCATTTTATTATTAATATATCGCCGCTTTTCAACGAAAACCTCGTAACTGCAGCTTGTGTTAAGCTGCAGTTACGAGGTTTTCTATGAAAATCAGCGATACTGAAGATAACCATATTTCAAAACATTCACAGTGTTCGAATGGATAGTGCAAAACTATTTAAGTACATAACACGTATTCTACTCTTGCTTCTTATTAGGTTCAGCATGATAAGGGTTTCAAAATATTGATTAAAATATCGCCTGCCTTGACAAAGTCTTTATGAATTTTGGCTACAAAGAAATAGGGCCTACTCTCCATGATCATTCGTTTGCTTTGAAAAAGAATGATAAACAAATAAACATACCGCTCAATAATAAGCCTATTACAACAAACAACAAAAGTTACCTGCATCCGAAACCAAACAACAACAAAAATCCAATACACGGAATACACAATGCGACGTGGGGCACGCGCTGAGTCATAACAGAGCTGATATTAACATGTCGACCCCTCATTAATGAAACAAACATAATCAATGCCCGTGACCTCGGGATTTCCCAGGGTTTTCCGATTTCAGGCTCCATGATTGGATAAAGAGGAAAACGAAATGTTCAATTAGCCCTTTCCCAAACAAGACCTGGTTTTGACGTCCCTAAAAGAAAGGCTTGGGAAAACATTGAAACAAAAGAAGAAACTGCTGATAATCAGCAGTTTCTCCTTTTGTCTCAATATTTTCTATGTCACATTTTACACAAATCTCATCTTTAATAACATCCATTTTGTCGTTTGTGGCAGTTTTTGAAGTGGATCATCCTAAACATTTGCCGTTTGGGAAAGGGTTAATACTACAAAACAGCGGTATTTTTACTATAGAGGGGGGCTGTAATGAGGCTTACTCTTATGGATCATGATCAAACTCTTTTAAAAGTCAAGCGCGGATCCAGACATTTTCTCAAGAAGGGGCCGTGTTTTCCAGGAGAACTGTATTGGCGCATGAAAAAAATCCTGAAATACCTGTAGGCTATCACGCGACACAATTGGAGGGGACATGAACACTCGGAATACCTTTTCGGACCAGCCCATGAGATGCTTTCTAAGGATGTTGCTCATATTTCTTTGGGGCGCCAAACTCAATGTGATAGGCCTATGATTATAATTATTAGAAATAAGAAAAAAATATTCGGTTTTGCAAAGTAAAAGACAACGACTTTTAAAGACCGGAAATGTGAAACCAGTAACTGTATCCCAGCAGGCAAAAGACGTCACACAGACGTCTTTTTTTGGTTGAATAGTGGTCACGACGTCATATAACCAAATATCGACCAGAAAAAGACGTCTGTTTCCAGACGTAAAAAAGACGTCCTAATAAGACGTTTTTATGACGTCTTTTTCGGGGTGTGGTCGCGACTTCAACATGAACACAACGTCTCTCCACAGACTTAATTTCAACGTCATCTTAATTACGTCTTAGGGACCTAGATTTATTGACTAAATTCCAATAATGATGTTTTGTAAACACTTTTTTCCTATTGGAAACTTTTAAAGTTACATGATACTTACTCCGTAACAGTATCTATTGTGCACTCTTTGTCTACAAATCAACACAAGTGTTCTGCATGGCTGCTTGGACCTGACGTCCCTTACAGAAATGAAAACTGTCCCAGCAAACATGCTTATATGGGTCCTATATGGGATGTGTATGGGTAAGCCCATGTGGGTAGGCCCATATTGGACCCAAATAGGACCTATGTAGGTAAGCCCATGTGGGTTTGATCATAAGGGACCCAGATTGGTCCCATATTCCCAGCTTATGGGCTGTGTCTGGGCAAGCCCATATGGGTATGCCCATATAGGACCTATGTGGGAAAGCCCATGTTGTTTGGACAATAAGGGTCCCAGTTACAATAATTGACTTGCGCCCATTCAAGTACAACAGAATAATTATGTATACATGAGCATATCTAAAATATCCATAATCTGAATATGTAGCCTATAGAATTATAAGTTTTCAATTTAAATGACGATCTTATTTATATCCATCAAAATTAATGACCATCAAATCAATACAAATTGAAAAACAACAACATTAGATTCAGCAAGACAAGTAAGGCAACATCAATAAGACATGTCTAATCCTTTCTCGAACAAAACCTGGTTTTGACTTCTCTAATAGAAAGGTAGGCATAAATTGCAAAAAAAACCCATAGGCCTAGAGATATTAGCAAAAGTTGATAATCGGCAATTTCTTCTTTTGCATAAGTTTTTTCTGCGCTATATTGTACAGAAGTACATTCTTTGTCAATATCGTTTTTTAAACATGGGCTTCATGTTGGATCATCTGAATTATTTTGTCGTTTTAACGGCGTTTAAACTGTAATTAGTCTGTTCAAATCACTAACATAATCTTATCAATTAGTGTGTTACAGTATATTAAAGGGAAATAATTAAAAATGTTGACAATAAATCATGTTTTTACAAAGCGTTTATGTAAAGAAAGCATTTGGCTTAATAATCTTATATGATTCTGTTTAAAGAAATTAAATTGTGTACACATTTTCAAAAAAAGATAGAAATAAATCTAGACATAAAATTATATCAAGAAAACATATAGATAGTTATAGAAAGCATCGAAAATGTTATGACAGTTAAGACCAAATTCCTAGGTAGCAAACCTTAGAAAATGTGTCAAGGTCGTCAGACATACCTGGCGAGACCTTTATCCTCTATGATGGGGAATAATTACCCCTACTGAGCGAGAAGCTCTGGAAGGTTTTCATCTTCGATCAACACCAAACGAAAGCCAATAGAAAAAGTGGTCGGTTTTACGTTGAAAAGACGTCTTTTAGAGACGTTGGGAAAACGTCTTTTTCTGGTTGAATTTGATATAAGGAAAGACGTCTTTTTCAGACGTCTTTTCAACGTCATTAAGTGACATTGTTCAGACGTCTTTTCAACGTCATTAAGTGACGTCTTTTCAACGTCACTTAATGACGTGGAAAAGACGTCGAGAAAAGACGTCTTTCCTTATATCAAATTCAACCAGAAAAAGACGTCTTCCTGACGTCTCTAAAAGACGTCATTTCAACGTAAAAACGACCACTTTTGCCAGCTGGGATCTTGTGGAAAAGCATGCTCGGATCCAGGTTGGTGCCCAGGGGCTCGTGTCCCTCAAACATGTAAATATGCTTACCAAAGCATTTACTAAAGTTTTTTCATGTGCCAATGCAGTCGGGCCCTTCTGAAAAACACGGGCCTTCCTGGGAAAATGTATGGATCCGCACATGAAAAGAATATGTCAGAAATTTACTCGACTGATCGAGATCGAAAACAAGATTGAAGAGGCTTTTTTCAAAGAACGCACTTCAGAGAAAGGGTTCGACCTAGGCTGGAGCCGATTAACCCTTTCCCAAACGGCAAAATTTTAGGGTGATCCACTTCGAAAACTGCCACAAAATGTGACAAAATGGAAGTAATTAAAGATATAATTTTTGTAAATAATGGCATAGAAAATATTGAGACAAAAGGAGAAACTGCTGGTTATCAGCAGTTTCTTCTTTTGTTTCAATGTTTTCCCAAGCCTTTTCTAATAGGGACGTCAAAAGCAGGTCTTGTTTGGGAAAGGTTTAAACAAAGGTAGGCCTACTGGTTGTTTGCAGTAGATTATAAGGTGCGATGTCCCTCATTAAGAATCATTTACCGCCTGAATTATCGCGGCAGGTATCTTGGCCCCACTTCACTGGATCTGACTTCTTAAGCAGGTTGTTCTTAATTAAACTTTGACCTACGGTCTTGTTCAACCCTTTTCTTAACCAAATTCCAGACGACGAAAAATTAGTCTGTTCCAAATTAAAGTAGGCCTATGTTACAGATGAAATTTTCAAAAAAATATATATATATAAAAAAGAAATAACAGTTTCAGGGTGTACAACGTTCGAACTGCATTATGGGTAATTTCGGCTCCGTCGTGGAGAATTTTGTTGAAAATTTCCTCGACTCAGGAGTGTTTATCAAATATTTCCGCCAATTCACGACCGATTTTGAAAAACTAACGTGGAGTGCCCCCGCCTTAACGAAAGCAATCATCGGATGTTAATTTCACGTTCCTGCACATAGTGATAAAAAAGTTATTGAAGAACGAAATTTGGAAAATGCGTTTTCTGATGGCGCCGCCGTGGAGAAATTTACAATGCTTTTGAAGGAATGGAGCTAAAATACCATTGCCCGAGTACGAAAGCATGATGTGTGTTATCAGAACGAGCCTAACCGCGGTCCACCTGACCATAACCCTCAGAAATCTGATTGAAACTGTGAAATTTAAGCAGTTTGCAAAATTGCCTTCCATATATGTAATTTTGTAAATAAAAGTAATATTTATATTTAATCTATATTTTTCTTCAGTGAGTTTTTGGGCATGAATATTGCTTTATGTTTGTACTGTATGCTACTGTTGATTTTACTGAATAAAGATGTTTTAAGGAGCACAGTCAAATTTTTACTGGAAACAAGTTTTGGACCAAAATATCACATTCATCAATAATATGTATTAAAAGACATTGTTACCGGGTTTGGATTTCCATGTAATTTAGCTCAAAGTAAGAGAAAACATGTAGTATGTTTTTGTGATAATATGGTATCTTGACAAAGTCTCCAACATACATAACTTTGGAGTTTAAGTTTACTCTTTTCGCAAATTTCCTGAAAATATACACATTTTAATGATTAATAATTTAATAATAATAAAAAAAAGACATTCACAATAATTTCCTCAAACACTTTTTCTGAAATTAATGTTATGCCTTATGTGTCTCGGAGCAAATTCAATTGACAGATCTTGAAAATTCATAAAACTAAGGTTTTGGGACACATGAAAATGGGGACATGTTTCGTGTCATAGCGGGAATAAGTCAAGGTGCCTTTTTTGGAATCAAGTTTTGATTATCTAAGATACTAATTGCATTTTCATAGCTTGTTCCATTATCACCATGCAGAATTAAAGAAAATTCATGCATGGGCAGATTTGAGACACCCACTTTCAAAGATAATTTACTTTCATACGATTTTTTCAGATTTTCAATTATAACTTGCATTCTTATTTAGATGTCCAAGATGGGCTTTTGAGTAGGTAAAAGAAAAATAAAAGATAAAAGATACCATATCATCAAAGTTAGAACATTGTGCGCGAGGTCATTGTCCTGCAACTGTAAGTGTAACAACTTGCCCCGTGTAACAGATAGGCCCGTGCTCCCCTATACTAACATATTCATACATGAAAACATGGAAATCAGTATAGGATCAACGAGATTGTAAAATCATATAAAAAAAAACTTTGTGAGCTGCCTTAACCATTTCCTAAACAAGACATGGTTTTGGTGTTCCTAGTAGGAATATGATATTATTTCGATAATATACAGGGAGAAGAAGATTATCATTTTCCAAAAATATATTCTTATTTTCTTTCATTCTTATGATATCAGTTTTTTGTTGTCTCCAACTATTTTTGAATTGAGTAAGTCTAAACTGGGGTCGTTCGGGAAAAGATTAAAAACAAATTCATTTTAACGGCGAACCACTTAAATTGTACAATTACGGAGACTCATGAAAATCAACGGAAAATACCAAATACGTAAAATCTTGTGGTTGCGGGCACATAAAGCTATTCTTAAATAGGAGTTATTTTAAAAGCGTTTAGGAATACTCTCTGAGTAAAGCATTAAAACAATCGGACGTTAAGTTTGTCATGTCAAATGTACATTTTACGGTCTTACTACGTACATAGACACGATCTAAGTAAGATAATACATAGGTGATATACAAGGATGCATTTGTATTGTTCGATCCGTTTCCTATCGGTGGCAAAGCACAGTGCATGTCTTTTCACATGTTTTTCCTCCACGGCTTTTTATTGCACACTCCACGAAGGAGCAATTCTGCAAACTGCTTAAATTTCACAGTTTCAATCAGATTTCTGAGGGTTATGGTCAGGCGGACAGCAGTAAGGCTCGTTCTGATAACACACAGCATGCTTTCGTACTCGAGCAATGGCATTTTAGCTCATTTTCTTCAAAAGCATTGTAAATTTCTCCACGGCGGTGCCATCAGAAAACGCATTTTCCAAATTTCGTTCTTCAATAACTTTTTTATTACTATGTGCAGGGACGTGAAATTAACATCTGATGATTGCTTTTGTTAAGGCGGGGGCACTCCACGTTAGTTTTTCAAAATCGGTCGTGAATTGGCGGAAATATTTGATAATCACTTACCTGGGTCGAGGAAATTTTCAACAAAATTCTCCACGGCGGAGCTGAAATTACCCATAATGCAGTTCGAACGTTGTACACCCTGAGTTTACGACTTTTTGGTCTTCCACAGCCTATTTTCCGAAGGGCGTCAGAAACCGCCAACGTTCTGGCTTTCGTTAAATACTAGACCTTACGAGAACAGAAACAGTTTGATTTCCAAATTTCTTTTCTTTTTCTCTCGAAGTTTTCTATGACCCTACGCTATCCGAATTTGAACCAAAATTAGGCTATCAATATTATATTTTGTAGTCTAGTTGAACCAGTCATCTAGGAAATGACCAAACTCTTATAATTAGTGTTTAAGGTATTCCATCCATCATTATCTACCAACGTGCAACTTCGGGCGTCATCCGTGGTAACATAATGTCGATGGTAGGCTATCCGGATTTTTTTTAAATCCGACAAGCCTTATCAATTTCCGGGCTAGGTTTTTGAAAAAAAGTTAAGAGTAGTTGCATGTGCGGGCTACATCTTAAATAACATGAATTATCAAGTTTTATTCATTTCCTTAATAACAATATACCTTCGTACATGTAATATGTTTCAAATGGAAGCTAGTACGTGGACGACCAAATTAATGTTGATAAAGAAAGGATCAATTTACAATACAACAGAAAATATTGAGACAGAGAAGAAAAGGATGGTTATCAGCATTCCAGTCTTCTTTGGCCTAATTTTTACAAACCCTCGCGCTTACCATTTCACGAGGTAAAACATTTACAGGAAGTCTTTAATGATGATTTTGTGAATACGTAACAGTTATGAAAATTGTTTGAAGCAAAGAAGGTGAGAAAACGCTAAGGATCTTTTAAACATCACATGTTTTTAAAAAAAAAAGTTATAAACGACCAACCAAAATTTTGTTGTTGATGTTATGTCACGGGATTCCCCGACATGAATTTGTGCGTCGATGAGAGAAAGATATCAAATGTCAGAAAAATGATTCTGTGTATTCTACATTTGAAGGGAAAAGGAGAAGATCTATTTCGGTCGAAATATGCAAACTAATTAACGTATTGAAAGCCTTGCATACCTGGACTACCATAGTTTCAGTGAAAATTTGTGTGATAGAAAACAGACCGAGGATCCCTTTGTTTTCAAGAAACACATGTTTTATTGTTTTACGAAATACTTTGTGCTCATTTGCTTTATCATTCTTTGATCCAAGAGAATGACGACAAGGTACACTGCCATGCTCACACAATATTCTTCAGCGAGATTGTTCAACCCTTTACTAAACGACAGAATTTCCACTATGCATGCTATGGTCTCATTTGAAAGTTGTAGTATATTTTCTAACTACAATGCTCTGAATTGCTTGAGTCACTCAACAGGCCTGGATTTCTTGTAACATCTTATCCATCCTATCCAAGTTTTAGAGCGAAAAAGGTAAACGAGATTGTTCAATACTTTTGGTTCTTAAAGCCAGACCAAAGTAAAAAAAATATTTGGCTAATATCTAGGCAATAGGCTATCCTATGGTTAATAATAATTGGCTGATTGGTTATAGTATTCGTGGCTGAAAAATTGAAAACAGATTGAAACATAGACCAAATCTGGATTTTTTAATTCAATTGCACAACACTCAGGACTTGGGCTTCTGATTAGACAGAAAATTACACAAAATGCAAAATGTTATGATTCTGTCCAAGTTTTGTCTTAATTGTGTGGCTAGACGACATAGAAGTGGCGAAATACTTTAGAAGCAAAATGTAAAACATATGACAGTACGATTATAAATAATGGATACTACATAAGACAAAATGAAATGTCAATGTTACAAAAGACATGTAACTAATGTGTGAACTCTCCATGCTTTCTTTTCTATATCATAACACCTCTTTTCAACAAAAACCTTGTAACTACAGCTTAAAACAAGCTGCGATTGTCAGGGTTTTCTTTGTTGAAAAGCAGTGATAAGACTTTGATAAATGAAATTATTATTTTTGTTATTCCAGCTGTTTTTAAATTGCTTGGATTTTTTTATCAGTCTTAATTCTAAAATTTTGTAATTTGTGAAAGGGCTAAATGTGGTCTCCATCGGTTTCTTACCTGACCTGACTAGTGAGATCATTTATTGACGAAATCAGATTCAAATCAACAAGATAATCAGTATTTTTTTTCCTTTTGGAACAATATTTTCTGTATTAATGTGCACATAGGGGAGACCGGGGCTAGTTGGTCCATGGGGCAAGTTGGTCCAAGGGCATTTTCTCTAACACGGTGGGGATTGTGCATGATGGGATGGATAACGAATACGGACAAAATAATCTCGATTCTGGTAAGATTTTTTTCAATAACTTCCTTATTTGTGCGTCAATTTTCAAAAGGTTTGTTGCATGTACCCCGCCTTACCGAGCTCTTTCATCGGATGTATGACTTACTAGATAACTCGTGGTACTCTTTCCAAAATATTGTCCCAACCGACCAGAAAGCGAGATGGTAACGACTACGGCGAAATTAACGGGAGAATCCTTGTACTTTTCTCAAAAATCGATCCCAACCGACTAGAAAAATGACCTGGATTTTTTGTCGTTTTTCGATCGGTTGGGATCAATTTTTGGACAAAGTACAAAGATTCTACAAACAGGTCATATATCTGAGGAAAGAGCTCAGTAATGCGGGGTACATGCAACAAACCGCTTGAAAATTGATGCAGAAATAAGAAAATTATTGCATAATTTCTTACCTGAAGCGAGGCAAATTTGTCCGTATTCGTTATCCATCCCATCATGCACAATCCCCACCGTGTCTAAAGTGATAACAAATATGACGACAGTATTCTAAAGGTACAAAATAATCCTTGATTACAACGAATTTACTGAAGACAACAACATAGCTGTCTCTGATCGCATTAAAGAATTAGAGAAGAAATTCTGATTTTGCACCACAAAAGTAACTTTCTCACACCTGCATATTTTTGTTTTTGCCTTCTCTATGTATCTAGTAACATGCATAAGTTATACATTTTTAGAAAGCTAACTATATATGGAATTCAACAGCATGTCTTTTCTTTTTATTTATTCTATGGAGCTAGGGATATGAGTGAATACTTGCAGTGTGGTATGGTCGGGGCAAGTTGGTCCATTTTTGACGGGGCAAGTTGGTCCAACGGAACTATTGATAAAAAGTGATTAAATATCGAATTTTCTTCTGTCGCATTCCGTGACAAATTTTCAGTATCAGTTTTTGCGTAAACTATAAACTTTAATCGAGTAATTGAGTGGAGATCTTTGTATCAAAATAAGTCACAGAGAAAGGCGGGCACATTGTTTAGTCATTCGAAATGGAATTTAGTATTTAAATGAGTATTTACGAAAAACTCATCCTTACCGAGCGTTTTTGATAATATAAGTTAAATTAGAAAGATTATGTAGACAATGTCCGTGGTTACCACCTGTAGGTTACTTTATGGCTACTTGTTTACCAAATATAGGATAAAGGCACTAAGCAGTGACTCGATTGTCTTTATCAACTTCAGAAACAGAGAATTGTATCAAATTGGTTTCTGAGAGGGTATCTTATCGTAATACTGAGGATGTACACTATTTTGAAACAGTTTTATGTTAATAAATGCTTTTGGAAATAAATACATCTTTGTTTGAGGCGGACAATCCATTTTCTTAAATATATAATCTATTTGGACCAAATTACCGCGCTGTTCGGACCAACTTGCCCCGACATCGGGGCACGTTGGTCCAGTTGACTACGTCTCGAAAAACGACTGTATTGCCAATAATATATCATACTTAGACCCCAAAACAATTTAAAAAGTTGGAAAAATGATTGTAATGAGTGTCAAAAGCAAAAATAATAACATCAAATTAATATTAAATTCAACATCTCGGAAAATGTATTTTTTTGGACCAACTAGCCCCGGTCTCCCCTATCCTTCATTTACCAACATAGTTTTGTCGTACATGTGTTTGAGACATTATAACAATGCAGTTTGGGAAAGGGTTTTTCACTTTTCTTTTCAAAGAGGCCACCCTACTACGAAAATGCGGATTCGAATGAGCCGTGGGCACGGATTTTTTTAAAAGAAAAAAGATGAGTCACGTGTCTTATTTTGTGGTGTCAGCACACATACTCTTGTAGCCATGGATGTAGTTATCAGTAAAGGATACCAATAAGAGGGAGACCAAAAGTTCAATCTTTGTGTTTATGTCATCCTATTAAGGTAGTCCACCCCTAACGAGATTAACGTGACGTCACAATTACGTACATGTATTCGAGCGACGTCGTAAAATTCTGTGGTGTAACGTTTCACTGCCCAATGTTTACGCCGTCGCCCTAATAGGTCCGGATTCGTAACGAATGTTAACGACGCCACACGAAAATTGTCCGACGTCTGTTGAATCTCACAGAGGAGGAATGACTCATTCTCATAAAAGTTACTCTTTTTGACGACTCCACTGGATGGATTTAAAGGGACAGAAGAAAAATTTGGTAAGCAGCATTTTCTCATTTCTCCCTTTCCTTCAAGGTTTTCAAAGCGATATCTTGATTATTTTTTTTTTTCAAAGTTTGGGTCAGCATTATTTTTGTCATGTTCGTTTGTGAAAATTCCAATTCCCCGACGCGTTATAAATGAGCCGGATTCTGATATGAGGGCCTTTATAGCATTTGGGATCATGAAAGATCCAGATTGACTTGTTGCCGACATAGGCCCTACAATTTTTAAAAAATCGCTGCTCTTTCTACAAAAATCTCGCTATAAGGCATACAGCTTTTAAAAACCAGCAGCAGTTGCAAAGTTTTCGAAGAAAAGCGACGAAATGTAGGCCTACTGTATTAAGGGCCCTGGTAATCCGAGTCTTCTCTGATGAAAATTCGCTGTTTGATATTTTGGATGTCTCTATTTACGTAAATAGCGACATCCAAATATCAAAGAGCGAATTTTCATCAAAGAAACTCGGATTATCAGGGCCCATGCTCCACTTCGATAACTTAATGAGATGCCAGTTATACGGGAACAATTTAGCGTTTGCACAATGTTGATCTGAACACACGTTGGTCTCCAATGCTAAATGCATATTTCTCCAGATCATAACTTAAAACATATAGATCTGGGCCATGATCTAGAAAAGGGACTGTTATGGCATTTTAGATCTACAAGGCTCTAGATCAGTCCAAAGAAGTCTACGTATGCACGTAGTTTTGTTAGGATATAATGTTGCTAAAATAATTTAAACCCATTGCTACATAGTGACGATTTTAGACGCCGTCAAGAAAATGTCCTTGGACAAAATAAGGAAAATGAAGAAATTGCTCATTACAAGCAATTTCTTCACCCCCCCCCCCCCCCAAAAAAAAGGGAAAAGACACACATTCCATTCACTTTCAATTGCAATTTGCAACCTCTTGGAATTTGGAACTAAATTTTGCATTCTGTGAATGGGTAAAACTAGGGTCCTTTTAACGGATCCCAGCCCAACTAATTTTGTTTACCTGGTCGTAACTTTTTAACCCTTTCCCAAACAAAATTTTAAGGTGGTTCAGTTTGAAATCTGTTGCAAAAGACAAAATGAATGTTGCTAAAGGAATAAATTGTGTACAAAATAGCTCGGAAAATATTAAGGCAAAAGGAGAAAGTGCTGATTATCAGCACTTTCTTCTTTTGCCTCAATGTTTTCCAAAACATAATCTTCTAAAGGACGCCAAAAACAGGTCTTGTTTGGGAAAGGGTTAAACAGGGACAGTGAAGGAGTTGGGGTTTTCTAAACATTGTCATTTAGTAGCCATGGAATGTCGTTTTCTACTCTTCGTTTTATGTGGTTTTCCAGTGACATGGTTTGGACATGCTTTTCTGGAACAAGAAGACTACGGTATGTGAGCTAATTAGAACTTGAAAAGCAACGAATTTTGTGCTAAAAATAGAATGGTGTTTATCGGTATGTTTTGATGAAACGTAAGTATTGTTATAAAAGCTCGTAACTACGGCTAACTACGGCTTGAATCAAGCTGTAGTTACGAGATTTTTATAACGACACCTACGAAATACTATTGTTTGTCTGAAATTACGTCACAGTTAGTTAGATAAAATCGTTCCCTATTGAAACAATACTCTAAACTAATGCGTTTTTGTCAATGTCGTTCAGTTACCACTTTCCAAACAGCAACGAAATGAAACGCAGTAAAAATATATTTATTAAACCTTTTCCCCAAACAAGACCTGGTTTTGACTTTCCAAATAGAACTGACTCATGAAAATATGCATATTTAGGCAAAAGGACAATTGACGTCGCGTGTATCAAATAAGGGGTGGCGCGTGTATCAAAATAGGGATGGACTACATTAAGGGTCAAGATCTCTTTTTTTCAGTCTCGGCTTTGAGATTCCGCTCCATAAACAAGTATTGGTATCATTATCATTTTTTCAGGCACCTTCCTCTTCGACAAGGACGCTCATGGACCGAAGGCCCTCATTCAAGATGGCGGACGGACGGCTAGTAGGTACGAAGGCTATTGTTGGGCCGTGTGTCTGTGCGACCGGCCGCTGAAAATCAACCAATCACTTCACTTTAACATCTCAGAGATTGAGACAGGATGGGGCGATGCAAATCTTAACGTCGGAATCAGTTACAAGGCACCGATTGATTATCAGCTTGGCGACCTCGTTTTGTGTGACGAAAACGTCACTTCCGACTTACCGGAAACGGAAGTGTTCATTTTCGAGCGATTCTATTCGGACGATAACGTTTATACGTTCCGGATCGGCCATGACGGTAGGGCGTATCTAACGCCAAACGTCACTGAAAGCGGGGTCGTCTTTGAAAATGTTGACGTCACAAAAACGTTGTGGGTGATCTTTAATTTGTTTGGTGACGCAAAGGCTGTAGAGTTAATCGGAACAACATAAAATCCTGACGGTTTTTCTTGACTTATAAAATAATGAAACGGCTTCATAAAATGACTTTAACCCATTACCAAACGACCAAACTTTGGACTTGTCCGAATTCAAAGATGCTGCAGACGACAATATGAATTGTGTAAAATTTGGCATTTTTTTTTTATTTTTCTGGGTAGAATTTTTTTTGGGAAATGAAGAAATTGCTTGTTACAAGCAATTTCTTTATTTTCAACAATGTTTTTCAAAGCCATTATATTGTACGGAGTCAAAAAGAGTCATTGTGTGGTAATGGGTTAAAGTAAAACATGGGCTATGTACGTAAATTACGTCAGTAACAGTGGGATGGATTGCAACAGCGTTGACGTAACAAATCCCTTCGTTGATATTCATCTTGTTAAGTGACGTGCATTTTACTGTGCCTGTAGCGCTTGCACAGATAAAACAAACTCCAGGCTATCAACCCTTTCTGAAACAAGACCTGGTTTTGGCGTCCCTAAGAGAAAGGGTAGGTGAAAACACTGAGACTAAAGAAGAAAATGCTAATAACCAGCATTTTATCCTTATGTCTCAGTGTGTTTAGTTATTTGCTGTACATGCATTCTTATTTTTTCAAGGACACAATTTGTCCTTTGAAGCAGCTTTTGAATTGAAATAAGCTAACATTTTGCTGTTTGGAAAAGGGATAGTGTCACCAGCAATCACTGCGAGACAATACCAACTTCTATTTTCAAGCATGAACTTTTCTTCATTTTGATGAACTTTGTAGGCCTACTTTTCATTCATATCTTTATTTCCTCCATCAAATGAAGAATGAGGGACCTTATAGGAAGTATGAAAAATATCGATCCTAGTCTGTCTGCGCAGTCCGCGCAGCCAGGCTAGGGCTGCAATTTTTCACTGTTATGTAATTTTCTAAATCCAGAAAGTTTTCCCTATCTTACTAAAGAGATGTTCATTTTTCGCATACGAGATCTGATTTACCTGTGCTGGGTCTGACAAAATTTGGATTTTGGAGTTCGGATAAGGTCCCTTTTAGCGTGACGGGTCACATTTATTTAACCCTGAAACAATCCATTGTTTTGTTGTTTGAGAAAGAGTTTCAGAGCTACAGATAAGTGGCAGTAGTGGCTTTTCAATGTGGCATATTTCATATTTTGTTCACAAAACCCATCGCGTCAATCGAATCAAATTAAAACTTGATTTGAAACAATAAATTAAGAGCACCTTTACCTCCTCTTATAGATCTGTTGCTCTGTTGCAGAATCATTTGGAAGTCGATTGTGCAATTTATGCCAGGGTCCCACTGTAAATCTGATCAACTCGACCACGCCCGATCGAATACAGATCCAGCTCCATCGGCATAGCTGGTTGGAAATAGTCGAGGTGATCGAGCTTGATCTGCATCGCTCGGAATGCTGACTCGAATTATTTTACATGTCAAAGATGTTCGTGTGCGATCGAGTAGATAATCGATCGTGTATTGATCGGGTAAAAGATCGACCTGGTCGAGAATCAATCGTGTCTGGATATCCAGTGTGACCAGGTTAATATAGGCTTCCTTTACCAGATCTGCACCCTATCATTCTCACTGCCAATCAAATCAACTCGATCAACTCGTTCGCTTAAATTCCCCGATCAATCCAGACCAAATAACTATTTTCTCAATCTCTAGTTAACCCTTTCCCCCAAAAAAGACCCGGCTTTGACGTTCATATGAGAACCATTGTTTGGGAAAACATTGGGGCAAAAGAAGAAAATGCTGATACCCAGCATTTTCCCCTTTTGCCTCAATTTTTTCCATGTTGGGCTATATTTTGATCAAATCTCATCTTTACCAGCATCTATCTTGTTGTCTGTAGGTGCTTTCACATTGCAGCAATATAGATTTATGCTGTATGGGAAAGGGTTAAACAACTCTACAGCTGATTTTACCGGATCAATCGCGATGGACAGATGCAGCAGAGGTGGAGTTGATCGGGAGGTGGTCGGAGAGTCACTCATGTACAAGTCCAGGTAATCGGGTGCAAGTGATTGTTTGATGCAGGTCGAGTGAGAGATTTCAACTCGATCACAATCCATTTTCAGACACGATCGGTTTTCCACCAGGTCGATCTATATATTATCCAATCATTTTTTGCCGTCAAAAACAATCGAGAAAGAACATTGAGCCATTCAGATCCAAGCTCGATCACCCCGATCATGCTGAATGTGTAGCCTACTCGACCACTTGATCGAGTTGATTTGATCAGTGAAGATCATTAGTGATAGCGTTCTTTATTCAAAGCCTAGACACAGTGCTCATCCCCCATTATATATTAGACGGCACTAAATTGTGGACTGTTCTAAATTCAAAGGTGATGCAGACAAGAATTTCAAGTGAACATATATTCGTATTTTTGTCTTTTGGGTTTAAAACAATGTTGAAAAAGAAGAAATTGCTCGTCAAAAGCAGTTTGCCCATTTCCAATGTAGCCTAATGTTTTCCAAAGCCATTATTTTGTAGGGAGTCAAAAAGAGATTGTGTGTGAATGGGTAAAGAAAAGGCGTGCGGTTGTAGGCTACCTCTAGATCTACCACCATTATTAATTCTCTGTCAATATTTTTTACGTATATAATAACGGCGGAGAATCATGTTTCACACATCATATTTTTATAGGCCTACCAAATATGAGTAAGGTGGTAAGAGTCACATTACAGACCCCTATGATTCTTCAAACATTCGTTTAGTGGTGATCAAGATGCTTGATTTGGCGCCTGGACAATAATTGTCCAATTAAGTTCAATTAAGTTCAATATACAAAAAGAGAGCACGTTCTATCGTGCTTTGTCGTTTATTCAACCATGGTACCGAGTTTTATATTGCCTTCGGAGTACTTTGATTGCCACAAATCATGATCAGCAAGACGATTTACACATTCCCGTTTCTAGGACGCTTGAAGTTGGGAAATCCGCTGAATATTTTGTTTTATTCACCATTTCTCGTATTATTTACCGTCATAAATCGCATAATGGATGTTTATTATTTGATTTTCAAATGATGTAAACGAACAAGTTGAGTTATCGTGTTTATGAAGCCCATAATGCAAATAATTCAACGATAAAGCAGACTACAGAAAAGTGCACTAGTAGCCGGATAGCTATGGCCGAAGGCGGAAGAATAAATGGGTTTGAAGTAAAGGTATCATTCTTTTGTCATTTTATATCACTCATTAAAGCATTAAATTTAAGTTGTTAGTATAAAGAAAAAATGGGGTTTTGATAAATGTTAAAAGGTTAAAATGTTAAGACTTGAATAAACCTGCAGACGACAGATTCACTTGAAATAGTCAAAGGAATTTTCTCTGTTTGATTCAAGAATAATAATAATATTGGTCTCTAACATTATTCTAATTATTGTAAACCCTAATAGGGTATGTTTATATTGTCATCTTTTTAATAAATTTGATCTGCAAAAATTCTTTTCGATTAAAATTTGGAATGCTTTGAAAATAAACATTTGTGCGAACGATCCTCAATTTGAATAAACTAGAAGAGCTTTTTCCAAGAATGTTGAGGCTTTCAAGACAGCACTCGGCAGATCCGGCGAGTAACACCACCGCACTCCCTCACCGTTGCATTAAAGCCAGAAGTGGATACAGCGACATAAAAGATTCAGATACAGAACATTATTCTATCAATTTGATGCATAAGACCACCATTTGCTTTCAGATACTTGTCAATACTTGTTAGATACATTTGTAAATATTTTTGTGATGAAAATTAGTTTGAGACAAATGTGAATTGAAAGTGAAAGTAAGGCATAAGATAAAAGGGATTGTATGACAAACTTCCCTTTTATAATACATGTACTTCCTGTACAATTTTAGTTCCTTGTTCCCTTTGCTATACATATTAGAAAGTTATTACTGTACTTTTTTGTTTCTGGTACTTTAAAAAAATAAACTGATTTTTTACTGCCTGGAGAAATTAAGGGCATTGGACATGGACAGAAACATAGGGAGAAAAGTAAATTGAATACAGTTTATTATAACTAGTAAATCTTGCATTTATATCAATAGTTTATGACTTTTTTATATCTTTATTTTAGACTCATTCAATCCTCAAAGATTATACTGTTGAGTGGAACCAGAAGTTAGGGACTGGAATCAGTGGACCTGTTAGGTAAACACAAAATAAATAACTTT
Source organism: Fragum sueziense (assembly GCA_963680895.1). Lineage (NCBI taxonomy): Eukaryota > Metazoa > Mollusca > Bivalvia > Cardiida > Cardiidae > Fragum > Fragum sueziense. Next base: position 55,291,374 of record OY804603.1, on the reverse strand, counting down.
TACACAAAATAAGTTTTGACAAAACCTGGGAAGAAGTTGTGCTGGATGACAGAAGAAAATTAGGAATGGTTTCTACCGACCCTCAAAACCGGTCTAAATGGAGAGGACGACTGCGTAGCAGACCTGTCAGACAAGTCCAACCCTTGGAAGAGGAAAACAGACTTTAAAATAGATACACATACTCAGACCTGGGGTAATCGTAATCTGTAATTGTGATTACATGTAATCGATTACAATTTTGTAGTAATTACAATGTAATCTGTAATCGGCCCATTTCCGATTACATGTAATTGTAATTTAATAGATTACATTGCAAAATTGCCTGTAATCATGATTACATCCCGATTACATTCTGATTACATTTGATAGTATATGCTTTTCCCCATGTTTAAATTGTTTAAAAATTACTGGGGGATAATCAAAAAGGCTATGTTATACTATAATACTCTGCTTTGCTTTTGGGAACTTGGATCTAGATTGATGTCTGTGTCTCTTTTAAGATAGAACTAATTGGTATGAACTTGATTTTTGCTGATAAAAAATTAACAAAGAAAAAGTTATTATCAGCATTTCTTCTTTTGCATCAACATTTTTCTATGCATTTTCTATTAAGGGTATCAATACTTGCTTAGGAAAGGATTAGAGACTGATCATTTCAATTGATATTCTTTTATAGATAAAACAATGCTCCAATTACTGGTATAAGGGGATTAAGGGAATAAGGTGTCAACCTTAGATAATCTCTTGCCCCTAGGCCCTTGCTTAATAACCTGATTTTAATGCAACCCTTTATTCCATTCAAAATTTTCACAGGGATTATAGAGTTGATTTTCATATTTTATTTAACATTTTGCAGTAGTTAATTTGAACATGCCCTTGATAATACATCATAATCACATTTCTTTCAGTCTATTAAGAAGAGGGCATTCATAAAACTTCATGGAAAATGATGCAATTGATATGCAATTTCTGCATATACAACAATATTTTCTACCTAGAAATAAACTTAATATGTGATGTAAAATATTGTTTCTGTGAAAATGTAAAATTTTGATGTATGAACTACAAAGTATTCTTTAGCGAAAGCAAATGTTTAATTAATACATATCAAAATCCAACGCATTTCATCAATGTATAAACATATTAGTGTATTTTGTTTTTGTCTTTTTTCTCTCAACTACTTGAACTGTTGATTATTAGTATTAAGCTTCCGACACCTGATAAAGAAACAAACGTTAGGCTGATAACAATTGATGTGATTCCTTAAATACCTACGGTATCTGCAAGGACTTGTGTAAAACAAAAAGTATCTATATAATTGAAGTCAAATAAGGATGTACACCAGCTGTTTGCTGAAAGGGCTTCCTTCTAAATGATTTTATTTAACCCAATTCCACATGCCACCATTTCATACTTATGTATCATAGTTGTAGAAAAAAGAAAACATATTAAATTGATTAAAATTGTTGATAGTTATTTTAGCCCATTCTTCATATGCTCTTTTTTGTCTCCTTAAAAGAAAAAAATCCTATAGGGTTGTTGAGGTTTTGACATATTTCGAATTGTAGCATGCACCCATACATAAGCCACTAAACATAATGATAAAAGGAGATTTAGAGAATATTTGTTTATTTACCTTTTATCCTTTAGTTTAACATATCTTTTGAACAGTCTTCGGTATCTTTGAACATTACCCTAGTATTTATGTTAACAAAAGATGTAATCAGATGTAATCAGGGTAACATCCCAATTGGTCTACTCCCATTTCGTCTACTGTTTTTTAAGTGCATTGAGTCCCAATTCGTCTACTGTCCCAACTCGTCTACTTTCATGTCAAATCATCAATAAACAACATTATTTTTTATTGAAGAAAATGAATTAAGTCAATATATTCACAAATGAAATAAAAATGCAAACATTTTGATAAAAATCGTATAATATCATATTGAAATACAAAGTATAGAAGAGTAGACGAAATGGGACTTATGTCAAAAATAGTAGACGAATTGGAAGTAGACCAATTGGGAGTAGACGAAATGGGATTAAACTGTAATCAGATGTAATCATGATTACATTGCAGAAGTAATCGTAATTGTAATCAATTTCATTTGAAAACTGTGTAATCATAATGTAGTCAGTAATCAAAGAAAATGCAAGTAATTGTAATTGTAATCGATTACATTGGCATGTAATCGACCCCAGGTCTGCACATACTTATTCAAATGATAGCATAAAATGTATTGAGACAAAACATGAAAATGCTGATAATCAGCATTCCAGCATCTTCTCTTTTCCCCATATTTTCTCTACGGTCTTCTACCTTTTTTCCAATCAGTCATTATATATCCTTATATCATATGCAAAATATTTCATGTTAATCCAGAGTTCATATGTTCAAAACCCCGCTCAACCAATGCCCTCTCTGACATTTCACAAAAATTACTTGTTTGTTAAAAAGTATGAAATGTTATGAATAATCTAAGTGGGTTGAGACTATTTTGCAGCTCAGAATTGATGTTATGTTTGTATTGGTGTCATAAATATCAAGAACACAAGGTAAGATGGGCCAGCTGCCACAATATGACTGAGAAAATGGCTTTTTAAAATGACATTTAACCCCTTTGACTCATTTAATTTTCCAGACCTTGCAAGCTGAAGAAAACCGGTGAGCGGTTTGCCCTAAAATGCCTGCCAGACACACCAAAGGCTAGATCTGAGGCGAGCCTACATGTGATGTGTAGTGGCCACCAAAATATTGTCAGTGTTGTGGATGTATACGCCAACGATATACAGTTTCCAAGGGAAAAACAAGCAAAGTAAGAATAACATGCCTTTTCCCTTTCCCAAACAGTGACTCCTTGGTAATGAGTAAATACTGCCAGATAACATAAAACCTTGTAGGTTATCATTATATCAACCATTTCCCAAACAAGACCTAGTTTTGACGTCCCTAATAAAAAAGGCTTTGGAAAACATTGAGACAAAAGAAGAAACTGCTGATAACCAGCAGTTTCTCCTTTTGCTTCAATATTTTCCTGGCTTTATTTCACTCATTTAATACGTTTGTTATCATCATTTATGTCGTTTGCAACATCTTTTGAATTGGACGACCCTTAAATTCTGTCGTTTGGGAAAGGGATAACTGCACTAGGTGTTTGAAAATAACTTATCAGAGGTCAACATAACGAGTGTCAGCTGTATATCAGGGGCTTTCTTGTTTCAGAAAAACATCACACTTTATTTGGCCTTATCTTTTAGCCTGATGGGTCACATATGTGACCTGTCACGCTATAAGGGACCTTATATAGGATGTGTGAAAAATATTGACCCTAGTCAGTCTGCGCAGTCCGAGCAGCCAGACTAGGGTGGATACTTTTCACTTTTATGTAATTTTCTGAACCTGGAATGTTTTCGCTATCTTACCATTAGTTCATTTTTAACATGTGGGATCTGATTCAACGGTGCTGAAGTTGATCAGTTGGTAAAGATTTGGAAATATGATTTCTGATAAGGTCCCTTATAGTGTGACAGGTCACATATCTATATTTCAGTGATTATTTATTGCTGGTGCTGGAGATGATGGAGGGAGGAGAACTGTTTGACAGAATTAGTAAAGAGAAGAAATTTACAGAGAAGAAAGCTGCAAAATATTTCAAAAAGGTACCTTGCTAATGCACAAATAAGTAAACAATAGATTATTTTTACAATTTCCCGAACAGTTCCTCGTTTATCTCATAGGGAAATAATTTAAAAAATTGAGAAAGAAGAAAATTCTATTATTGAGAGATAGGGGGCATCAGGGATCAAATTTCAACTTTTTTGCCACTTGCTAATTTTAGCGAGTGCTTATTTTTACAACTTGCTAAAATGGAAAGTCTACTTGCTAAATGCAGTTTTGGAGAAAATCTTGTGATTTTGCTTAAAATGCGCAGAAACATATAAATTTGACTATTCATGTATTCCATGTCAATATTAGTTAAATCCTCGCTAAAGCAAGACCTATTTTTGATGTTCTTAATAAAAATGCTTTGCAGTGACCTAGTTTTATTCTGTCATTTTGTTGTCCGATATTGATCGCCAATTTTTCTGTCTAATGACCAAGTTACAAGTCAAAGTTGCATAGCAATTCATTCTATGATCGTAATACTTAACTCAGAAATAGTTGTCAATGACTGACACTCGCTGATTCTTGCATTATTCGGCGAAAATCAGTGTTTACTTGCAGTCACGTTTTCCTACTTTCATGTCTATTACCTCAGTCTTAGTAGGCCGTAAAGCGTCTGCTTCAATAGGTTTATTTACGTCACGTGATATCAAGGTCAGTTTCACTATCGATCTTGTGAGGGCTTGACAGCACTTTATAGTCAGAATCTACGTCATTTTTTAACATAGCCAATCATAATTGTGTGACTTTGTTCACGCGGTGAATTCTGTCCATATTTGGTTATGTTTACTACAGTTTGTTTACAAAAAGCCCGCGTGTCAGGCAAGCGCGCGAAAAAAAGGATGACGCAATAAACCATGCTCAATTTTGATTGGCCGTATCCCTCTTTCACGAGAGTCAACAATGATGTAACTTCTCGTACATAGCGAGAGTCTCGAATCCAAAAAAATGCGTTTTTTTTTAGGTCAACCTAGTGGTATGAAATGGAGACAAAAACAAAACCCCTTCAAAATGATGAGAACACCATATTGACGCTGAGTGCTTTTAACATGTATGCTGTGAATATTCTGTTAAATTAGTTTTGTCTCATTTAGTATAGCGGCCCCCAGAAGTGGTTTCAATAAATAGGACCCATATTTGAGGATTTTATGAATCGCTTCACAGGTGGGCCTACTCCAGCTTCAAACGACGGCAGCGAGCCGCCAAGCCTTGACTTTCATTCACAATTCAAACTCTATTTCTTGGAAAAAAATGGCTTCCGGGGACAGGCTAACTTAAAAGTTGCCTTATTTGTTTTTGAATTTTCTTTTTTCGTTTTAGATCTTTTGTACTTTCATTTTCACCCAACATAGGTCAGCCAGAAAATCAGACTCGCAGGAAAAAGCAAGTGCTGATTTTCTCAACTCGCATTCCGGGAAATTCACTCGCGTTTTGCGAGTTAGCGAGTGCGAAATTTGATCCCTGGGGCATATTGTTTTACTGTTATCTGTGCATCTGTCTGTTAGTCCAAAACTTAGCATGAAAGTAATATTGGCCTTTTTGGGGGCATTTGGCTTTCACAGACATACCATATAGCACTTTATTTCTGCGGGGACTTTATTTCTGCTATTTCTGCGGTCCTCATCGGCACCACAGAAATAAAATCCGCAGAATTTTAACCCTGAATGTACAGGTTGTTTTCAATTTTAGTCAGTACAAGGACAAGTTAAACAGTAACCCTCTGATGCAAAGCGCAATTTCATAAAAATGAAGGGTTTTTTTCATTCAAAAAATGATGTAACTATAGCTTTAATTAAGGTGTAGAAAGGACATTTTTGTTTATCCATTAATGAATGATTCAACAAGTTTGACTGATTGGTAACAGTTTGACACATCTTTCTTTTCACACCTATCTGTATACAGCATTGTTTCCCATAACGCCTTTATAATGTAGATACTGGTAAATGAGTGGGCTTATCCCTTTACCCTAACGGAGCAAATAGAAATCGTCTTTCAAACTATGTCCGACACTAACTAAAACTGATTTGATAGCGCAGAAATAAAATCTTGGATTTTTCAAAATGAGAGACCGCAGAAATATGTTCCGCAGAAATTTAACCCGCCTGATTTCTGGAAAAACCGCAGAATTTGGACCCCGCAGAAATAAAGTGCTATACGGTATTTAGTTACATTTGATTATAAATCATTTTATAGAAAACACAAAAGATTTTGATCTCTTTTTATCATTGGTTGATGAATAAGTCTTAATAAAGTTGCAAAGTAAAAAGTACCAAATAAATTTAAGTTTACTTAAATTGATATGACAAATAATTGGAACAAAATAGCAAATAGATGTTTTTTTTCAGATTGCATTAGCAGTGAATCATTGTCACAGTCTACATGTTGCACACAGAGATCTCAAACCAGAAAATGTATTACTCACCGATAACTCAGAGGTTTGTTATGGCACTACATGTTTGTTTTAACCCATTTCCCACATTAAATCATACTAGATAAGGCTTGGGAAAATTGAGACAAAAGAAGAAATGCTGATAATCAGCATTTTCTCCTTTTGCCTCAATATCTTTTAGCTATTGCAGACACAAATCCTTCCTTTTTCAATGTCCATTTTGTCGTCTGCAGTAACTTTCAAATTGGACCACCCTAAAATTTTGTCATAGAGTTAACTATTTCCCAAACAACAAAATTGTAGTGAGGTCCAATTTGAAAGTGAAGTTCATGCAATAAAATTGATGTTATTGGAAGTAAAATTTGTGAATAAAGAAACTCAGAAAATATCGAGACTAAAGAAGAAAATGCTGCAATGTTTTCCAAAGCCTTTGCTCTAAGGGACTTCAAAACAAGGTCTTGTTTGGGAGAGGGTTAACTATTTTACGAACAAGATCTGTTTTACTTGATAGAAAAGCTTGGAAAGACATTGAACCAAAAGATAAAAAGCTGATGAGCACTTTTGCCTAAATATTTTCTCCTGCATTTATGGATGGGTTTAAGTGGTGGGTTCCCATTAACCTGACCAAGAGTGTGACATTGCACTGCATGATGGGAAAAATAGTTTAATGCAAAAGTTTTGTGAACAAATTCATACATTAATTTTATGGACATGGATGAATTTTTTATATATTTTTCCAAGTCCCCTGACGAAGCATATGTTGTCTTGGTTTTGCAATATCATGCAGAAAAACAGGACTTAATCCTTTCCGAAACGACAAATTTTTAGGATGTTTCAATTCAAAAGCTACTGCAGATGACAGGATGGATGTGAATTAAGATTGAAATTGTGTGTGATATAGCCAAGAAAATATTGAGGCAAAAGGAGAAACTGCTGGTTATCAGCAGTTTCTTCTTTTGTCACAATGTTTTTACAAGCATATTCTATTAGGGACGTCAAAACCAGGTCTTGTTTGGGAAAGGGTTAATGTGAAATGTTTCGAATATTTGAAATATTTCATTTCCTTTATTACTTCAGGAAGCAGAGTTAAAGCTGTCTGATTTTGGTTTTGCCAAGATAGATGACGGTAACTTGCAGACACCATACTTTACTCCATACTATGTAGCACCTCAGGTTTGTATAGAGATTAACACTTTCACAAGCAAGACTTGATTTTGACGTCTCTGGTAGAAAAGGCTTTGGAAAACATGGAGACAAAAGAAGAAAATGCTGAAAATCAGCATTTTCTCCTTTTGTCTCAATGCTTTTTATGTTACAAACTAATATTTTCATACGCAAAGTAATCATATGTTAAAAGGTTTGAATAAAGAAACATGAAGGTTTAATGCTGGTTGCTTTTGACTTATTGAAAAACAAGATTAGGGTTAAGGTAGTCCATCCCTTATGAGATTCTTAGGACATCGGATGACTTCATAATCATTTGGTGGTGGAACATTCCAAGCCTGAATGTTTATGACGTCGCCCAAATAGGTTCAGATACGTAACAAATGTTAACTGCACTACATGACAAATTCTGGCATGGTATGAATCCCATCAAGGATAGACTACCTTGAAAAGTAATCTAAAAATATGACAGGAATGATTGAATTTGGCAAGAATCACAAAATTCAATGACTAATCAATGCAGTCACTCAGTTGAGATTAGGTTGTATTCTGAAAAGCTTACTTTCCGTCACTTTGAAAAATAAGATATATATCATCTTGTTTGTTTTCAGGTTTTAGAAGCACATAAACATCAATCAAAATTAAAAAGAGGCTTGATACCAACATCAAAATTATATACGTATGATAAAGTAAGATTTGTTTATATCAGAATCCTTCTTTGAAAAAAAAAACAACAAAAAAACAGCACTTATAGCTCATACAGAGTCAATCCAGGGGTTTTTAGTTTCAACCCAACCCAGTCAATTATCCTTTCTGAGAACAGTCATTTGCATTTTCTGGCCAATGAATGAATTCAAACAGGACCAGATTTTCACTCTGACTTGAGCAGGAAATAAATTTATGCGATGTTAAGAATTGTATAAGTCAAAGTGGGATGGTGACTTGAATTGGATGTTGTGTTTGTACTGTGTTTGTAGTGGACAGAGAAAAACATTTACAACAAACACATCAAATAGTACATCAGCCACTACAATATAGCTGGGAAAATGTTGATCATGCCATACATAAATCCCCAATTAATCAATCAATTGATCAATTTCAATCAATCAATTTTTAGATCAAATTTCTTCTAAGACCTGCTCAATTCTTGTCAAACCATGTTTTATTGATCCATTACTGCACAGTAACACCTTTTAACTCCCTCATAAGAAAATACTCAGGAAAACATTGTGGAAAATGAAGAAATTGCTTGTGACAAGCAATTTCTTTATTTTCCACAATGTTTTCAAACCCAAAATGGAAATATTTTTAAAATTTCTATCATTTGAAATTGGCGTCTGCAACACCTTTCAAATTGGAACAGTCCAAAATTTTGCTGTCTGGTAATGGGTTAATTTGACAAACGGTCAAACCTCCATATTTTGCGATAAACCTGACCTTGTTTCAGTCATGTGCTATGTGGAGTCTCAGTGTTATACTGTACATCATCATGTTGTGTGGGTACGCACCATTCTGTTCTGAAACTCCAAGAAACAGCAACGATTTACACTGTTCAAATTTAGAAGACGCTGTAGGAGACAAAATGGGTGTTGAAAATGATTAGCTAAAAGTCCTCATTGTTTGAGAATGTGTTATATTTAATCTACAATTTTGTCGGATGACCTTGACCTTTGACCTTGTTTCAGTCATGTGATATGTGGAGTCTCGGTGTTATTCTATACATCATGTTGTGTGGATACCCACCGTTCTATTCTGAAACTCCAAGTCGACAAATTACCATGGAAATGAGGCGTAAAATACTCTCCGGGGAGTTTGAATTTCCGGAACATGAGTGGTCATGTGTGTCAGAAGATGCCAAAAATGTTGTTAGAAGGTGAGAGGTTTGATGTTACTTAAGACATTTTCCAAACAAGCCTTGTTTTGATTTCCTCAATAGAAAAGGCTTTGGAAAATAATATAGCAGAATTTGAAGAAAATTCTGAAATGGATTCTTTAGAGCCAGATTTATCAAGATTTCTTAAGCGAGAGTAAGAAAAGAATTTTTTAAAGCGAGATTTAAGTGGCTCAATGTAAGTGCATGTACTCTATACTTCTTATGGAGCCTTAAGTTAGTTCTATAGAAAATAAATATTAGAGAGAATTGAGTCGTTTCGAATGTGATAATTTATAAATGGTTGCTAAACATTTAGCCCTTTCCCAAACAAGAATGTATATCAGAGAAAGCTTTGGAAGAGCACTTTCTGTGCTAAAATATACATAAATCATGTCTTCATCTATCCATTTTATCCCCTTCAGTATCTTTGAAATTGGAATAGTAAAAAATTGTTGTTTGGAAATGCGTTTAGGCATTTGATACTAACAGCTTTCCAGGGGTCTATTCAAGATCTTTGCGAAACGGCGTAAAACCCCAATAAACCAATCAAGATCTTTGCTGCCCTCAAAAAGATTGTTCAATTCATGACTCTATTAGAGAACAACCATGAGCTCAATCCATGTTGTCTCAAAAATTATTGCCAATATGCCCTTTTTCCAGATATTTGCTCATTCTTTTTTCCATAACAGTATATTAGTAGAGATCTAGAAAAAGGGTTGTAAAGCATTTGAGACCACTATGGAGCAGCAAGGTCAACCTTTGCTCTGGTACAGTCTAATAAGGATCAATGCTACTCTCTTTTAGATGCTGTAGACTATGAAGAAGCATATCTTAATTGTAGTCTTTTATATGAGATATTTCTTCCAGTTTACTCCATGTGGACCCATCCTGCAGGTTAAATATAGAAGAATTGATGTCCATGCCTTGGTTAGATCATGCCCCGGATAACCAGCTTAGTTCTCCAGCAGTCATGTCAGATAAAGTAAGTCTTTTTATATATAGCAATAAGTGTGAACATGTGTGTCAAAATGCATCACTTTTTGGAAAAAGGTTGTTAAATATAGAAGAACTGATGTGGTCACCCCCTCTTATCTGTTGCACTTCATATTTGATGTCCATGCCATGGTTAGATCATGACCCTGATAACCAGCTTAGCTCTCCAGCAGTCATGTCAGATAAAGTAAGTCTTATTATAACAATGAGTTTGAATATGTGTGTCAATATACATCACTGGTTGGAAAAAGGTTGTTTTATATATATGAATTGATGTCTATGCCTTGGTTAGATCATGCCCTTGATAACCAGCTTAGTTCTCCAGCAGTCATGTCTGATAAAGTAAGTCCGATAAAGTAAGTCCAAGTCTGAAGCTGGCATCTGTTTTATGACATCTGATCAGCTGTTTTGCAATAGCTTGTCCAATACCTGCAGCAACCTTTACAGTGTAATGCGGATCCTTGGCAGATCATTTAGACTCAGTTGGTCTAAAAAAAATTAGGGCATTTTGTTCATCGTTAGATACAAAACACATAGTGTTATGATCTGTTGCAACAGAAATGTAATTTTACAAGGAATTACAAGGAATTACTCTATTTCCAGATCCTTGCTCATGTATATGTGTATGTTTCTTGTATGTTTGCAATAGATATAGATCTATACTGAAAAAGACTTCTATGAAATGACAAAAAAAACTTTTCTTCTGTTTATGTCTGCACATTTATAGATTACAGACATATTGTTTGGTGATGTAACAATGCATAAGACTGTGCAACATATCCTGACATCGCTTTTCAACAAAAACCTTGTAACTGCAGCTTAAGCTTAAGCTGCAGGTACAGGGTTTTTGTTGAAAAGCAAAGATTTGTATCTCATATCTGGTATATACTGGAATTTGTTTTTCAGCAAAGTATAGAAGACATCAACACAGCCCACTCCCAACAGCTTACATTATTACGTAAACCAGAAAGTCCGCTGGTGTTAAAACCTCTTGTACAGACGCACAACCCTATATTGAGGAAGAGAAAATATCGACAGAGCAGTACGGAGGTCATCGAGACTAAACGGAAATCCAAAACAGAGGCTCCAGATGTGCTTGTTAAATCATTGAGAGATATCATAGCTTATTGTATACTCCCACCAAAAGGTATATCTATGAGACAGGATCTGGAAAAAGGTCCCTTATAACATTTGTGGAAATAAGGTTTCCAGATTAGACTGTGGTTTAATGTAGCCTAAAATGGATCCAATCTGCTAAGTTTCAGTAGCCACTGGTCATAAACAAGCTATTGGAGAACACTATGGATCTGGATCAGACTGTGCATATGCACAGGCTGATCTGGATCCATGTTGTTCTCTAATGCCTGAAGGGACATTTCCAGATCCCGGTTCATATATAGATAATTAGAGCTATGAAATTTAAATTATTCTAAAACAAAGATACAAGACTGAGTTTTTAGACAAGATTATTTCAAAATTTCTGAGAGACGCCATAGCTTACAGTATACTCCTGCCAAAAGGTGCTATTTAGAATGTAATACATGTATTATGAAAAGACCAATACTCCAATGATGAACTGAAATATTATATGCCCCAGTATCGAAGATCGGGGTTATATTGTTTTACTCATGTCGGTCTGTCCATCCATTTGTCTGTCTGACAATCTGTCTGTCTGTCCGAAAACTTAACATTGGCCATTCCGGGGCATTCATGTTTCCCAACACACATCTTGTCTTATTCAAGTTTCATGTGCAAACATCATATCTCTGTTCCTACCTATGATATTGTTTGAATTTCTACATTGAGATAATTGTGCAAATGATTCATTTACAGTTGATATAGATGAGAGTGATTTAGTACATCTAATCTGTAGGTGTCTGGTGCTACAGCCAACACTAATTCAGTTTAACCCTTTCCCAAACAAAACCTACTTTTGGCGTCCCCAATAGAATAGGCTTGGGAAAACATTGAGACAAAAGAAGAAAATGCTGGTGATCAGCATTTTATTCTTTTGCCTCAATATTTTCTGTGTTATATTGTACACATATCCATTCTTTGTCATCATCTGTTTTGTAGTCTGAAACAACTTTGAATTCGGATCACCTTTCAACTTTGTTGCTTTGAAGAGGGTAGTGGGTTATGCAGACTTGATTTGTGACTAGCTTTCATGATGAGATATTCTTGTCTGTTGTACTTCAAAATTTCTACGTTTGATATTGATTGTGTTAATTGATTTGCAGTTGATAAAGATGAAAGTGATCTGGTAGATCTAGTCAAGAAATCACTGGTTCTACAGTCTACACAGAATGGGTTTAATGATATACTACAGACATGGGATTGGGATGGTATGTAAAACGATTTTTTATGCTCACTCCCTTTTAAAAGATTTGGGCCATCAAGTTGTGGCTAATGTAGATGTTTAAGGGCATAAAGTAAAGATGTTGCCTTTAAAATGTGTATCTTGCAACCATTTTCCACATACTGTACACTTTTACCCTTTCACAAACAGCAATCTTTAGGACTCTTCGAATGGAAAGTTACTGCAGATGAAAAAATAGATGTTGATAAAGAAATGAATTTAGAATTCTTCTTATCAGAAAATTTAATGAAATGGAAACCTTTGTATGTTTATGTGTCAGTGTATACTTTAATGTATGCAATAATTGCATAATCAAATAGATCGAGAATGACAATTTAACATTAAAAAAGTACATGTAATGGTTAATCATCGAAGTCTTTCTTTGGTCAGATCAGTTGAAATAAAGTTTTAAAGATACAGGTTTAGTCAAACTACAGTAGCATAATGACATTTTGTCCCTGTCTTTATGCTATCTTTAATTATTTATTATAGGAAACAAGTTTCAAGACAAAGTTGACAAGGCAAAGCTAGCACAACTTGTGAGTGAACTAGTGCAAGATATAAATAAAGACAAACATACGGACAGTGTAAACAATTCTGAACTAGTACAAGATATAAATAAAGACAAACATACAGACAATGTAAACAATTCTGAACTAGTACAAGATATAAATAAAGACAAACATACAGACAATGTAAACAATTCTGAACTAGTACAAGATATAAATAAAGACAAACATACAGACAATGTAAACAATTCTGAACTAGTACAAGATATAAATAAAGACAAACATACGGACAGTGTAAACAATTCTGACAATCATGTAGACAGTGTAAACAAAAATTATTGTTCTGAGAATGGAGTCAGTTGAATAATACATTCCATTTGACAGCGTTTTCTTATGCCCTATAAGATAAACATTCTGGAAAATGAAGAAATTGCTTGTGACAAGCAATTTCTTCATTTCCCACAATGTTTTCTAACCAAAAGCTACAAAAAATGTAAAATAATATTTGTATAAAATTGTTGTCTGCAACATCTTTGAATTTGGACAGTCTGAAATTTTGTTGTCTGGTAATGGAATAAGAAAGAAAGAAGCTGTAATTAGGAAAAAAAGACTTATAACCCTTTCCCAAACGGCAACATTTTGGACCAGTTCAATTTGAAAGGAATTGTATACGATTAAAAATTGATATCAAATATGTCATAGCTCAGAAAATATTGCAGGAAAAAGAGAAATTACTGATGATCTGCAATTTCACCTTTTCTCATAATGTTGTCCAAACCTATTTCCACTAGGAGAGTCATAACTATATTTTATTTGGGTAAGGGTCAAACAAGACTGATTTTTCAAACATTCACATTGATGATTTTCTGAATTACAGCATTTGAGATTAAGATCATGGTATGTTTAGTTACATTCCGTTTAGGATTTTTTGCTGCTATCTTACACACTGGTTGTGAACTCGGCCAAAGCGTGGGACGCTTTTTCGTGGACAATGTATTCCGTCAGTGTTGTTATAAAAGATTTTATATAACAACACCGACGGTTTGTCAATAGATAACGGTAAACCCTGTCTATGTTTAGAACAAATTCATTGTCATTTGAAAAACTATCCAATCAGATATTAAAACTCACATTTAAACGCAAAATAGCTATACCTTGTTGTAGAGAAAAACATCCCTCGCTTTGGCCGAGTTCACCACCAGTGTTACAGTTGCTACAGCTTGTGTGGTACAGGTCATAATTAACCCATTCCCAAACAACGAAAGTTTAGGGCAGTCCTATTCAAAAGCTGCTGTAGACGACAAAAATGATGTTAAAAAGGAAGGTATTTGTTTATAATATAGCACAGAAAATATTGACAAAAGGAGAAACTGCTGGTTTTCAACAGTTTCTTCTTTTGTTTCAATGTTTTTCAAAGCCTTTTCTATTAGGGACGTCAAAACCAGGTTTTGTGTGGTACAGGTCATAAAGCTGTTGTAGAACAACATGGATCTTGATAAGACTGCATGTATCCATAGTGTTCGCAAATTAGGGACCTTTTTCCAGATCCTGACTCGTATTGAAAATTGTTAACCCCAGATTGATTCTGATAAAATTATATATGACAGCATAATATATTTTATTAATTTATTTTCTAATAAATAATGTAATATGCAAACAGTTTGTTCTCGTTCTATACAACTGTTGCACCATTGTTTGTTTTCTATAGTGCTTCTAGACTTTGGACTTCCCATCTGTTGAGAAAAAATGTTTTCCTGTAGAAAATATGGAGAAATGAATCTTAAAACGATTTTTAGATTCTTAACCCAATCCCACAGATCGACTCTTTTTTTACTCCCCGAAAAATAAATGCTTATGAAATCATTATAGTAAATGAAGATATTTCGTGTGCCAAGCAATTTCTTATTTTTCCCATAATGTTTTCTAACCCCCCCCCCCCCCCCCCCCAAAAAAAAAGCAACAACAAATGTAAAATTTCATACACTCCGGAAATTTTATTAATTTGGATGAGTCTAAAATTTGGCCGCCCATTAATGGGTTAAAAAGAACAAAGTAAGCGTTGCTGAATATACAATAAGAAAGTAATAAAATATTGGTTATCAGCGATTTCGACTGTTCTCATTTCAAAGCTTTTCTGGATACAGACGTCAAAACCACAACCAGCCTGGGAAGGTTTAACCCTTTCCCAAACGGCAAAATTTTAGGGTGATCCAATTTGAAAGCTGCTGCAGACGACAAAGTAAATGATCACAAAAGGCCACAATGTTTATGTTATAGCAAAGAAAATATTGAGGCAAAAGGAGAAACTGCTGGTTATCAGCAGTTTCTTCTTTTGTCTCAATGTTTTCCCAAGCTGTTTCTATTAGGGACGTCAAAACCAGGTCTTGTTTGGGAAAGGTTTAAGCACAATCTCTTGTATAAAGGTTATAGTTTATATCCACTACAGACGGCACATCGGCGGCCGTAACTTTATGTACATAGCACGTGTTAGTCGAGCTGTCAAACTCATACGATCTGCACGTGAACGTCGCGTACAGACAGGCGGACGCACAGTTCGAGTCTGTACTGTTGTAAATAACAAGTTCGTTATAACCACCTATCACGTGACCCAGCTCCGCCTGGAACGTGTTTCCGTACGTTGTACAGTCTGAAAAAGAGCAAGGGAAAATCATTAACCGTTTCACAAGCTTCTAAACTATGGACCGATTTTACGCAGTTAATCGTGACGTAATTTCGGACAAACAATAGTATTTCCGTAGCTGTTGTTATAAAATCTCGTAACTACGAGTTGATTCAAGCCGCAGTTGAGAGATTTTATAACAACGCGGATGATATGCATGCGACAACTCGGTTCGATCCCCGTTCCCAGCGAATATACTTTCCGACATTTGCCTTCCTATGATTGGTGAATATTTGTAGATTTTAGTAAAACTACAGTAAGCGGCACATCGTATAGCACATGTTAACATTTTGTTCCAATGTAATTGAACATTGAACAAAATACATTTAATTTCACACGTGCCATACGATGTGGTGCCAACTGTAGCAGTTGGACATGGTCCTAGAAATTCACGCGACGTCGAAAATTTTCGTTCGGCGCCGTGTGACACGTAACGTCAAAAGTTGCCGACCAAGGATGCAACAAACGACTTCATATTCGGTAAACGTATCCGAGCCTATTCGGGCGATGTCGTATAATTCCGACATCGCGTAGATCTCATTAGGGGTGAACTACCTTAAACAAACTTACTTGTAACACACTAGTATAATTATTACACTAGTATCATTTTTGTGTGAATAACCATGGTAACATTTACAAATACTATATTATCTTTCACATATCCGAACCGGGCGATGTCGTGAACATTCGGCCCTGGAACGAACGTTCCACCGCCGAATGTTTACGACGTCGCCCAGATATTTCCGACGTCGCATGGATCTCATTAGGATCCGATGGGCTACCTTAAAGAAACTTACTTGTAACGCACGTGTATATTTCACTTTTGTGCGAATAACCATGGAAACATTTACAAATACTGTCTCTACATTCGGAATTCAGATCCAAACAGTCGCTGTTGTACGTACAGCTCTGACGTATTGTGGAATCAGATTGGTCTACCTGAAATCATATTTATCCATTTACCCATTACCAAACGACAAAATCTTGACCTTTCGAAATTCAAAAGTATTGCAGATGTTGATTTTCAAAGAACGATATTTGAAAATTGTTGGTTATACTGGGTAGAAAACATCGTAGGAAATGACGAAATTGCTTGTATGGAGGGCCATACGCTTGTACGTTATCAACAATAGCTATATAAATCTTTCAAAGTGTTGTTCAGTGCACGACGGACTTAACCCCTTCCCAAACTGCCTGTATAAATGGACTATTCCACCTTGAAATCAATTAGAGACGACAAACTGAATGTTCCCGAAAAATATGGAATTTGATATGTTCCATATAGCACAAGAAATATTGAAGAAAAATGAGGAAATGCTGATTACCCTCATTTTCTTCTTTTACTTCAATGTTTTCTAACCAAAGGGGGCGAAAAACGTGGTCTTGTTACCAGCACTTTCTTCTTTTGCCTCAATGACTGTATGTTTTCCAAAGCCTCATCTATTAAGTACGTCTTGTTTGGGAAAGGGTTAAATCAGAACACCCCCACCACCACCTTATACTAACTGCAGTCTGTTTTTAGAGTTAATATACTTTAAAACATTTTTGGGGAAATTTTATCCAAATATATTGTTGAATTAATTCTTAATTTTTGACATGCATTTTTTGTCTTTTTTTTTTTTTTTTTTTTGCTCGTAGAAGTTTTCAAAAAAATATTTTTAAATCTTACCTTTCCTATGTAGATATATTGCACAGCTGTCGGATCTGTACTATTCTGGAGCGTTACAGGGAACACTGCTAGCCTGTTAGTCTGACAACCTCTGTTGTAGGTACTATATACCGTGGACTGACACACGGGGTCTCTCTGGCATTCCATAAAACACTGCTTTACTCCAGAAATATAGAAGAAGTCCAGTGGAAACCCGTAATTCCATTGTGTGATTTTGGAGATTCGATATTTACCGAAAATCACATCACAATTCGATAGTTCGGTCAAAAGTATCACGACAAATATGATTCCAGTTAGTTTTGAATAAACGTCCATTTTCAGAGAAAATATGTCTAATTACTAATGAAACAATCCCCTTTATTTTCTTCGTGCATCTTCATCGTCAACCGTGTCAACGGAAAGTGGTGGTGGTATACCCTCGTAAATTTCCGGGCGTCAATTTTCATCGGCACAGATGACGCCCGTTTTATGAAGTATTTAGTATAGATCTAACGATAGATTGAATACCTTGACATCGTAGCCAGTATAACAATGCCACTTTAAAGATGTAAACTTCCGGTGTTGAATAGAATATTGGCGTTTACATTTTCCTTTCTTTGCACTAATTTAACAACCCTTTCCAATCACAAGCCATGTTTTGACGTTCAAAATGGAACTGAGCTCAGAGAAACATCGAACGAAGAAGAAAATCCTGATATCTAGTATTTTCTCCCTTTGTATTAACAATTTGTGTTACATTGTACACAAATCATTTCTCTGTCGAAATCTACTTTGTCGTCTGCAGCAGCCTTTCAGTTGGAACAGTACATCTCTAGTGCTTTTAGAAACGGATGAATCGATGAGTCTGCAATTTGCGTTGATTTGTTCCAAATTGGTATCGGACTAAAACAGTATTTAAAACAAATAAAAAAAGTTTTCAAAGCGCATTAATAGAATTGTATAGTTTGAACTTAAAATTCGGATTTATACAGTCTTTCAATCCTTAGCAGAAGAAACGAGAAAAAAACATATACAAATGTACCTAGTACATTTAAAAACGCAGAGTTTTCAAAGCCTTAAATCAAGATGTTTTAAGATGTTATAAGAAATAAAAATAATTGTTATGAACCTCCCACAAGTTTTTAAACGTGAATAGAAAAGATTAGAGTTAGTAATTTTGAATCATTATATGGCGCCATAGCCAAAGCGTTAAACACGTTGGCGCTGCGTAAATTTGATTTACGTGAAACTCGAGTTTAATTGTAACATGTTTATAAGGTCTATCTTAAAAAATCTCGCTCTAAAGAACGCGCCTCAGGTCTTGCTGAGGAAAGGGTTAAAACCCAGGAAACCGATCACTTAAAAAGGGACCATCCTGGAATCGCGTATTAGCTATTGACCATAAGCAGTCGACGTAATCTGATACTGGTCAAAACTATGGACAACCTTTAAGTTTAACTTCTCCGTGCAGAGTTTATCGTTCAAGATTATCGACCGATTTAATCTCAGTGATTAGGAACATCGATTATGTCATATTTTCAAAATCTTGAGGTCATTAACTGCGTCATAGTTGTTATTCAGCATTATCCAAAGAAAGTCTTCATCGACAGCAATGGCTCATCCGCTAACGAAGTCAGTTAAGAAACCATTGTGATTTTTTTAAAAAAAATTACAATAGCATTTGTTTTATCTTCTGCAGCAGCTTTCATTTTGGTTTTAACCATAATGCACGACGTCACGCTTTAAAGGTAATATTATCCTTACAATGTACACAGGCTGCAAGTTATTTTATCTGATGTCTATAGTCCGGTCACGATAGTATAGTACATCTTTACAAAGGGGGTGTCTCACGGATAGGAAAAATAACATGGGAGTCTGCCCACGCTTGGAATTTAACGGAATTTGGTAAGTTAGTACACTAGATAACGGTTCGTATTCGTGAAATGTTTCATATCTCACATTCCAGAAAACAATTTTCTTGGAATTTTAAGTGTCCACCATGAAAAAGAGGGTACCCTGAATAAAAGAGTGTGCAAGCGTTCTGGTTTTTAGCTCCACTGGCCTTTCAGACCAGCGGGCTATTGTCATGGCGGTGTGTCCGTCGTGCGTCCGTCCGTCCGTCCGTGCGTGCGTGCGTCCGTAAACTTTTTCTTTAAAAATCTTCTTCTCAAAAACTACTGGATGGATTTCAACCAAACTTCACAGGAATGATCCTTGGGTGACCCTCTCTCAGATTCCTTCAAAGAATTTGGATTGAATCAGAATAACCTGAGTTATCTGCCCTTGAATGTCAAAAATAGCAGGTTTTGACTTTAGTTTTCTTCTCAAATCTACAAATACTGAACAATCAAGACAAAACTTTGACAGAATGATGCTGATTACAAGATCTTGCCTTGGTAAAATTTTCAGCTTGATCTAAATTTTACATCATGAGTTATGTGCCCTTGAAATTGACAGAATTGCCATTTTCGGCTGTATTTTGACTTTGTTTTCACTCTAGCAACTACAAATATTTACTAAACAAGACAAAACTTTTATAGAATGATGCTGACTATAAGATCTTGCCTTGGTAAAATTTTCAGCTTGATCTGAATTTTATAGCATAAGTTATGTGCCCTTGAAATTGCCAAAAATTGCCATTTTCGGCTCTATTTTGCTAGTTTTGACTTTATTTTTACTCTAAAATCTACAAATACTGACCAATCAAGACAAAACTTGGACAGAATATATTTAAGCATTATATGCTGCCTGGGAGTAATTTTCAGCTTGATCGGAATCTTACATCATGAGTTATGTGCCCTTGAATTTGACAAAATTGTCATTTTCGACTTTGTTTTCACTCTAACAACCACAAATGTTAACCAATCAAGATGATACTTGGAACGAATCTTGTTGACAACAAGATCTTGCTTATGTGTAATTTTCAACATGATCACACTGTTACGATCTGAGTTATGTGCCCTTGAAATTGACAGAATTTCAGTTTTCAACACTTTTCCACTCTTGAAGCCACGAATATTGACTTATAATATAGACAAAATTTGAACAGAATGATAGTGACCATAATATCTTGCATGTGTTTAATTTTCGATTTGATTTTAAATATTCGTACTGAATTATGTGTCCTTGAATTTGGCAAAATCACAGTTTTACATTTTATTATCGCTCTAACATCCCTAAAATATTAGTCAATCATTTACTTTCTTTTTGCATTGACCACATGATTGCTGCTTTTGACTTTGCTTTTGCTGTAAGAACCACAAGTATTCAAAAATCTAGTTAAAACTTGGATTTAATATTAAAAAGAAATTCAGGCCTGTGGAGCGATTCAAGACCTTCAGGTCTTTCTAGTTATTTTCATCGCCTGATTAATTCTAAAAAAAAAAAAAAAAAATGCCCAGTAGTCTCTGATCCTGTATGAAACAAAAATACATACAATTCTGTACAAAAAAGATTTTATATAATCTGTTGTTAGGGGCCAACCCAAAAATTCACAGTTTTTAAATAATTTAAGCAAATTCTGTTCTAAAATTTACTCTGTTCCAGTTTTTGTCAAGATATGAAAATCATGTAAAAATTGTCCACATATATACTGATGATATAGTGAAATTTCAAGAAAAAATAAAACCGGTAACAGGTTGCTTTTGGAATTTTCACCTGAATGGTAAGCATTTCCGAGAATTGACAAAGTTAAGATTTTTTAAAAAATGATGTTTTCAAATGTTTTGTTTACTTTTTGGGTTATTCTAGTTTACCTGAGGACAAATTGATTTATGGTTGTACTGTGTGCTACTATTATAATTATTTGCTGAATGAAGAAATGATTTTAGGAGTACAATCAAATTTTATTGAATAAAAGTTTTTGACCAAAATATCACCCTCATCAATAATATGTATTAAATGACATTGTTACCGGTTTTGGATTTCTATGAAATTTTGCTCAAAGTAAGAGGACATATGTAGCATCTTTTTGTGATAATATAGAATCTTGACAAAGACTCTAACATACTTAACTTTGGAATTCAATTTTGCTCTTTCCACAAATTTTACTGAAAAATACGCATTTTCAATGGTTAATTCAATAAAAAACAATCACAATAATTTTCTAAAAACTTTTTCTGGTATGAATGTAATGCCTTACGTGTCTTGGAGCGAATTCACTTGACAGATCTTGAAAATATATAAAACTAAGGTTTTTGGGCACATGAAAATGGGGGCATGTTTCGTGTCATAATGGGAATAAGTCAAGGTGGCTTTTTGGAATCCAGTATTGATTATCTAGGATACTAATATCATTTTCATAGCTTGTATATGGTCCTGTATCACCATGCAGAGTTAAAAGAAAATTCATGCGTGGGCAGATTTGAGACACACCTTTTTATACGCCCGAATGGTCGTATTATGTTATGGCCCCGCTCGTCTGTCTGTCCGTCTGTCTGTCCGTCTGTCTGTCCGTCCGTCCGTCTGTCCGTCCGTCCGTTAGCAATTTCTTGTGTGCGCAACTCCTCCTACAGTTTTGATCGGAATTCGATCAAACTTGCCACAATGAATCTCCATGGTGTCTAGTTGTGCATCATGCTTACGGAATTTAATTAACTCTTTTCGTTCTTGAATTATCTGCCCTTGAATTAAAAAATGCAAATTTTCTTGTGTGCGCAACTCCTCCTACAGTTTTTATCAGAATTTCATCAAACTTGTCACAATGAATCTCCATGGTGTCTAGTTGTGCACACCGCTTACGGAATTTAGATAGCTATTTTCGTTCTTGAATTATCTGCCCTTGAATTTAAGAAAAAATGCCGATTTTCTCAAAAATGTCCATTTTCTCCTGTGTGCAACTCCTACAGTTTCAAGCAGAATTTAATCAAACTAGCCACAATGAATCTCTATGGTGTCTTGTTGTGCAAACAAAATTTTGATAACTTTTCATGTTTTAATTATCTGCCCTTGAATCGAAAAAATGGCCAATTTTACTGACAAGCCCCTCTCGGGCGTATATGCGCCGCTCTGCGAAGCTCTTGTTTACTATGTAGACAACACAAGGTCGAAATTCAAACTGCTATAACTTGGTATGTGGTGGTTCAAATCTTGCATATGTATTACGCTTGTAAGATTCGAAACAACACATGCAAAATTGTATTGAAAATTAGTCTACGCTTTTCCCATTGATAATATATCGTAAATTTTGTAAGCATGTACAAAAATAGTGAAAATACCTTGGTCGGACTAAGATCACAATTCCAAGGAGGACCCTTTTTACATGCCGGGTTATAAATATTGAAAGTAGGTCGCTTCTCTCCTGTTCGTGAGACGAATTAGTGTGAGCAAACAATGCACTTCCTCATGGGTCTCAAACAATGTCAGGGCTTGTTTGATTTATTTGTTAGGGCGTATCCCTACATTTGTTTGATCTAATTTAATCAATCGAAGTTGAAACCGAAAAATGCGCAAGTTCTAAACGTAAAAAGTGCAAATAAAACTGCAAATCGATAGGCTAAAAAGTATATCGCCGCTTTTCATCGAAAACCTCGTAACTGCAGCTTAAAACAAGCTGCAGTTACGAGATTTTCGAAGAAAAGCGATCATATCCTTGTCTTGGATTTTGTTTCAGAAGATCTGTTATAGCAGCAACGTCAGAAGTATGAGGAATTGGTATGGAATGTTTAAGCCTTTCCTTTACGACATAAGTTCAGCGTAATACACACCAAGAAATGTTTTGTCTAATTGATTATTGATAAATTCAGATAGTTTTGTACGTTAAGGAAAACACTGAGGCAGCAGAAAACGATGGCAATCAACATTTTCTTCCTCTGCCTAGAGGTTTTCTACAGACTTTAGGACAATGAAAGCCATGTCTTTTAAGGGACAAAGGAAATACTCAACCAACACACGAATATTTTACACAAAATTAAGCGTTTAATTACAATAAATAATAGCATCAAATGCAAAGTATACATTTATCATCATGATTATAGCCTAGTTTAGAACATAACAGTTGAAAACCATTTGGGCCTTATAGCACTTTAGAAAATCGAGTTTTCAGATAAGATAAAAATAGATTTGACGACCTACTCATCCGATTTTTGTAGGCATGTTAGCCGAAATACGGCTAATTTTTACGATTAATCAATATAATACCATGGAATTGTAAATATCCATGCAAAATCATGGTATTAGGGCACATGTTGACAACATTTATCCATGTAAACAACACAATATCGAGCTCGAAAATACTGAAACTTTGTATGTTATGTTTCAAATCAACGCATGCAAAATTTTCCTATTGTTTACACATCGGTAAAATTTGTAAATATGTGACATATTATCGTGAGTGGACTTTAACCCATTACCAAACGACAAATTTTGGACTGGTCCAAATTCAAAGATCTTGCAGACGACAATTTCAAGTAACGGGAACTTATTCTTTTTTTTGGAGGGGGGGGGGGGGTCTTTTTTTGGTAGAAAACAAGCAATTTCTTCATTTTCCGCAATGTTTTCCAAAGCTTTTATCTTTTGGGAAGTCAAAAAGAGTCAATGTGTGGTAATGGGTTAAGCACAGTTTTCGTGTGACTAGCATGGATGCCGAACAGTCTGATCAGGACATATGCATGCTGATCAATGGTATCGCAGGCTGTTGAAGACATGACATCGCTACTTTTCAACAAATACCTCGTATCTCCAGCTTGTTTAAAGCAGTAGATAAGAGGTTCTTGTTGAAAAGCGACGACATTTTGATTACAAGTGGCGATCGTGAAAATATTGTCGTAGTTAAGATTTGAGCTTGAGCAAAATTATCAATTTATTTTCACAACTCTTTCCAAAACGGCAAATACATTGGGATGTTCCAATTCCTTAGCGCCTAGAGACGATTTATGGATGTTGATTAAGACTAAATGTATTTACAATATAGTACTGGAAATATTCGAACAAAAGGACAAAATTATTAGCATTCTCTTCTTTTGTCCCAATATTATCACAACTTAATCTACATGGGATATCCAAACAAGGTCTTGTTTTGGGAAAGTGTTTCATGATCTACACATTTTCTGTTCCTTCTTGTTCAAGTTCCTGTATTTCTTTTCCAATAATGGTTTCAACGTCAGTATCTATTTCACCCTCTACTTTCTTGCCTTCAGGTCCATTTTGATCAATATTTACGTCTCCGTCATTAATTGCCGCTATTTCATCACCAGTTCCGTCAGTTTGTTTATGAGTTTCTGCCTCCCAATTTTCAACGTCATTTGCCAACTCTACTATATGCGCACCAGGCTGATTGGTCATATCTAGCGTTGTAAGGACATTAACGTTTTCATAGTCAACTCTGTGAGACATGTTGTCACTATTTTCACCTTGTTCTTCATTGTTTTGTTCATGAGGCTTTCTTGTCTCATTTGCTTGATCAATGGTGGATTGGTTTTCTTCCGATGGACTTTCACTTACAAATGTTGGAATATCAGTTATTATGTCTTGCATGTTAGCGTCATTTTGATCTGAATTATCTGTATTTGTCCTAAAAACCGGGTTGTCACTATTCATAGATCTACGTTTATCGTCATCATGATAACCGGAGTCGGTTATTTCTCGTTCACCATTCTCAGATCCATTATCGGCCAGCCTGTCAGGATCATTTGCTCCTTCCTCATTGGACTCAGGCAGTCCATCATTTGTGTCATTAAAAGATACACCGGTATCATTTTTCACGTCTGCAACAGACACAGTGTTGTGGTCATTGGTTTTCAAATTTTCTTCAAGAATAGCATCATTAACAGAATCTGCTTTGTCAGTTGATTTAGTTTCTGCGACTGGTGGAAGAGTTCCATTTGTCTGCTTAATTCCGGGGTTGTCTTCATCAAATGACTCTTTCTTGACGAAATCCTTAGAACAAAATGCTCCCTGACCTCTATGTGTTACAAGAGGTTCAACATGGGGCTGGACTGTACCACGAAGTCCAACTGAAGTTTTGGTTTTGTATAGTTTAACTCTCTCTTCCATAATAAGTCGGTGTTTCTCGGCCTTCAGAAGTTTGTCAGATGCCTCCTGAAAATATAACAAAGTGTTTATCTCATTACCAGACGGAAAAAAATCTATCGCTCCAATTTCGAGGTGTTGCAGATGACAATTTCAAATTTATTAAATTATAAAAATCTTTGCATTTTGGGTAAGAAAATATTGTGGAAAATGAAGAATTTGCTAATTACAAGCAATTTCTTCATTTTCCGCAATGGTTTTCATTATCCATTATCTGGTTATGAGTAAAACAGAGTCAGTGTGTGGTACTAGGTTACTTGAACATGTTCAAATCCAAGATTCACATTATCCACACAGACATGTTGCTTAAAATTACGTGATCAGAGACCGACATGGCTACTAGTATTCGATTTCTGTGAAAATACTCTGTTTGCATTATAAATACTTATATTCTTGAATTCAAATAGTACAAAAGGAGGTTGTCTTTTGACACTTTTACTAGGCGAGAAGCTCACATTTACCAGGATTACTGTCATGCAAATGTAAACGCAGATTGATATCTAAGAGAATAGAACATTTCTTTTTGGTCTAACTGAATTTTCATACACCTGCTCTGGTCACATAGAAAATGTTGTTGTTGAAAGTGAACGGGTGGTGATTCCAAGTTTGAGGCAGGCTTGTTTGCAGCGTACAAGTAGAGATACTCGTAAATTTAAAACAAAATATAGATCGTACTGTTTACCGTACAGACAGAATATGCCCTGGCAAAAATAAAACATGCCACAGCTATATTAATTCCTCGGGATTCCTATAGATACAGGATATATGCGAAAGAAACATCTAAAAAATGATACACAAACTTAAAGTTGAAAACAGCATTTGCTTGCTCTACATTTCATTACGATATAAAGAATGAATAAAATGGAAGCTATTATTATTTTATGATAATTGCAAATAGAAGTAATATGTCAATGAAGAAGATATGCCTATTTTAAAGATTTGTTATTTCTACATTGAAGTAAACTATTAGTTTAGCAAAGGGACAGCTTTAATTATGGTTGAAACCTTCCTTTACTCTAAAACGACAGTTCCAGGTCAAAATGGCGTTTGCATAAGCTTTCTAAACCAGAAACATCTGAATGCCGCAGAATGATATTTGAGAGCAGACATTTCATCATCGTGCTGAACAGACAAAGAACAGTTTTGAACATAACAATTCTTTATTAGGCAAGCCGGAAATAAAAATTGTTGGCCATTTACAATAATTATGTAAGAAAATGAAATAAAATACTAAAGTGTGTATTATTGACCGTCACCAACGGTGGCTTTTCTGCATTTGCTACTCAAAACGGCACGTATAGTCCGTCTGATGACCCAGGCAAAAAATGATTTCGCTGCACCCCCCTAGGTACCAAGGTTGTTATATGCCATTTTAAAGCTTGAAATATGCTGGATACGATGCACGATGTTGTCAAGTTGTAAACCTGTGCAGGTCCCGTGTAAACATACAAATGTGTGGGTGGGGTAAGATAACAAATAAATTATTTGAAATACATTTTTCAAATACAAATCCACTTAAACCCAATCTCTTAGGAATGTACTCATTCGGATGCATAAAATTACCATCTAATGAACCAGAAGAGATATACAAAACACATTTTAATCAATTATACGCAGAAATAATGCTCAAATATCTCGTCAATTTGCATATGGTGGGTGGGGTAATTTAAGCACAGTAAAATACAAACAAATAATCGCATAAGTGTTCCGTGAAACGTTTGTGCAACCATTCATAGGTTAAATACAACTAATTTGGATCTCAGTAAAACATCTTCATCCAATATCTTAACAGATATAAACAAGACACAGTTCTATGCCGATCTTTAAAATGCCTCCTCTTTCCCTGTAACTTGCAATATAGTCCGTCAGATGATATTAAATAAGGACGCTATTTAAGGAATTATTTGCATCCCTTACCCATGATGTACCAATGTTGTTATATACCATTTTAAAGCTTACAATATGCCGGATACGATGCACGATGTTGTCAAGTTGTAAACCTGTGCAGGTAGCGTGTAATCAAACACATATGTGGGTGGGGTAAGACAACAAATACATTACTTGAAATACATTTGCCAAGCGATAATTTTCTTAAACCCAACTTTAGGATTGTGCTCATTCAAATTCATTAAATTATTATCAAATAAACCAGATTGGATATACAGAATACGTTTCAATTGTTTATAAGCTGAGTCAATTTGCATATGGTGGGTGGGCTGTTTTATAAACAATAATATACTTAGCCACACAAACATATAGTCGCATTATTTCTCTGTGAAAAGTTTGCACAACCGTTTACAGATTAAATACAACTCTTCGTTAAATACCGTCACCCTATATCTTAACTGATATATACAAAACTCAGTTTAAGACTGCACTTGACCCCCCCCCCCCGCTGTAACTTACAACATAGTCCGTTAGATGATATCACACGAGGGGCTATTGAAGGAGTTACTGCATCCCACCCGATGTATGCTGTTATATACCTTTTTAAAGCTTGAAATATGCTGGATACAATGTTCGATGTTGTCAAGTTTTAAACCTATGCAGGTCCCGTGTAAACACACAAATATGTGGGTGGGGTAAGATAAAAAAAATGAAATGCATTTGTCAAATATAAATTGTCTTAATCCCACCCTTTTCTAAATTTTCCCACTCAAATGTATGACATTATGATTGAAATATCCAGAAGCGATATACAAAACACATTTCAATCGATTTCACCAAGAAAAGAGCAATGACGGATCCATGTTTTTTTTAAGGTGGATTCAACTTTCTTCAAGATTCTACCTTAAGAATTTAGAAATTAACTAAACTAAATTCTTATAAATAAGAAAGTGATGTCAGGGTCTTACTACATTTTGTGTTTGGGCCATGGGCCAGTGTAATTGGGAAAATAGCGACGTTTCATCCTAAATTGAGGAAAAGTAAAACATGTTTTAAATCTTCAAATTAGACTGTAGGTATGTAAGATGCACTTGTAAATACTTTTTGTCTAAGAAAATTCATCAAAACTGCGGGAAGTATGGGTGCTCATTGGGACTGTTCACTCAAGAATTGGAATTATCAGTCTAAATCTAATAACGATCACATTTTGACCAGAAAAAAAATATTACAGAGATTCTTTTTGTGGTGATCACACCAAAGATGTGCTATCGGGGCACATAATCGCACAATGACAGCTTATAAACGTGATGGCTGTAGTGCTTATGATAACCATAGGCCTCAGTCACTTTATAGCTATTAAACTAATTGTAACATATTTTCAGAATTTGTTTATATTTGTGAATTGTGTGGTAAAATGAAGTCTGAAACGTCAGTTTTGCTAATTCAAACGAAGTCAATTCGAGACTGGTACCTAACGGCACAAAATGAGAATACGTCTTAGATAATATGGATATTACAATGCTTATCAAGGTTATATATGTTATAAGAATTTATACGTTATCGTTAATGAGAAAACGATATATTCATTAATTGAGTGGGAGATGTATTTGGATTTATTTATCCGATTCGGACCTAAACTTCCAGAAAAAATATATCCAAAGTAGTAATCCAAATTCGATGGAACAGATAAAATGTGATGGTTATTAGTTTACAAAACCATATTTTGAACGAATGGCTTAACGAAATTATTACGAAAGCCATTGCGTTATAAAATGACCTTTACAATATAATATTTATAATATTTCTATGAAAGGTACAGTTTTCACCATAAGATGGGGAATTATCAAAGTATATCATTCTATATAATCTGATCAATTAGCTTTCAAAACTTTCCAACTAAAGCTACTGCTGTCACTATGATACTTGTTAAAGCTAGCTTTTTTAAATTGTGAATCCTAATTTCGACGAGACATAATTATTAGCATCACAGGAATTTAGTGTGAATATCCATGGAAAGCTTAAAAAGAAGACCTTTATTATAAAGATCTTGCGTCAAATAATAAAGGTTTGTAACAATTATGTCGTTAAAGAATAGGACAAATTAGATGTTGTACAGAAGATTGATGTAGCAAAATGTGAATGACCAAATTAAGGAGATGAGCCAAAAGTGATTGTTTCATGGATTAATGGAGAAAACAACTTAAAATATATAATTGCAATAGACATAGAATACCATATACAAGCTTAGAAATGACGAAAAAAAAAACACAAACTATACACATACATATATCGTCGGTGTAAATGCAAAACCTCGTATGTCGATTCTTTAATTTTCAAAGTACAAACTTGTGTGCCCAGTTTAGACAATACTCGCGGGTTTTGAGATATTTTACTGATCAGTATTAATGATACATTATTTGTGAACAATATTTCCAAATTTCAAGTAAAACATTTCAGTTTGGGAAAAGTTATTACACTTTTTTCCCTCCCCTTTAAAATTTTGCAAAACCGAGATACGAGGTTTTGCATTTACAACGACGATATATAAAACCAATGCAATTAAAATCTATGAGCAATGCCAAAATCATCCTCAATTTTGTGAAAAATCAGTAACCTAGTGTTATCAAGTTTTGTCAAGTTTTGCATTTTCATAGTGTTGAATTTCCGTCCTTCAGTATTCCAAATGAAATTAGTTTTGATATACATCACACATTATATCATACAAATTAATGACGAGAGACTACAATAGTGGTGTATGCTTACATGGAGTTATAATATAATAAAACATCCCTTACTCGTATATGCCCTAGGTCGTATGATCAACACCGTCTAGCTAACTATTGGTCAAAACCATCATCGAAGACCCAGCTAACACATACCATTTCGTCCCCTATCGAAAATAGCTATTAATCTTTTGTATCAACAGACGGAAAAGCATGCGAAACGTTACATCGATCCGTTCAATCAGATAAGCGCTCTCTTTTAAGGACCGTTTTGGTTGAATCTTCCCTAAATAAGTGACTGCATTCGGTCAGCTGTATCACCAATTGAATTTTAAGATTTTGTAACAGAGGTTAAACACATTGTATCATGTGTAGGTATCCGAGGTTGGGTAAGAAAGCATTTTAGCAATTTTTCGAGCAATGTAAACTCTTGATACAATGGTCTGATTTATTCGAAAGTGCAATATTAAATGAGCAACATCTTCGATAAAGGCATAGAAGGCCCATTTGATCACTCTAGCTGAATTGTGCACCCCCTTTTTTTAAGTAAATTTATAAAAGATAGATAAAGATCAAGGTATTTACAGAAAGATTTGAGAAAGTGGAAACATGAACTTAACAAAACGATTCTCCAAAAGAGATCTTTTTGCTAAGCCCATGAAAGTATTTTACTCCTAAAGGGTCATTCATATATTAATTACGTCCCTCTTATTAACCATTATTTAAAGTTTAAATATTCATCTTTGTGTGAATCTTTACTGTCCTCAAAATTATTTGTATTCATTTTCCAGATGAAGTCAGAATCAAAATGAATGTTCTATATATCTATTCCATGTGTATATCTACTGTTGGCCGCCATCTTGGATGCTATCATATTATTAGTGTGTTGTCCAGTGATATCACAGTGCAATCTTTGTGATTCACCAATCAATATATTTCTTATATCAAAGAATGCTAAAATATTTTCAGTGAATGCTCTTGCAGGGATTGGTGATCCATACAAAATGAGTTTTGCTATCTGACTATGAATGAATAAAGCAGAGATTATTGTAAGCTACAGGGAAAGAGGGACATTTGAGAGCAGCCTAGAACTATGTCTTGTTTATATCTATTATATCTATGATGTTGTACCAATGTCCAAATAAGTTGTATTTAATCTATAAACGGTTGTACAAACGTTTCAAGAAACAATAAAACGAGTATTTGTTTGTGTGGCTAGTACGTTTTCTACTGTGTATAACAATTATCTAGCAACAATATGCAAATTGACTGACTACCTGGAATTATTTCTGTGTATAAACTGCGTATAATCAATTTAAATGTATTTTCTATATCACTTCTGGTTATTTAAATCATAATGACATGCATTCGATTAAGAACCTTTATGAAAGAGTGGGTCTGACAAATGCATTTCTTACCCCACCCATATATGTGTGTGTTTACACGGGACCTGCGCAGGTTTACAACATGACAACATCGTGCATCGTATCCAGCACATTTCAAGCTTTAAAATAGTATATAACAGCATTGGTACATCGAGGTCGGATGCAGCAACTCCTTCAATAACCCCCTTGTGTGATTTCATCTAATGGACTATGTTGTAAGATATAGGGGGTGGAGGCATTTTCAAGTGTAGTCTAGAACTGTGTCTTGTATGTACATGTATATGTCAAGATATAGAGTGAATGTGTTTTACTAAATTCGAAATAAGTTGTATTTAATCTGTAAACGGTTATACAGACGTTTCAAAGAACATCAATGCGAATATTTGTTTGTGTGGCTAAGTATATTACTGTTAATAAAACACCTCATCCACCACATGCAAATTGGCGAGATATCTGAGCATTATTTCTGCGTATAATTGATTGAAATGTGGTTTGTATATCTCTTCTGGCTTATTCCAGAGTAATTTGATGAATTCGAATGAGTACATTCCTACGTGATTGGGTTTAAGACGATTTCTATTTGAAAATTGTATTTCAAGTAATTTATATGTTATCTTACCCCACCCACATATTTGTGTGTTTACACAGGACCCGCATAGGTTTACAACTTGACAACATCGTGCATCGTATCCAGCACATTTCAAGCTTTAAAATGGTATGTAACAACATTGGTACATCGATTCTTAGGGGTGAAACGATCTCCTTAAAAAGCCCTCTTATTTGAAAGAATTAGACGGACTATGCTGTAAGATACAGGGAAAGAGGGGGCATTTTCAAGAGAAGCCTAGAACTGTGTCTTGTTTAAATCTGTTAAAATATTGGGTAGAGATGTTTTACCAAGACCTAAATAAGTGGTATTCAATCTAAAAACGGTTGTGCAAACGTTTCATGGAACAATAATGTGATTATTTGTTTGTGTGGCTAAGTGTTTTACTGTGCA
Source organism: Fragum sueziense (assembly GCA_963680895.1). NCBI lineage: Eukaryota > Metazoa > Mollusca > Bivalvia > Cardiida > Cardiidae > Fragum > Fragum sueziense. Next base: position 55,259,072 of record OY804603.1, on the reverse strand, counting down.
TAAATTACCCCACCCACCATATGCAAATTGACGAGATATATGAGCATTATTTCTGCGTAAAATTGATTGAAATGTCTTTTGTATATCTCTTCTGGTTTACTTGATTGTGGTTTTATGAATTCGAAAGAGTACATATCTAAGTGATTGGGTTAAAGACGATTTCTATTTGACAAATGCATTTCAAATAATTTATGTGTTGTCTTACCCCACCCACATATTTGTGTGTTTACACGGGACCTGCACAGGTTTACGACTTGACAACATCGTGCATCGTATCCAGCATATTTCAAGCTTTAAAATGGTATATAACAACCTTGGTACCTAGGGGGGTGCAGCGAACTCCTTAAATAGCCCCCTTATTTGATTTCATCAGACGGACTAGTATATGACTGGGTATAATCTCGCATGAACATATAAGCTACACTACATAGACACCAAAGCCAACAAACAATGAACAATATGTGATTTTCGGATATTCTTGAAATATATTGGGGCAAGATTACAGATCTCAAAAGGCATTTTGTTTTCAAGTTTCAAGAAATAGATCTTATGTTCAAACATTTGTATGATATCGAGATTGGAACCGATCTACTACTACCTTTAAAATTACTCTTCGTCATTTTCTTGATGTTTTCCTGGCTAAAGTTCGGATATATCGAATTACAATCTATCTCTATTTATTTCAAACCTCAAAAAAGTAATTTGCATGATTTTTAAACCCAAATGGATACTAGTAAATAAAAGTTGTTTTACGAAGTATTTGTTTGTTATAATAACTGACGACAACTGTGGTATAAGTCTGGCATTTCTTCCTGTTGCTCCGCAGTGCAAAGTCAGATACATTTCATGTGAAAACGAAACATATTTGTGAACAACTGCTGATATATCTACATAGATATATGAAACATGCACGTAAAAGCAAATTTTGAGTACAGAAAACATAAATTTGAACTTAAACATAGGTTTTGTACGAAGGTGCTATTTAAATGATTTTGGATTATACTTGCGATCCATATTTTTAAGATTTTGGCATACCTATTCTAAAAGCATAAAATAAAATCTTTGCTGTGGAATTTGCTTTCAAATGTACTCTAAATTGGTAATATTAGAACTGTGAAAATCTACACCGATTCCAAAATGGTATACGTTACTTTTTATAAAAAAATGTACAAACATCATCCTAAATCTTAAACTTTTGGTCATGCATGTGATATGACAGACGGTCTAAAAATATTTGAAATAGCACCTTTAAGTTATGTGACGTATAGAATAATGGGGGACATTGGTCGGTTATCCGCCCTTGTTTTTATAGAGGGCGCTGCAATCACAGCGGTCCTTTCACACTTCCGGTGTACAATCCGCTTAGTTGATTTCCATATGATACCACGGAAATTTTCTATTTAACTCGCAGGCTTGCATATTTCAGATATATTTAAAAAAAAAAAAAAGAAAAATGTACCACTTTTATGTTAACTGTTTTATTTTAACCAATTATTACCTGAAAAAATATTGTAAAAAACGTTAATCTTTGCCATGGAATTTGTGTAACCCCAATAAAATAGCCTAATGCCAATGAATATGCATTTCTTTATTTTGACTGCCTTCGTTAATTTTGAAAACCCATATAACAAATCAAGACCTGTTGAAATCTAAAATTTAACTTTCGGTATACAAATAATAATATTGTTGAAAAAGTTAATTATTTGCGTTCTTAATTAACATTCTCTTAGTCGTCTGCTGAATCTTTCTGTCCAAGATTTTATCGTTTTAGAAATGGTATTCAAACAAGAAGTTCTCATCTTGTTATTTTTCCAAGTCGACAGCTAGGGTCACACGTGGATGGGGTTGGATCTTGGTTTGAAATCTCGATGGAAAGACTAGGATAATTGTAAAGGACATGGGAGAAAGGGTTTAAATGATATACATGTATTCTTTCCGTTTCCACAATGTTTTCAAAGATTTTGTTGCGAATGGTTACCAATTGTTGTCTCTGGTTTGAGAAGGTTTAACTGTCTGAAGTGTTAGTGAACGCATTATGAAAAATGAAAACACACCAGATTATACATCAATAAAGGAATTTATTTCTTATTGTTTTATTCAATCTATGACGTGTAATCTCTCAAAACAAAGGTCTACTCAACTTCTCAACGGAGATTATCTTCAATTCCTTTATCCGTTCTCAAATGACAAAATTAATTGACGTTGCCGACGACAAACCAATATAATTTAAAATTGAAATACAAATGTATGAACAGACATTATATCGGGGAAACTGAGATAATGTTGGAGCCTGATTATCGGTATTTTCCTCCTTTTCCGAAAGAGTTTCTAAACATGTATCAGATTCTAATAGTGTTAGATTTTTGGTCGAAAATTGTTTATTAAGCTGTTTTCTTTCAGATTTGTAATGAAAAGTTTGTATTAACCGCTATTCAAAAACAGAAATTTTGGCTGTCTGGCCTAAATGAATATGTGTTCAGATATAAAATGATGTTATAAATTACGGGAAAATCTTACATAAAGCATAGAAAAGGTTAAGACAAAAGGAGACAAATCCAATGTACATAAGAGGGTTCTTTTCTCCTATTATTTTGAAAGAAATCAATTTAGACCTGCCTGTATGTGTTTTGTTCAATCCTTTTTTATGAAAATGTTGAAGAAAAGGGAACTTGAGACAAGTGATTTCTTGTTCCTTCGACAGCTTTCCTCACCAGTATAGTATCAAAAAGGAATAATAAATGTAGTCTTAATCAAACACAAAGTATGAACTTGTCCAAATATAAAGTAATTTTCACTTAAAACTGTTGGGACAATGATCCATAAGCATGAAAAAGTACTTAAGGGACAGAAAGAAAACTGGAAGAAAACTAGTTAATACTGTCCGAAAAGTTGCGGTTATAGGACCGCTGTGATTGCAGCGCCACCTGGATAATCCGCCAGGACCGATAACCGACCAATGTCCCCCATTGCATGGTGTTTCTCAAACCACGGGTTGTTCACTTAATAGACTTATTAAACTATAGGAATGTCTTCAGAGAGATTGGCGGGCGGCGCTCAATACATTGTAAATGGTGCATAAGGTTGTCAGATTGAAAAATATTTAATACAACGCGGTACAAGTCCGTTAATTGATAATACACAATAATCGTCATTTTTCATCAAAACATCGTAACTACTTGTTCTAACCCGTAGTTACGGCGGTTTCTTTTAAAAGAAAAGCAGAGAACTATAGTTTATGTTTCACACGTTGATTTTCAAACAACGTTTGGTCTAAGAAACACCAATGCTTAAATGCTTAAATGGTTACTAAGATTAATACTACAATAATTATGAAAGCTACAAAATTCTACAAAACCCCTCGTTTATCTACATACTCTGACATCATATTCGGCGATTTGCAAATCGTATATTCGAGGGCTACAAGAAAATGTTAGAAAGCAAAATGATATTCTTTTAAACTTCTGAATTCAAGTGCTCAAAAATCATGACTGGGTGTATCTGCAAAAGCAAACAATTGTTTGAACAACTGAAAAGAAATTAAAGTTTTCATTTCCACTTTTAACCCACTAACACCCGCTTTTGGACGCTGTAAAAGACGCTTTTGGACGCTTTGGAAAACATTTTGGAAAATAGAGAAATCGCGGCAAACATTGTGGAAAATAAAGGAATTGCTTGTAACAAGTTATTTCGTCATTTCCCTCATTGTTTACTATCCACAAAAGACCAAAGCATGTAAAATTTAATGTACTTGAAATTGTCATCTGCAACGTCTTTGAATCTGGACAGGTTTAAATTTTTGCTGTCTTAAGGGTTAGACGTCTCTTCAAAAAATATCCAATTTATGTAATTTATAGGTTAAAATGATACCCATTCCGTCTGGTTTGTTATGAGAGCACAATACAGTTGTGTTATTACATTTACAGACAACATGTACAATTTGGTGTTCCGTTTTCCCTGTAAAATAATATGGATAATTTTAAGCAAAGTTAGCGTTAGCACCAGGCGATAGTCCCAAAGACAGTGTTGCATCCTTAACCACCATCATTTTAAAAGCGCTTGTTGACATGACAATCACGAATGATATCAAAATGATTATCAAAAGAAAAGATCGTATTAAAATTATATTGTCATCTAAAACACACGAGCATGTAGCTAGAACGGCTAAAGGTTATGAAAATAAACTTTACCACCTATCTAGCTGTCTTCTAATATATACGTAAATGAAGTAAAAGAACTATTAACAGTGTATTGGATGGCGTGCAATCTATATGTTAAAATATGTAGCTATGCATACGTCTCATGAATGTCGAAACAGCAAATCGAACCTTTTTTCCAACATTCAACAGATAGGGATCCTAAATACCGGTATCCTTTCCTGATTTCCTTTTAGGCCTAATGTTAATTCCGATTTTGACAAAATATGAACATACTGAATTACTTTTAGCCTACTGCCCATTTTGTCAACTTTTACTGTTTCTCTTTTGAAAATGAAATGATTTCTCTTTTGAAAATGAAATGGAATAGGTTGTCTTATCTAGCTACGGATTTAATAATGACTCTGAAAAAGTAAAACGTTTCAACTTAACCCTTTCCCAAATGTTGAAATTTTTAGATTGGTCTAATTGAAAAGCTGCTACAGTCATCAAAATTTAACATATGAAAATTGGATTTGTGTACAATGTAACACAAATATATTAAGGCAAAAGGAGGAAATGCTGGTAATCAGCATTTCGTCGGTGTAAATGCAAAACCTCGTATGTCAATTTTTCCGATTTTCAAACATAAACCTATGTCCAGTTTAGACAATTCTTGCAGGGTTTAGATTTTTTTTTCACTTAGTATTAAGGACATATTATTTGTGAACCATATGCCGGAATTCCAGGTGAAATCTTTCAGTTAATTGTATTTTCTTCCCCTTTAAAACCTTTCAAAAATGAGATACAAGGTTTTGCATTAACAATGACGATTTTCTTCTTTTGTCTCAATGTTTTCCCAAACCAATTCCATAAGAGACGCCAAAACCAGGTATTGTTTGGGAAAGGCTTAAAGTCTGTATCTACGCGTTTAATCCTTTCCCAATCGACAAAATTTTAGGGTGTTTCAATTTGAAAGCTGCTGAAGACGACTAAATGGATGTTACTAAAGGCGCAATTTGTGAATAATATAGCGCAGAAAACATTGAGGCAAAAGGAGAAAATGCTGATTATCAGCATTTTCTTCTTTTGTCTCAATGTTTTCCCAAACCATTTCTACTAGGGACGTCAAAACCAGGTATTGTTTGGGAAAGGCTTAAAGTCTGTATCTACGCGTTCAAGCATATTCTACCCACTTTGCAATGTCCATACCTGCATTTTCTCGGCCGCGGCTGCACGTTCCCGCTCTAGTTGTTCGAGTCTCTCTCTAGCCTCACGCAGTATCCGCTCCTGTTTTATCTTATCCCCTTCCAACATGGCCTTCTGCTCTCGCTCAGATCTCAACAGTTCCTCTTGTTGCTGTTTTAACTTCTCTAATTCTTCTCGCTTCTGAAATTCTTCCTCTAATAATCTGAAATAAAAAATTTAATGGTTCATAACGTCGTTTGTGTTCAAAATCGTCGTTCCTAGGTTTTGGCTTAATAGAATCTGTAATTGTGGGTTTGTTTTTCAAGAAAAGCCGTACATGTATCTACTTTTGACTAAAATAAAAATGTCATAATTTAGGGTTTTTTATCGTCAATTTTTTACGAAAACTAAAAAAGACATTAAAATGTACTGACAGATGACTTCATAAACTGGTCAGCCGTACAGAATAGTTTAAAACGCAATTTGTACGTGGTGGGGACGCGGAATTGTATGTGACCAAGCCGTTAGGAACTCCATTTTATCACACAATTTCATATTTGGATGCATTAACAGAATGCATACTAAGAGTAACGGCCTACCAAACAAAAAGCCAATTTCAAATACGAGTTTGAGGGTCCGTAAATCTTATGCTCCCTGGAAAAAATCGAGGAGCAAATAGTCGCCACGCTGTCCGTCCGTCTGTCTGTCCTTCCGTCCGTCTGTCTGTCCGTCCGTCCACAGCCAGATCTCAGCAACCCTTGGACCAAATTCAATGAAACTTCACATGTGAACTCCCTGGGATAATACCTAGGGAATTTTTCTTCGTTTCTTAATTTGAGGCTGTGTCATGGAAAAGGGGGGCTTAGTGTAAAAAATTAGTTTCCCCTAATTTCTCTTCATCTAATGGGCAGAATTTAATGAAATTTTGTACTAATGAATAGGATGTTCTAGACCATATTCTATAAATATTGTGTGTACAAAAAAGCTGTCGTGGGGAAAGGGGGCTTAATGTATGATAGTTTTTATTTTGTGACAAACACTTATTCGGGAGCATAATCCGACTGTGACGGCTCTTGTTTTTTTTTTAAAAAAAAGTGTTGTTCAACTCCCAAATAAATCTTACCTATAATAGAATCAATCCTAATAGCTTTGGATACGAAACATCAATAGAAAATAAAAATAAATCGTACCTGGCCTGCAGATTCCTGACTATTTCTTCATCTTTCTTGGCCTGTCTCTCTTCCTCTAACAAGCGTTCAAGCTCCTGTTTGATCGCTTCTAGTTCACGTAGACGTTGTTGTTCCTCTTCACGTAAACGTCGCTCCTCCTCAAGACGACGTTGTTCCTCCGTCAATAAACCCTCCATCTCTGCACGTCTCTGTTGGTAAAGACGCACTAATGATGATAAAAATGGTTAAATCCTTTCCCAAACAAGACTTGGGGCCCGTATCATCAATGGGCGTGCGATAAAATCACCATTATGATTTCCCGTCCAACTTGGTCGCAAAATCGTTGATCATCAATGATACAAGTTACTGGTTTTCTATAAGAAGTCATTTGGTAAAAATAAGAGGAAAGAAGAAACTGCCGATAGTAAGCAATTTCTCCTTTATCCTCATTTTCTTCTGTCTTAAAACGTACTATACACTTTTTCTACTTTTGTATTTTTGTCTGCAACTCCTTTTGAATAAAAAAACTTGTTGTTGAAATTGTGACGATTAACAAATAGTTAAATTTTAATGGCGTTTAACATTAAAACAATATTTCAGTCATAGATGCAGGAAAATGATTTAAAAAAGGTTTTAATCTAACCTTTCGTTCTTCCTCGAGCTCCTCTTGTCTTTTTCTTAACATTTCTTCATCTTCCAGACGTCTCTGAAGTAAAGCATAATAAGTTTTATAATAGTTTTTTTTAATAATATCTGCCATTATATTATAACTAAAACAACAATGTAATCCAGAAAATTCGTTTGATTAAAATACGTTTTGATTTGGCTGTCTCAAACTGAGTTTTTGATAAGGAAAGATAAGAAGACTTAAAGGCTAAAAACCAAATGTCATTTTCTTCTTTTCTGCCAAAACATTTTTTAATCAGAATTGTTATTTTTTATTCTTGACAGCATTGGTGAAATCTAAGAACGGAAAAGAAGGCGAAAATCTTTCAATATTTTCCTTTTTTGTGATAAACTTATGCATCTAATCTGTTAAGACAAGAAATCATCGGGATAGCTTGAATAACTGAATGCTTTTTTCTTGAAACTTTTGTTTTGCTGATCAATGTACGCGGTTGGTAGGTGGCACTTTGCCTGCATATGAATATGAGACAGGGGCTGGGAAAGGGTTAATTAAGTTTTTTGGGCCCAAGATGGTTCAGTACCAGCCTTCATATACACGAAGTCTGATCATGAACCACGTTGGTCTGTGACATATATAACAACTTTGAGACAGCAGCATGGATATCGGTCAAACTACTTTTAGGCACAGGCTGATCGTGAAACGCTTCTGTCTCAAATGCTACAGAGGAACTTTTTTCAGATCCTGTCTCATAATTATGTCGATGATTTTTTAACAAAAATCTCGTGACTGCAGCTTGTTTTCAGCTGTAGTTACGAGTTTTTGTCGAAAAGCAGCGATATATTCATAATACCGCGGTATTTTTCATTGCCGCGGTACCAGAGTTGTCTACCTTTCTCTCTTCATCGAGTTCTTCTTGTTGTTTTCGTTGACGTTCAGCTTCATCCAGACGCTTTCTTTCTTCGTCTTCAAGCAGGCGCTTTTTGTTTATCCGTTCAAGATTCCTCTGAAATGCTGCCTCTTTCTGGATGTTAGGATTTTCTCCGACAACTTTTAATGCTGCTTGTATCGCTGCAATAAAATTTATGATATCGCTGTTTCTCTTCCCAAGCCTGGTAGCCTAACTATGGCTATAAAAATCTTTAAATAAGAGGTATTTGAAGAAAAGCGACGATATTCAGAGTTTCTAGGAATGGACCGGTGGATTTTCCTCTAAATGTTTTGGTAATAGTTACAGGTCTATTAATTCTAAAAACAATACTTCTGGCTAACATTTTGAAGTGCGCTTTGCTGTCAATATATGTTTTGGATTTCTTTCATAGATTTTGCTCATGAACATCGAATAGTTTACTACATACATGCGAGAAATCAGCATCTTTTCCGTGTGTTTTTCTAACGATTCTCTACAAATGACGCCAAAAGCATTGCTTCTGTTTGGACATGGTAATTGAGACTTTTGTTTGTACAAATCATCATATCGCTGCTTTTCAATAGAAACTCCATAATTGCAGCTTAAACAAGCTTCAGTTACGTGATTTTTGTTGAAAAGAGACCATAATCAGGGATTCGAGAAGTCATACCAGGTGTAGAAAAGAGGTCGTTGCGAATTGAGTCTGTAGCTCGGCTACCACATTGAAACCTTTTGCAGACGACAAATTGGATGTTGATAAAGATAGGATTTGTGTAAAATACAGCTGGAAAAATATTCAGACAAAGGGAGAAAATGTTGGTTATCAGCATTTTCTTCTTTTGACGTAAATTGTTTTCCCAAGATTGTTCCACCAGGGTGGTCAAAATTCGTCATCTTTTGGGATAGGATTATTTCTACATACCCGACACCCATTCGTTTTTCGTCCGTGCGTCCGGAGCACTGATTTCGTATGGCTTCTTTGTAGTTTTAATGACGAACCTGTGTGGACGGTTTGTCGGTCGGTCTGGTGGCACCTGTGGGATACAAATTATTACATGAGAACAGAGACATAATGTATGGTAGTGCGAGATGCCTGCGTGAACATTGTATCAAGCAAACGACATGCGAAATGTGAAAACCCTAAATCATTTGCCTTAACAGGTTAAAAAAATAAAAGGCGAGGGGGACAGAAAGTACAAATACTGTTTATAATTATTATAGGCTAATACTAATCTAGTCCACCATAATGAGAATTTTCATCAAAATTCTTCGGGCGACATTGTAAACATTCAGCGATGGAAAATGCTGACCTTTTTTTAAAACTCTGAACGAATGTCAGACATGTAACGAATGTTTACGGTGTCGCACGAAAAATTCCCACGTCGCGTGAATCTCATCATTGGTAGACTACCTTAACGACGACGTTACAGACTTTGAAACACTTTCTCAAACAACCGAATTTGATCCTGTCCAAATCACGAGTTGTTCATGACATTATTAATTCTACGGTCAAAGTAAAAAATCTCTTTGGAATATTAGAAAAAATATTATAGGAAACGAAGAAAATGCTGAGTAGGGCCTACCCGTATTTCATATATCGTCGGTGTAAATGCAAAACCTCGTATGTCGATTCTTGCAATTTTCAAAGTACAAACTTGTGCGCCCAGTTTAGACAATTCTCGCAGGTTGTGAGATATGTTTACTGATCAGTATTAATGATACATTATTTGGGAACAATATGTCAAAATTTCAAGTAAAACATTTCAGTTTGGGCAAAGTTATTACACTTTTTTCCCTCCTCTTTAGAATTTTTCAAAAACGAGATACGAGGTTTTGCATTTAAAACGACGATATTATGCTCTTCTTCGTTTTCAAAAGCTTTGACGCTAAGGTACATTCCAAGGCGTCAATGTTTGGGAAAAGATTAACCCGTTACCAGACGGCAAAAATAGATTTGTCAAAATTCAAAGGTGTTGCAGACGACAATGTCAGTTGCACAGAATTTTACATTTATATGTGTGTTTTTGTATAGCAAATATTGTTGGAAATGTAGAAAATACTTGTCACAAGTAATTTCTTCATCCTGCACAATATTTTACAAAGCATTTATTCTTTAGGGTGTCAAAAGGCGTAACTGTTTGGGAGAAGATTAACGAAGTAAATAGACCATGTAGTAAACAATAGTTCAAGTGGATAGTTCCGTTCATGTAGAGCTAATTTCCCTCGAGTATGTACTAATAAACGAATCACAATTAATAGTTTTAATTGAATCAGTATAATCCTTATCAATTGTCGACCACGGTTAGGGGAAAGATCCTTGAAAATAACCAGCCCAACAGACCTAACGATGCCTGAATTATTCTGGCGACGTCGAACATTCGGCGGCGGAACGTTCTAACACCACTGAATGTGTACGACGTCGTCAGAAGAGATTCGGATATATGTAATGAATGTTAACGACAAAAAATTCCGATGTCGCGTGAATCTCATTAGGGGTTGACTACCTTAACTGTCAATGCAAGAGCATCTTTTGTGAAACACCAACGCATTGATCATGATCTTCGTTGAATATGTATACAAGAACTACAGTATTGAGTAGGGATTTTTGTGGTACATAAGGTCATACAGAATAAGTGCTTTATGCCTAATGCCCATGAATAAGGGACTTTAAATTAATATGCACCTACCTCAACTTGACATTCACTGTCAAAAGTTATATCCCCCTTTAGTACTTTCTCTGAACTGTTGACGTAATATTTTAATTCTGTGGTGGTCAAAACTAGCCATCGTTCCTTCCAGTTTTTCACGTTATAGCCACGCTTCCACAACATTTCTACAATAAATGGTTATAAAACATATCTGCTGCTTTTCGCTGCATTTCTTTATAAACCTGACAACTACATCTTGTTTTTTCTTTGTTTTTTGCTTGTTTTTTTTTTGGGGGGGGGGTTTACTTTTGTTTGTTTTTTTTTTTTTTTTTTTTAGAAAAAGGGGGTAATATTGTAAAAAGTGAAAAGTACTACGCAAACTCCTGTATCAAGTGAGCTTAGTCCTTTTTTAAAGGAACCTTTTTAACTATTCTTCAAACAAGACCTGGTTTTGACGTCCCTGACAGACAAAGTTTGAGACAAAAGAGGATATGGGCGATAACCAATTTTCCCAATTTGACTCGATATTATTACTCTCTGCTACATTGTGCATATTTTTTTTTATCAACATCCACTTTACCGTCAAATTGGAGCAGTACACTATTTTGCTTGTTTAAAAGGGTTAAACCAGGGGTCGACCCTTACCTTTGGCTAGCACGTTCATGACGTAAAAATCAAACATATGGTTGAGACCTTGTGTTATATCACTTCTTGGCAAACTTTCCGCAATGTCTTTCTCAAACAAGTTCAAAAACTCCGTAAACGTCAACATGACGTCATCAGCACGTGACTCCTTAAACTCCCTAATTACACTCTCCTTGTTCCTCTGTCCTGTGTAGTCTATAAACTTCTGAAGTAATAACGCTACTTCATCACGGTGAAGTTTTATTGGCACAGTAGGTATCCTAGCTTCATCACACTCGGATAAGAAATTAAACAGTCTCCACAGCACCATGCAGTGCTCTAACGTCATTCCCGCCACTTTATAATGACGTTCAAACGAGCAAAACGTCCAACACGTTTTAATAATTCCGTTCAAAAGTTCTGGTTTCGTTGCTTTTTTCACTTCGGTTAATCTGGTATTTGAGTTTTCATCTTCAGTCGGTTCGTCGTCGATTTTATCGAGGAGTTCTTCTTTTATTACTGTAAAGAAGTCTTCAAACGTCATGCTGGTGACGTCGCCTTTGTTTAAAAGTTCTTCAGCCTTTTTGTGTCCCAGCCGTAAACCGATGTTGGAGGTTATTACCTATAATACAGAAAATGTAGCCGTCAAATATAGATACTGTCATTTAACTATTTACCAAACAAAGCCTGGTGTTGGCGTTTCGAACAAATAATATACTTGGAACATATTGAGGCAAAAGAAGAAGATGCTTTTAACAGCATTTTCTTCTTTTTGTCACAATACTTTCTTCGTTTGATTATGAACTTCAGTTAACCTAGTATCTCCACGTTCCCCTTCTGTTGGTCATTCGTCGATTTTATCGAGAAGTTTATCTTTGAATACTGTAAAGAAATCTTCAAACGTCATGATGTTGGCGTCGTCTTTGTTTAAGAGTTCTTCAGCTTTTTTGTGTCCCAGCTGTAAACCAATGTTGGATGTTATAACCTATAATAGACGAAATATAGCCGTCATACATAGATCTACTGTCATATAACGAAACGACTTTTCCACAACAAATCCTGGTTAAATTGGCGTATATAATAGAATGGGCATAAGAGAAATTATGGTTAAGGGAAAAATATTGAGACGTCGTTTGGAAAAGGGTTAGGCTTTAGCAACATGTAGCATTAACACGCACAGCTAAGCGTAAGTTGCAATAGAGTCGGGATCTGAATGAAAGTCATTCGTATGTTTCATTATCAGCTAGAACATAAGATCCAGTTTGAGAGTAACACCACTTAACCCTTTATCAAACGGCCAAAACAGATCAGCTGAAATATGGGAAAAGGGCTTTTATGGCGTTTAAGACCAACATGGATCAAGACTAGCCAACGTATACACGCAGTGTGATCACGATCAATGTTGTTCGCTAATAGCTTTTCTATTGCATGTAGCAAGAGTGCGGTTGTTTAACAGGCACTGATTACATATATCGTAAGCAATTTAACCCTTTCCCAAACAAGACCTGGTTTTGACGTCCCTAATGATAAGGTTTGGGAAAACATTGAGACAAAAGAAGAAACTGCTGAAAACCAGCAGTTTCTCCTTTTGCCTCAATATTTTCTATGCCATATTATACACAAATCGTATCTTTAACAACATCTATTTAATCGTTTTCAGCGCCTTTCATACATGAAAAGTCCAAGTTTTGGCCGTTTGGGAAAGTGTTAAACTGACAAGAGTTCAGTATAAGCAGTTTTAAACTGCTTAAGTTTTAAAACTGCTCACAACATAATATTCGCTGGTGGGGAGTCAAAACCTCGTAACTCCAGCTTGAATAAGCTGGAGTTACGAGGTTTTGACTTCCCACCGACGATATACACTGCACTTAGACAAAGGTTGATCTGAAACACGGTTGTCTCAAATGCTATAGAGGCCCCTTGTTCCAGATCCCGGCTCAAACATTTCTCGTCAACATCAGCCAAATATCATTGGCAATGTTCGTAAGTGTCGTAACTACAGGTTGAATAAGCTGCAGTTGCGACATTTTTAAACGTGACCGACGATAAGATGTCAAGATGTTAACCTTATAATTTATGTACATAATAAAAACAAACAAAATTCTAATTAACGTGAAACATCGTAACAGGTATGCAGAGAATTTACGCTACTTTAATGGTAGCCTATATGAATGTTAAGGGATTCTTGGACCCATCTTCTCAAAGCAAGCCCTCGTTATTGACAATTCTATATATACCGCACGATAAATGACCTGGCAGAGCATCTCAGGTTAATCGAAAGAGATGCTCTGCCATGTTATTTTCCGTGAGCTATGATAAAAATAATCTGGAAAAAATGTAAAATGGGTTAAATGCTGATATCAATAGTCACCATACACCTGGTCAACCAGTCTAATTCCAAGTTACACATCAGCCCATCCGATTGGCCGAGACATACGTCTCGTTCAATCAGATGGCTTGTAATGTAATAGGGAACGATTTTATCCGGTTAAACGTGACGTAATTTCGGACAAACGATATTAATTCTATAGGCGTTGTTGTAAAATCACGTAACTACGGCTTGAATCAAGCCGTAGTTACGAGATTTTATAACAACGCCGAAGGTTTATAAAAACATAACTGTAAACCCAGTCTATTTTTGGCACAAAATTCATTGCCATTTGGATTTAGACAATCAATTTAGAAATATTGATGAACACAATCTTTGATCTATAGCAAAATTGATATTGTAATGGATGTTGGAGTATGATTACTCAATAACTAGGATGTCAGACCAAGGAATTGATTTGAAGTTATTAATTCTTTCCGAAACAAAAAAAGATTTAGACGTTAATAGGAAAATTGGGAAAACATTGATTCAAAAGAAGAAATGCTGATATATTTCTCCTTTTGTATTAATATTTTCTTGTGCTACACGTAAAATTGTATGCAGATCCTAACTTTACCAACCCTCATTTTGTCCTCTGCAGCAGCCTCCAAACGGGAAAAGTTAAAATCTCTGTCATAATGTGGGAAAGTGTTAAACTAGATTCATGGCGTAATAAAAAATATAGCAGCTTTTTAACAAAAATCTTCTAACTGCAGCTTAAAACAAACTGCAGTAACGAGGTTGTTGTTGAAATGCATCGGTATGAAGATTAGGAAAGTGACATGTCAGAAGGTCTAATGCATCTTGAACCACAATTTTATCATTTTGCCTCAATATCTTGTATGTTATAATATACAAAATTACGCAGGATCCATTTTATTGACAACATTTTACCGTCTGCAGCAGGTTTTTTCATTGAAACAGTTCATTTTTTTACCAATTGGAAAAGGATTAACGCTCAAAAGTTGTCTCTCTCGAATGAGGCTGTTTTGTCTCCTTATTTTTTTAAATGCTTTCACAAACATAGCACAGTTATATCGAGCAAAAATAAAAAGTGCCTCACATAATTTAGCATTAATGTATATAGGAAAGCAATAAGCGAACAGAAGAAAATCTCGATTGTCCACATTTTCTTCATTAGCTTCAACGTTTTCTACCTATGGATATTTTAGGGACATCAAAACCAGACTAACTTTGGAAAGTGTTAAACTCAGTATTGTTTTGTGTTTGACAAAACACAACAATGTAATCATTGTCACATTAAGTTTTCTGGGATTGGGCTAATGTCATAGTTAAGGCGAGACTACGCCCCTTTTTATCTGCCGTGTGGTTTAAATTGGCTGCTTTAATACATTTTCTGGTGGCTAGTAGTTTTAATTGTACATTATGTAAATTAGTTTGCTTGGGTTAAGTGTGCGAGGTGGGTGAGTAGATTTTACTAGTTGAGCGTGGTGCATGGGAATTGGGTGCTTGTAGTGAGTTTTCTTCGTAGGGTTTTGTATAAAAACCCTGCGTTGAAACGACTCGTTGGGTAGACGATTTTTGGCATTATAGCTGGTGGAAGTGAAGTTGAGATTTTTGTGTGAAAGTTGGATTCTTCTTGGGGTAAATACTTTTTAATTTACATTGATTTTATTGTGTAAATGTTTTAGTAATTTTGTGGCTTAAATGAGCAGCTTTTTGGTCTGTTGAATTATCGCAAACAACGCCGGAAAATGACAAATGGCTGTATAGCTAATTTCTCATTTTCCTGCACTGTTTTGGAATGTCGGATGGCTAGGACTGGTTATATCGGAGAACTATTACGTTGAATGTTTTGTCAGATTATCATTTAAGCCATGGTTAAATAAGCTATTTTTGTAACTATTTTCAAAGAAACAAACATTGTGATAATTTGTAATTAATCGTCTGCTTAGCAGTTCATATTTTGTAAATGCTAATGTTGTATTGTTCAAATGATATTTGGATAATGTCGAATGCTGTATAATTGTATCTTAACACAGTTCAGTACTTTAAGGTTCAGGTAAATTCGGTATCTACACAAAATTCAAAGTTTTTTTTGGCATTTATTCTTAACATGTATATGCCATATTATATATCAAATTAAAGCTCTACATGAGTAGAAGATGTTAATCAACTTAATTCTGGTTTACCTTGTATAGCACAATCAAAACATTCCGAAAAAGGACGACTTCTAGGAAAACCGAGAACATAGTTATCCTTGAATGAAGTTGGCTAGTTTTTCACACAAACATACACCGTGGTCTAAACTTGGTAGTACTACTACTTACATGAAGTTACTTTCTTCGAAAAACATGCATTTACAAAATAAACTTTGGACATTTCTTCATTTTTCATATGAAATTCAAGGTGGAACTATTTTTTTTAAACACTATGTATGGTTAAAAAATTTGGCCATATTCTCTAGCAGTCAAAGTAAGTTTTCTAATAAAATTGTTATTTTTCTTTATTTGATGACTTGAAATAAATCAATGATGGCTCCTACAGTGAAGACATATGTCACATGATAATAATAACCTTTTCCCATTTTTCTATTGACACACCACTTACATTTTTCATATTGATTCCAAAAGTGTAAACATATTTTAAAAGTATCTTGTTATCAGAATTGTGTTATAAGTTAGCATAACATTCCCTTTGTTGTAATGTTGTATTGCTCGGTAATTGCAAAGAAAATTAACGAGAAAAACATGGTACATTATCCGGACGCTACTAAATTGTAATGGTCGTTGCTGTACACCATACATTTCTTAAATTATGCTACGATATAATTTTATTTTTTATGTCGTTTAAAATATTGATTTGTGTAGAGACTGAATGCATATTGTATTTAGTATGCATGCACGTTTTGTCTTTGCTAAATAAAATATTTTTCGAAAAAAATTCAGATATGAACAGAGTCTATTTCCGGTGCAAATTATTTCATATTTATGAATGGCATAGTCCAAATTCTTTGAAAATCGAAGGATTGTAATACGCACACCACCTTTCAAATATCAATTTTAATGTTTCTGACAACTCACCATTCATTAAATATGTTTTTTTTACGCCGATCTGTTCGATGTATGCCTCATGTTTACAAATTCGAGCATGCTGGTTCCCGGCACAACCAAATAACGCTGAAAATAGTTCCGAATTTTGCGAAACTTTTTTGTTGATTTACCGATCGAAATTTTATAGATATTTGTAAATATAATAAATAGGATAATTACAACTGAAAATCTTGATAATAGTCACGAAAAATAACTTTTATCAAATATACGAATATGCGCGTATGAAGCCACTGTTTACAAGATGTCTACCGAAGATGCCGGAAACTAAAGACTGACATTTGAATCGACGATTATATGAAGGTGAGGACGCGATCGATGTAATGTATCATACTCGAAGATCAACAATGAATCAGGTTTAAAGGTGCACTTCATTTCTTTACGCTGCCTATTGTTTTATGCCCCCAAAACACTACTGAATAGGAGTCGATGGATTTTGCAAATGGCGTCCGATGAAAAAGCATGGGCGGGAATGATCTTTGGGGAATTTTATGAAAACCGCTGTGATATATTGACATTTGAAGGTAGTACTACCTGGATTAGAATGTGCACATTAATTTGGCATATCTCAAAGAAGAAAATTTGTTGTCTAGAGAAAGTTGCTGGTTTTGGGAGAAACGTCAAATTTTCGACTTGTCTTGTTGATTTTGGTGCTCAACTTTGTTCTTTCTGTCAAATGAACTATGCCTATGGCATGCTATAATCATGATGTAACAGAACATAAAACAAATTTTCATTGAGAAACTTGTTTAACTTGGAGCCAGCAATGGCACAAATTCGCTGTCAAACTGTTTAGTTGACCCTTAAATTGTTGTTTTGAGAAAACATTGTGAGAAAAGATGTAAAGTATTGTATTGGTCAATGTTCTGTAAATAGCTCGAGTTTGAGAAAACATTGTGGGAAAAGACGTTAGCATATTGTTTTGGTTTATGTTTTGTAATAGCTTGGGGTTGAGAAAACATTGTGGGAAAAGATGCTAACATATTATATTGTCTTGAGATGTTTGTAAAACATGATGTTAAGTAGAGCCATTAGAGCTCTTATTAGGTAGTTGCTATAATATTTGTTATACTTTATATAGGTTGCTTGTTGCTTGATGTTGCTTGTTTGTTTGTAACAACCTACAATATATACCGATGTCGTATAGGCGTATGTGGTGTGATGGCTGTGAACCTGACCTTGTGGAAGTAAACGTGTAGTCCAGACCGGGAAACTTGGGTGGTATGTCGAGCCGGCGTCAGCGTCATCGGGAAAGGACGTTTGGGATGTGACGACCGGGGAACAACATAGTAATATATAACAAACGGCTGGACAATCACATTATCTTGGTGATATAGGCGCGGTCAGGCGACAGTTTAATCTAAGAAAATTTGTGTTGTTGATGTTTCGGAAGAAAATTAGTATTTTTCAGTTGCATTAATTTATAAATCGTGTAAAGTAACGTGGACATTTTTGGGACATTAGACGTCAACCTAAAACATACAGTGATAGCGGACTCTCGAAATTCTTTAGGAACTTTATTGATTTTTGGTTTAACTTGTTTACATTTTGATAATTTAACTTGTTTACATTTTGATAATTTGGTATTTGTTTATTTGTTTATGTAAATAAAATTTGGAAATGCACATCCTGACTCTTTACTGACCCGTATCCAAGCCAACCGCTCAGCCGTCTTGTGACAATCATTTATCAGCCGTCTGACTATCCCTTTCTATAATAACACCGGTTTTAGACATCTCTCACGGGAAAACATTGAGGGAAAAGAAAAAATACTGATAATCAGTATTTTCTCTTTTACCTCCAATATTCTCCCGTGGCATGTAGTAGATCTACATTTAACGCAAATTTATCAACATTAATTTTGCTTTGCATTTGGACTACAGTAAAATTTTGGCGTTTGAGAAAGTGTTAACCCTTTCGACAAGGCAAATTTTAGAGTTGTCCAAATTAGAAACTTTTGAACGCGTTAAAATTGAAATTGGTAAAATCAAATTCTTTCACTGAAAGCATAGAAAATACTGTAAAAAAAGTCCCCGGAAAAGGATAAAAATGCGGGTTAAACGCCACGATACTTTCATAATCAGGGACGTGAACGCAAGGAGTTGTTTGTGGAAAATGTTACTCTCTTAAGAACAGAGCACATTATCTCTTCATTCCATTTCGATAGAATGAGCTCTGTTCTCGCGGGGTCATTTCACGTCAAATCTCGGGGCCTTGGCGGGATTTCGGTATCCAATCGTTGACAATAAACTGATAAACAATTGAAATTTTTGATACTAGTTTTCATTGGCTGACGCTTCAAATTACCGGCTTCAGCCAAAAATAGAAGGACGTAATGTATACGTAATCAAACAAGATTAAACTGAATCAGTTTGATTCGATAATTCAAATGTTACCGGCTTCAGCTAAAAATAGAAGCGACGTAATGTATACGTAATGATCATGCAAGATAAAACTGATTGATTTTGATTCGATAATTCAAATGATGTTCTATAATTAGATTATGACGACCAAATAGGCTGTTGGTGTACCAAAAACGGCAGAGGTCATATTTGATGGTTAATCAATAGACATCGGCGTTGGAGAGTAGGAAAATGTAGGGTGGTAAATTAATTTAAAGATAACGAAAACTTAAACTTTGTTCTAGTAGCACTTTACATAACTTTAATGTTTAGAAAGATGCCTAAAATAGTACTTAAACTGCGAGGTTCTTATATCCTTAAAGAGAGAATCTCAATTTAACCCTTTACTAAACGACACACATTGAAGACATATCAAGCCGATGTTAGGATAATGTAAAATTCTATTTAGAACATGAAAAAGCCTCTTTGTAGACAAAAATAGGAGTTATTTCATTTTTTAAAAAACGTTGTCCTCATAATTTAGATTTCTATTTTCTTAAAGGAAACCATTTTACGATGAAGAAGAAATTGTTTATCAGGTTTCCCTCAATGTTTTCAACACTATGACAATCCGCGTATTTCTGATACGATCTACACCTGAATCCTGCGAGAACATCATGTAAAGACCAGACGAAATATTGTTGTTTTTGAAAGATTGAACCGTTTTGAAAAAAAATCATGTTTTGAAGTCCTTATAGATCTAAATAAAAAAAGATTGGAGAAGCTTTAAAAAATGCGTTTGTTTTGTTATTTTTAAGGAGAAAATGCGGATAACCAGCATTTCCCCAAGGTTTTGCCTACATATACGTATGTATTTTAAAAGTGTTGCATTATGCACAAATACAGATATGGTTAGATGGGTGTTTAGCCTATAAAGATTGTATTGCGTTTTATGACCCATATAATGATAAAACACAATGCAATCTTTATATGCTTAACACCCATCATAATGCTATCATCTGCAGCAGCTTCCAAACTGGAATGGTCAACTTTTTAGTCTTTTTTGGGAAAACATTATACTTCCCCCCCCCCCCCCCCCCCCCCAACAAGACGTCCCCAGTAGAATTGTTAAGAGAAGACATTCGAAAGAAGAAATAGCCAGTAATCAGCAATTTCTCATTTTCTCTCAATAATTCATATAATTATGTTGTAACACCGATTTCCCCATTTTCGGCCTTTATTATCTTGTCGTCTGCACCTCCTTTCAAATTCAGACAGTCTAGAATTTCGCGGTTTAGGGAAAAGCTTTTACAAAAATATTCTGCTGCTTTTCAACAACAACAAAAAACCTCGGAACTGCAGCTTATTTCAAGCTGCAGTTACGAGGTTTTTGTAGAAAAGCATCGAAGTATTCCTTACCTTAAGTCTAGAAACTTGAACTTTCCCTGTTTTCCCGTCATCCAGTATATCGAAGGGATGCCAGAGCGCGCGCAGCACCTCGCACTGAAAATCCTCCATCGTCACCGAATCATGCGTCTGGAGATCACACACTTCCGGGTTGTGAGACGCTTGATGACGTCGACTGGCGTGCCGAAACAGGGACATTACTTCCGGTTTCGACTTATCGAAAATTGAATTGGAGTGCTGATAACTTCCTATCCGTATTGTGGTTTGTTTGTTTTTCGATGACTCAAGTGTTATTTGTTTTACCTTTTTGAAATTTTCATCTTTCTGTTTTGTTCTGAAAGGGAAAAACAATGTAAAACGTTACTTTTACGGTACATAATCGTGGTTACATGTTCATCACAACTTTTTGTTTTCATTATAGGCTTATAAAAAGTAAAATAGATTTGAATAACGATGGGATGCTGATATCATCAAAAGGTAAAAACAACAACAACAACAAAAACAACAACAACAACAAAAAAACATAGAAGTAAATCTAACGGGGTTCATGTTTCTTTGTAAATTAATGTAAGGGGGCCTAAGCGCGCGGAACCTCATGACGTCAATTTTTCGGCAATTTTCTGTAATAAGTTCATTATAGTAGGAAGAGCGCTCTTAGAGAAATCAACGTAAAAAGAATCTTTTCTCATATACTTATTGGCCAATTCTCTAGAAAACGCAAAATTTATACTTTGGAGTAAATGTTAATTGCGGAAAACGTGGTTTCCTATTAATGTGTACCATATTATGCTTTTTGAATAGCATTATGCGCATTTTCTGAGATAAAGTAAATGTTATCACCACAAGTAGTAGTAATTTCCACGAAACGTGAGTGAATTATGTTGATAAACCTCTTTCATTTACTTAATCTTTTCTCACATGACAAACATTAGACTGGTGCAAATCGAAAGCCATTGGCTTTTGCAGACAAAAACAAAACAACAAATATGACCGAGCACAAAATATCCTTTGTGGGGGATTTTGAGGGGTGTACTTTAAGAGCGCAATATTCGTCTTTCTACAAAGGATTTTGAATTAACATTTTGTAGATCGTAAACGTCAAAACAAACGGAATTGGAAATCGAAAATACATGTTCGTTAGTTCGTTCATAAACGGGTCATGGTGCCTGTGCTATGATTCCATTCTTTTTTGACCGATATAATCACTGTGGTTAATCACGTGACTCAGAATTTCAGAAAATCATCAATATTTTTGTTAATACTTGACAAATGTAAATTCGGTTTAAAACAGAGAAAGTGGGAAATTGTCAGGAATAAGCTGGGCGTAGTGGATTTTCGCAAACTCAAGTGATAAAGAAGCTATTGAAAATCTTCAATAAAACGCACGATCTGAAAAAGCAAATTACTCCCTCTTATCAATTATAATCAATGGGTGTGACCCGGGATATTTACAAATCAACCTGACTTATTGCCAGGAACGACCCATAAAAAGTAACCAGCGTTGCTGAGTAACGGATTACGACAACGTAAATTTATTGTTGGTAAAAGTTTGGGCTGAAAAGAGTCTGAATAAGGTAGAATATCCGTAATATGGCCATTTTGAGAGTCATAAAATATTAAATTTAGTCGGGCTGCGTCGTTACGTATCCGAACTCATTCGGGCGCGGTCTTAAACATTCGGCGGTGGACAGTTCCACCGCCGAATGTTTTCGACGTCGCTCGAATAATTCCTACGTCGCGGGAATCTCATTAGGGGTAGACTACCTTAAAACCCGATGTTTACTTACAGTAATTCTGATAGGCACCAGTAAGGAGTTATTTTCAATCAAGTTTTTCATCTGATCCAATCAAAAAAGCGCTTTCACATTCTGAAAGCGATTTAAACTGAATATTAGGCCACGATGACGTCACATTTAATTGCAGAACCATGCCTTTGCACGTGCTTATCATGGAAAGTCATATTATTATACCAAGATATTTAAGCCTCTCTTACAACCGGCCGTACGTGCTTCTGCGTGCGGTCTGCGTCTAAACCTTAGGCGTAGTCGTGCGATGCACGTACGTGCAACGTACGTTTTTGGTGGACGCAACCACGACGCAGACTGCACGCAGCAAAGAATTGACCGGGCAATTCTTTGAGCCTCTTTTATAACCCGTCGTGTGTCCTTAGAAATCGTGCGTTATAAAACGCACGATTTATAAGGACGCACGACGGGTTGTAAGAGAGGCTTTAATTGGTTAGAATGTTTATAATAGATTATGGTTTTCTATGGTCATAGAAGATGGTCCCTAGCTGGTGCCTGTCATATGTTACTGTAAATCAACACCAGAGATTTAAATCAGATATACCTAACCATGAAGCATATTTTTTCTCAATTTGCACGTTTTGAAAATCGTCCCTTTGATTTGAGCCGCATACGGAGATTTCTCGTCTTATCCAAAGAACTATTTTAATAGACACGCACATTGAGAGTCAACAGCAGGCCTATTCCAAAAGTTGGGCCTTCATTACAAAAGAGCGTGTGGTAAAATGAATGGTATGTACGACCGTTTATGAATATCTATAACTGAAAAATGTATTTTATTGCATTGTTATGCACTATCGCGGATGTATGGTTAAAATTGGACGACCCTTTACAGAAACACGCGACAACTACTTTAAACCTTTCCTAAGCGGCAACATATTGGACTGTTCCAATTTGAAAGTTTGGATTTAACGGAGTTTTACGTCACACTCAACAGCTAAGGTCATATGGAGACGGGACCTCGGTTTAAAGTCTCACCCGAAAGACTGGAGAGGCGGTGGATCGAACCTGCGACCCCTGTTTTACAAGTCCAGTGCGTTAACACTGTACCAAATCCGCCCCTCCAATTTGAAAGTGTCACAGACTATAAAATGGATGTCGACGAAGACAAGATTTGTGAACAATATAGCAAAGAAAATATTAAGGCACTAGGAGAAAATGCGCTTGAGTTTGGGTGCATTGGGGTTTTACGCCGTTTTCAACTGCCAGGGTCATATCGCGGCGGCTGGAGCACCTAACGATGGATTCCTGTTGTTTGTCAAACCAGTACTACCACAACACCCTTACCCAGCCTTTAGCTGCTCGCCCACTTAGGTTAACGATTTCAAACTCATTAGTGGGGGACAATTTGTCAGAAAGGGTTTTTGCCGAGGCCGGGTATCAAACCCGGGACCTCTCGAATGAGAGGCAGATGCAGGAGATAATGCATTTTCTTCTTTGCCTCAATGTTTTCCCAAGCCTTTATATTCAGGGGCGTCAAAAGCTAGTTTTATTTCGGAAAAGGCTCATCCATTACCAGGCGGAAATATTTAGACTGATACAAATTCAAAGATGTCTCAGACAACAATCTCTAAGTTAAACAGTCGAAGTTTCTAATTTTTGGAGAAGAGTTAATTAATGCTGAAGGCATTATTTTTGTATAATGTGCAAAAGGGGCAGATCGTATCTATGTTGTGAGAACTTGTGACCAGACCCTTTCCCAAAAATGAAATATGATTATGTGTATGTAAGACGACAATACAAGTCCATAACGAACTCTTCCTGTTGGAATACTGTTTCAGACGTCAAAATTGATGTTAGGCCGACACAAATCGAGTTTCGTGTTCATAATAACAGAGAAAATAATGAAGCAAATGGAGGAAATGATGCTTATCAGCTTTTTGATTGCCAATGAGGGAAATAAAAATTAAGCCTACTGTTTTTCTTTTTTTTTGGGGGGGGGGGGGGGGGGGAGGGGGGGTGGTTAAATCAATACGATTTTATTATAACGTTTGCTATTTAATTTTTCATAAAAGAAAATGACCAGATTTTGACTTTGACATGATAAGATATTTCGAGATAAAGGATATGGAAATAACGACAATATATCAACAAACAAAAAATAAATAAAACCAAAAACAAACAAACCAGTGACACATTATAAATCCGTGAAACAAAAACTTTTTACTGTATGACAGAGCCTCTGGCATAAACTATCCTATTTCGTACTATAATAATGAATCACAACAAACGAGTATAACAGTAACAGTTAACCCTTTCCTAAACAACAAAATTGTTCACTTGTCCGAATGAAAATGAGTTGAGCCGGAAATGGAAAGTGAGCTTACAAACCAGAGTTGAGACCCCCATTTATCCAGACCAGTTTGTTTCCTAGTAGAGCATGATCAGGTCTAATGGCGGTCTCTAATTAGTGGTTTCTAAAACTTGTACATGATATTGCTTTTAGAGAAAAATATATACATGTATCTTGATCAGCCTGTGCATATGCAGACTGATCTGGATCCATGTTGGTCTCAAATGCCAACATAGTCTTTTCCCAAAATCCCAGCTAATATATTATATAATCTTACAGCATTGAAATCATTGAAAGAATAAGGAAAACTTGTCAATGTTGTTTCTCTTCTTTTCTTTATTCTAAAAGAAACGAAAACTTATTTGAAAAAGGGTTAATAATGGTTCAGAGTCTTGTGACAGCATTTTGACCCTGTTCCAAACATCACCTGGTTTTCCTTACCTTCCAAAACTGTAAAGTATTCAGAGAAAGGAAGAAAAAGACAATAGTATGCAGAATGCTTTTCTCATCACGACACACATATAATTCATGCATGGAGTAAAATAAATTTTACCATCAGTCTGTATCTCTTGTTAATTACTGGCATAAATCTTTGCTGTTCAGCAAAGGGCCAACCCTTTCCCAGAAAACAAGACAATTCTTGTTTTCTGGGAAAGGGTTGGCCCTTTGCTGGACAGCAGAATATGTAGACGATATATAGACTTAGATCAGGCTAGACAGCAGCTTGACTGCTTCATGTCAACATGTAGGCCTATAGCCTATATGGATGCTTGAACAGGGTAGAAAATTGTTATATATGACAAATCTATGACGTCCCGATTGGAGAAAGCTTCGGATATTGAC
This sequence comes from Fragum sueziense, assembly GCA_963680895.1. Classification (NCBI taxonomy): domain Eukaryota; kingdom Metazoa; phylum Mollusca; class Bivalvia; order Cardiida; family Cardiidae; genus Fragum; species Fragum sueziense. The sequence goes on along the minus strand of OY804603.1, from coordinate 55,233,646 downwards.
TGATCAAAAACATTTTCGCATTTCCCTCACTGTTCCATACAGAATTGTTGGGGGTGGTATCATTGAATAACTGGATCATTACGTGTTAGACTGTGAGCATAAAGGTACCGTATCTAGGCCTACAGCACTCAGGGCGGGGGGTGGGAGGGTTAGTTAAATATTTTCGATTCCATTTGTAGGCGTTATGATGCTGTGACTATCTAGTCAATATCAGACATAAATGAGTCAGTTTTGCTCGACCATTTTCCAGACAACACAATTTGATATCCAGATTAACAGAAACCGCTGTGGCTGATAAAATTAATGCACAGTATCAACTTCCAAATCGAGCTCGAATAAGGCTTTCATTGCGGTACAAATAAGCCAGGATCTAGATTAAAGTCCCTTACATAATTTTGTCGGTGTTATAACAAAACATCGTAACTCCAGCTTAATTAAAGCTGGATTTACGAGGTCTTGCAATAAAACCGTCGGTTTAAGAAAATAAATTTCAAATCGGCCTATGGTCAAAATGCAATAAATAAGAATCTATTCATCTGACTGACAAAAGGGATCTGGATCAGACTGCGCATGCGTCGTAAGGGACCCTTTTCCAGATCCAGGCTCAAATGATGTGTTCCAAGCAGCAAGATCTTTTGATACTAGGGTGGTTGCCAAGGTAAAACATTTTGGGTGTTGTAATGATTTTGTTATCGTTTTCGAAATTATAATTGGAAGGACACAAACAACTCTTGATTTGGTTAAGTCCCAATGTGAAGGCAATGTTGTAAAACAATAGACCTATTGGTTTTGAATACATTTGCAGACATAGGACCTATACACAAATTCCAAGTTTTTAGAACTATGTTTTTCAAAATAAAATGGCCCGGTTACATCGATAATTCCGCGTCCACATCACGACCGGAGCACGTCAATAAATGGCCAATTTTACTGCATATTTTTAGACGCGGAGTGGACGTGATGTGGACGTGAAATTGTATGTGACGATGCCTTTATGGGTCTTAACCAAACAATTATTCTCACCAGCCGATTTGAAAATATGCCTACCGATACTCTCTTACGAACAGAGCGCATTCTCCCTACATTCCATTTCGATAGAATGAGATATTTGATATTTGATGGATTAATCAATATAGAACTCGGCTTTGGAGAGTAGCCTACCGAGGATTACTCACTGTTTTAAAATCCTGTCCCCAATTTAATACATCCTGTTTAACACATACAACAATCAGATTAACTCGTCTCAATTGAATGAAATATATCCCTTTCCCAGACGACAAAAATAATCTGAATTTAACTCAAATTGAAATATGATCCAGGCGACAATTCGATTTTTGCAGAAAGTGAAAATGTGTATGTTACAGAATGGGAAGCGAAGAGGGTGAGATAGAAAAATCGTCGCTTTTCAACGAAAACATCGTAACTGCAGCTTGATTTAAGCTGCAGTTACGATGTTTTGTTGAAAAGCGACGATATGCTGGTTATCAGCTCCTTAGTCCTTACCCACATAAAGAATGTGTCCTGGAAAGGGTGACTGGTCTGACATTTATTTTGGAGAAAACCAAAACCGCAGCATCAAAACTATTTCATTTTTAAGGTTCGGGTAAAACGGGTATCGAACACAGTAATATAATAGGCTACAATGACTATTGTCGGGATAAACGACGAGTAAAGCTGCACAATCGTAGCCTATGGTAATGCCTAATCTTTGTTTAGCACACGACAACCTAACAATGCGGAAGTACTTTAAAAAGCCGGTAGATATAAGAGCAATCCTAGTAGATCAATACGTGGGGATAATAGGAAATGATTTTATCAAGTAAACAATGACGTAATTTCGGACAATCAATAGTATATCGCGGGTGTCGTTATACAATATTGTAACCACGGCTTGGTTCAAGCAGTAGTTACGAGATTTTATAACAACACCGACAGTTTATCAAAACATAACAGCAAACGTAGTCTATTTTAGCACATTGCTATTGTCCTAAAATACATTTTAGACAACCTTGAAGGCCACCGTGGATCCAGATTAGGTTTTAATTGCGTATAGTCTGATCAAGATCCATGCTGCTCTCAAATAACTTGTAAATGCTTAAAAAACGTGGGTCTTGATAAGTCTGTGTTTAATCACACGGCTTATCTTGATCCATATTGATCTCAGACGCCGCATGTGGATTTTTCAGATCCTTGGTCATTTGCCTATCTCCACTGACAATGGCGGATCCAGGATTGTTTTCCCAGGGATGATGGATCCAAGCCCAAACGATGGCTTTAAATGTGTTAAATGTAACATTATACTATTGTTAATTGTGAAACTTTGATTTTCGGCCAATGCCAGGGGGTTCGGACCACCATACCCCCACACACCCTCTAGATCCGCCCTTGAAATTGATCACGTCATGTTATGTTGACCATTTCCGAAACGACGGAATTTTAAACTGTAATAATCGAGATATGCATATTGTCGATGACAACACGGGCCGTGTAAGTGCATTTATTTAAATTTAGCATGCGGATTTGTTTAAAAAATATAGTGCAGAAGATATTATTCTTATGAATGAAAAGGGAGAAATGCTGTTGTTTACTATTTTCTTTCTCTTCTCGTTATATTCAAACCATTTTAAATCAAGAGAGTGCTTGGAGGAGAATTCAAACGATGTCCCTCTAAAATATAGGTCGAAGAACTAAGAAGTTCACCAGCGAATGAAAGAAACTTCGATTTGAGAAAATTAAAGAGCATTTCACACTATGTCTTTGACGTGCCACTGTACCTCCGGAAGCCTCAAGTGTGCGAACTTAAGACTAGTCTTACCTACCCTGATACTGCCTTACAGATCTAGAATTAATTTTAGTCCTCGATCTCCCCCCCCCCCCCAAAAAAAAAAAGATATAATCGAAAGAAAGTTACATAACAAATTTCAGTTTTGTATGTTTGGAGAAAAGGCAAATGGTAAGTTTTCTGTTTTCGGACAGACAGACGGACAGGCAGATATACAGACAGACGGTCAGGCAGACAGACGATCACGAGTAAATCAATATGCCCCCGCTCTATCGATACGGGGGCATAAATAATAGTCCATCACTAACCTAGGACATCTGCATGTGTGATGACCCCACTTCGACAGTGTTTTCATAAGAGTTTGACGCTTAACCCTTTCCCAAACAAGACCTGGTTTTGACGTCCCAACTAGAAAATGCTTGGGAAAACATTGAAACAAAAGAAGAGACTGCTGATAATCAGCAGTTTCTCCTTTTGTCTCAATATTTTCTATGCCATATTTTACACAAATTCTATCTTTGATAACTTCTATTTTGTCATTTGTGGCAGTTTTTGAAGTGGATCACCCTAAAATTTTGCCGTTTGGGAAAGAGTTAATCTTTGGCGACTATTTTTTTTTTGTCACAGTGGGTAAAAATCATTTGATGAAAAAATAAATAAGGAAACTTACAAGGGTTGAATGTACAAGTCATCCCATTAACTTTACAAGTCCAATGTATTATACCACAAAAACTATTTCACCAAACAAAACACACGTGTGGTGTAGTTTAGATCCCTGATGCGAAACTTTGCGACACGGATTGTATTTTGTACGTATTTACTATATCGTTAATGGGGAGTCAAAACCTCGTAACTACAGCTTGTCAAAGCTGGAGTTACGAGGTTTTATCCCCACTGGTGATATTACCATGTATAGTATGAAGTTAATAACCTACAGTCGTAAACATTTGAAAACATGATCTAAAAGTATAGTTCAACCACTATCTTTGAGACGCAAAAGTTGTTTTAGCTATTGGCCCTCACGTACGTGAGAGGGGCGATATCATAACATGGCATACGTACTCGTTTTATTTGCTTAGTTGGGAGATTATAGGCTATAATGTTTTCGGTTTAAAACTGTTTGTTGTAGGTGACTCCGACATTGCCATTGAGTTCTTTTTTTAGTCTTGTTGATTAAATAGTTGTTGTTGTTGTTGTTTTAAATTGACGCAACCAGCAAACAATTGGTTTATTTGAGCATATAAGTAGATGTGAGGTGTGGATATTTAAAAGCGCCTGATCGAAATCATGACCACTGGGTTATAGACGGCGAGATTTGACCCGGCAGAGCAGACCAAGCGGAAAGGTCAACAGACTTATCGTCCAGGGGTGATAGGTATGCCGGAACCCTCGTGATTTTCCGAACACTTCGCATGCTTCGCTATTTACAGCTTAGAGTCACATTATTCAACGACTTAACAGTATTTGCACGTGCATACATTTGTCGCGTCATCTTAAAATGGTAATTGGTTAACTGAATAATCATGAAAACATGCCGATCCTGGTCAGCCTGTGCCATCTGTACGGTATGACCAGGATGTGAACTGTATTAAGATATTTTCATTTTTTTGGAGTTTACGTCCATTTTAATGATTAGCTTTACTAAAAATTTCGATCCAAATGGACCACGGTAGCTTAAAGTGACATTTCACATTTATTTCATTTTTTAAAAGTATGTCTTGATGCAAAGATTGTTTATTCTAATGCGTGGAAATGCTATCAGTTTTTTGAAGTTGTTATTTATAAACGAAAAAAACGCCTTTAAAGTTGAGACAGAAATGACAAATTCTATAAAAATCTTAACTGTTGTCCACAACAATTTGTTTAATTTTAGCACAAAAATGTATATTTCTCGTAAACAGTTCAATAATTCGGCTTGAAATTTTCAGACTTTTCATAAGAAGACATGATCTTTCAGATATAATAAAAGTTACATTTATGTAAAAACAATTGTGAAATGTCACTTTAACATTTTTATGTGACTAGATTAGAAAAAAACTTATTTTCACATGGCGGCACATTGTTACAGTGCACGCTTTTACGTAAATTTACGACGGGCCATTCCCATCTATACTGGACAATAAACTTTTCCACTTTTGAGTACAGTTAAGGTCACTCTGCCGGGTCAATTATTTTCCTCTATACAAGCCAAGTGTAAACATTGTACATAAACCACGAGGTCTGTCGAATAGGCTATACATCTTTGCTGAAGTTTCGGACTGTACGTTTGTAAGTATTTGTAAGCACGTAAATAAGTACAGTCACGGTCCATAAAATTTTCACAGGAACAATTGTAAATGGATTAAAATATATCGTCTGTGTTATTGTAAAACCCCGTATCTCCAGCTGTTTTAAGCTGGAGATACGAGGTTTTGCGATAACACCGACGATATATCGTCAATTTCTCCAGAAACGTCTTAACTACAGTTTGTTTTAACCTGTAGTTACGATGTTTTTTGAAGAAAAACAGCGATATAGGTCAGCCAATAATTGATGTGATCAAAGGCTATTAAGCTTAACATCTAAAAAATGAGATGTTAACGCAATATCATTGAAAGATTATTTATTTCTAGTGAACATTTAAACTACTTTAGCGTTGATTCAGCGACTAATTTAATAATGCATTCGACCAAATATTTTATGATTCTCTATGAATATGAATGGTTGTTGTGATTCGACACGTGCAATTAAAATTCAGAAAAACTGAAAATACTTGTAAACAATTACAAAGAAGTAAAATTCCATGGAATAATTAGAGAACGCATTATTCTGCATATCGATGGTCCAACGCCGTTCACCAACAGATACAGAAACACAAGCATTGTAACTGACATGCTGAAACATCTTGAGTGGGAGCCGGTCATCACACAGGACAAAGACCAGGGCCCATATTCACCAACGTTTCTAAATTGATTTTCTAAAGTAAAATTAGCCATCTGATTGGACGAGACGTATGTCTCGACCAATCGGACGGATTATTGTGTAATCTTAAAGGCTACAATGGAATTAGATTGATTGTTGAAAAGCCTACCACCCCAGGCTTACAAGTTACAATGCCATTCAAGATCGTACACGACTTGGTAGAGACCCCAGCTGATGACTACCTCACACCCGTCAACGCATGTAGATCTATACTCCTCACAAAAAGTTAAGCAACAAAGATGCTTTTCTTTCTCAAATGTATTTTATCACATCTAATGATCTATGTTTTATACAATACAAAAATGGGGTCTTATTACACAAATTACGTTAAATGATTGGGAAAATCATCAATCAATAACAAAGTTACAGATCCTCGAAAACCGTCCCGACGAAACCATGGTGCAAAACGTCACTCGCAAGCACTTCAGAATTTGTAAAAAGTTGTTTTCCGGCCGCTTCAGGCCATGATCGAGCATCAAGTATCTGTTATGATCCCTACGATGTTCAACACACGCCCGAACACACCTTGGCATCAAGCAGATTTGTCTGTCTAATGTCCGTTGTGGATTGATCCTCCATTCTGTCTGCAATACCTGTTGCAGTGGATCCAGAGTCTGTGGGCGAACATGCTGACCATAGACACGCCCCCAAAGAATGTCCTACGTATGTTCTATCGAATTAAGGTCTAGAGACGTAGCAGGCCAGTCTATATGTCTGATGTTGTTGGTCCACAGAACTTCAGTCACAATTCCAGAACGATAGGGACGGGCATTACCACCCAATAACAAAACAGTTGGATCTGTTTACTCTGCCAGAAGGATGATAACAGGCGTGATGATCTCGTACATGCACCTTACACCAGTCATTGAACCTCGTCTGATGACAACCAGCTCTGTTCTCTGGCAAACACTGATACCTCTCCAGACCATCAAACTCCCACGTTCATATCGGTCGTGTTCAGCGATGTTACAGTCGGCAAACCGTTAATTACCGTTTCTCCACACACGTGTCATGCCATCATTAGAACCAAGGCAGAATCTTGACGAGTCAGTTAAGAGTTTGTGACGCCAACGAGTGACCCTCAGTTTTGATGTCGATGTTCCAATATTAATCTTTGCCATCGATGTTTTGGGGGAAGCTGGATCCGTTGAAGTGGTATCCTGGACCTTAAACATTCTGTGTGAAACATGTTCCTCACGGTTTGGATGGAAAGTCTGTTTCCTGACACCCTCTGAAGGTCATTTTTCAGCGATCTGACCGTTGTAAACCAGTTCCTACGGACTAAGGTTGCAACATAACGGTCTTCACAAGGTGTTGTTACTCTTAGACGACCTGAACGTGGTCTCTCTGACATCTGTCCAGTTTGATTGTATCGGGTTATTGCTCTTCAGTCAATACTGCGATGAACTTTAAAGTGAATGACAGCAGCAGTCTTGGTTGCCCCACCCTGTAGCATTCCAACAATTTGAGCCACTTCAATTGGAGTCAAGTGACGTTTTGGCATGATTCAAATGTTGATGACATCAAAGTTGTCAAATCGACGCGTTTTAAGCACATACGGAGCGAATGCCATGTTTGAAATCCGTATATGCGACACATTTTGCACGCATGTTTTGGGGGTGAGTGTGTTCTAATCACGTGATAGCTGTTTTTTGGAGACGATAACATTCAGTATTCCTTTAAGTGTATTTAAGCATAGATATGGCTGTCCGAATAACAAATCTGTGCAAAAATTCCCGCGTGTATAAAAAGAATATTGAGCGAATTACTTTTGTTGCTTAACTTTTTGTGAGGAGTATAGATCTACACGTCTGCACACAGCAAGAAATTCCTACTTGTTCCAATGTCCGAAATTTATAAGAACAGTTGAGTTTCTTCCGAAACCCTATCTGGACCTGGAACACACTACCAGCATCAGCAGCTGGGGTTCCTGGATTGGCAGGCATATCCTGCAAGCTGTCAAAACTTACCTTGAATATCTTGCCATGACTACCTCCCCGGCCGTGACAAATATCCTGTCTGACTAAAATGTCACCCACCAATAGTTTGATATCGTGGACCTATGTGGGCGATCAGCTGGAGGCTCGGTAAGGGTGTTGTGGTAGTACTGGTACACGAGAAACAACAGGAATCCATGGTTAGGTGCTCCAGTCTCCGAGATTATGACCATAGCAGTTGAAATGGCGTAAACCCCCAATATACCTAAAGCCCCCGTTTATGAATATTGGGTGGGGGACACAAATTCCCCAAATTTTCATTGTAAAATAAGGAAAACTCGACATTTTGTGTCAACTTTGGGAATTTAGCGCCCCCCCCCCCTCCCCTGTTTCTACGGGCCTTACTGTCTAGCCGCCATGGAAGTCAAATATCAACTCTTGTCGGACCTATACAAGTCGGATATGTCCAATTCCGGATATCTCCTTGCAATTTGACACCCTCTTCGACAGACCGATTTTCGGTAGTACGTGTATTTGAAACAGGGTATGGAAAAGGGGCCTTTATATCATAGACTACTGTATTTTCCAGATCAGTCTGTGCCTAAGTGCAGTCTGACTAGGATGCCGATAGGCTATATCGTCGCTTTTCAGCGAAAACCCCGTAACTACAGCTTGGTCTAAGCTGCAGTTACGAGGTTTTCGTTGAAAAGCGACGATATGCTGCTGTCTCATGGTTGCTACACGCCACTAAGAAGCTGTTTGAGAACAACATGGTTCATGATCAGACTGCGTGTATACACAGGCTGATCTTCATCCATGTTGGGTTCAAAAGCCTCTATAAGGAACCTTTTCCAAATCCTGACTCATTTAATTTTAAATATTAGACTAGATAGAAGATTTCTATCTTTACTTCAATTGTATAACATTATCTCTACAAGGTTCGATCGCCAGGTGTTAAATTTACGCGTTTAGTAAATTATTCTATTGATATTTGAAAGGAAATTACGGGAAGTCACGGAAGAAAATTGAAATAAATCGACAATTATTCAGTCGGAAGACTTCATAAATAGTTTAGCTATACATTAACATAAGCTATAGTTACGGTATTTTGCAGTAGCCGGATTGCCATTCTTTCATTCCATGTGTAAAAACTTTCACATGTTTGGTCGCTAAACAGAAATCCAGATAAGAGGGGGTGATGACTTTTCCAAATGAAATATTTCACTAAAATTAATGTTCATCAAACCCTATGTTGTGGGTACTCATTTGAATCGAGACGAATCAAATGAGTAGCCTACACACAACATAACTTTCATATCGCATATAAAAAGTTAGAATGTCTTCACCCCCTCTTTTCTGTTGTTCTGGTCAAATCTATTCTTCTTTACCACTTTCAGCCTGAACGAGTTAGATGAGCAGCTGGAGGATCTGAAAGAACGTAATGGTAGCGCTGGTGAGCGAAATTCGTACTTAAAATTAGGTAAACTTAAAATTAGACTGTTTTTTAATACCACCCCAGAAAAATTTAGAAAATACCGACCGAGATTGATAGTTCCCACTTAGATCAATATTTCCTGTACATGTCAAGCCGGATCAACAGATAAGAGCGGGTAAAAGCATTTTGTGTTTTTTTCTCTCTCTTTTTTTTTCGTTTCAAAGCCAAACCCTATGTTATGCGTACTCATTTCAATCGTCTCGGCGAGACGATTCCAATGAGTACCCACAACATTGGGTTTGATCAACAATTAATATTTTATTTTAACCATTTCCCATATATTGGCGCTTTTAGACACCTCACAAGATAATTGCGTCAGGAAACATTGTTAGAAATAGAGAAAAAGGTTTGTGACAAGCAATTTCTTCTTTTTCCACAATGTTTAATAACACAAAATGGAAATATATTTTTAAAATATCATAAATCTGAAATTGTGGTCTGCAACACTTTCCAAATTACCGTAAGTCTAAAATTTAGTGTCTGATAATGGGTTTATCCCTTTATCTGCATTTTTGGCTAGATGAAATATTACTTCTTTCATGTTGATACAGTCACTAATTACTGTTTTCGTCAACAATGAATATTCTAAGCAATCTTACGGACTTTGATATCAGATAATTACATCTAAACAAAGGAAGTTACGTGAATACATTAATTGATAATTCATATATGACATTTCCAGAGAAATATCAGTATTTTATCACCCCTTTCCCAAACTACAAGATTTTAGGGTGCTTCAAATTCAAAGATGCTGCAGACGACAATTTCAATTGAATGGAAGTTTACATTTTTAGTGGTTCATGAGTAAACAAGAGTTGTACGCGGACAACATAGCTAGCATATACGATGGCTTGTTGCAAAAAAGGAGTCCAATGTCAAAGGTCAAGTTCACTAGATCAAAGGTCATGCTTTCAAGGTCAAGGTCATGGCATGAGGTGTCTAATTATCTATATGTGAAATATAAGGCTCTATCTATAATATTGCATGATATATAGGCCAGGTTAAAGTTTTTAACAAGAGCTTCGCAGAGCGGCGCATATACGCCCGAGAGGGGCTTGTCAGTAAAAATTGGCCACTTTTTCAATTCAAGGGCAGACAATTCAAGAACGAAAACAGTTATCTAAATTCCGTAAGCGGTGTGCACAACTAGACACCATGGAGATTCGTTGTGGCAAGTTTGATCAAATTCTGATCAAAACTGTAGGAGGAGTTGCGCACACAAGAAAATGGGCATTTTTTTAAATTCAAGGGCAGATAATTCAAGAACGAAAAGAGTTATCTGAATTTCGTGAGCAAGGTGCACAACTAGACACCATGGAGATTTATTGTGGCAAGTTTGATTAAATTCTGATCAAAACTGTAGGAGTTGCGCACACAATAAATTGCTAACGGGCGGACAGACAGACAGACGGACAAGCGGGGCCATAACATAATACGACCCTTCGGGCGTATAAAAAGTAGGTCAAACGTCAAGGTCAAGGCCACACGATCAAATGTCATAGTTCCAAATGAAAGGTCTTGGCTGGAGGTATTTATACGTGAAATATCAAGACTGTATCATTAATAGTGAATGAGATATAGACCAGGTTAAAGTTTTTTTTAAAGTAGGTTAGACTCCAAGGCCATTCAAGGTCAAATATCATGGTACCAAATGAAAGGTCTTGCCAGTCGGTATCCATGTGTGAAGTATCAAGGCTGTATCTCAAATAGTGCCTGAGATATAGACCAGGTTAAAGTGTTTTTTTTTCAAGTGAAGACGCGACGTGACGCCGACACTAGGGCTGTGAATTAGCTCCCCAGACTTAAAGTCCCGGCTCGTTAAAAACATTGTGGAAAATGCAGAAATAGCTTGTCACAAGCAATTTCTCCATTTCCACAATGTTTTCCAACGCTTTTATATTAAGGAGCGTTAAAAGGTGTAAATATGCGGGGATGGGCGAAACCTTATTTTCTGTCGATCAACATGCTGATAGACGACAGTTGTGTCAACAAGTTTCAAGTCCCCTTTTACCAAACAAAACAATATGGCACCTCCTTGGGTCATGAGCAACAACTTTCTAAAGACGGACGGACAACCTGATTCCAGTATACCCCCATAACTTCGTTGTGGGGGTATAATAACGTCGTTGTGGGGGTATAATGAAGGAGGGGTTGTGTTAAAGAGACTTGGCCCTGCTAACTTGGGTATGCACTTACGGAAGACTCAGCATTTTCCCACTTTTCCATAAATATTTTCTGTGCAAAAATATACAAAGACTAAATTTATACAAACAGCTATCTTGTTGACCCTTGCAATTTTCTTATTCCAGTAGTCGAACATTTTGTTGTTGGGGAAATGGTTTATGGGCGGTTGGTCAATTATAATTTGTGACCTGTTGCACTTAAAGGGACCTTCTGTGAAGTGTGAAAAGTATCCATCCTAGTAAGCGTGCAGCTCCGAGAAGACTGGCTAGGATTGAAACTTCAAACAAAGAACTTTTCTTGATGTAGATTGCTTTCCTTATCTAAATGTATGTTCATTTCTCAAATTGAAGCCTGCCAAGTCTGGTCCGTTTCTAAAAAATTTGGTTTTAAGGACTTTCCAGAAGGTCCCTTTGAATTAAGCATGTGTTTGGTTTAATGGGGATATACGCCGTTTTCAACTGCTATGGTTATATCGCGGCGGCTGGAGCACCTAACCATGGATCCCTGTTGTTTCTCATACCAGTACTACCGCAACATCCTGAGCCTCCAGCTTCTCACCAACATAGGTTAACTATATCAAACCATTGGTGGTTGACACCGGGACCTCCCGAGTGAGAGGCAGATACGCTACCAACTTTGGTATGGCCGCGGCTAAGCATGACGGAACACATTAGTTTACTTTCTCTTTTAACCCATTACCACACAGTGACTCCTTTTGATTCCTAACAAGATAATGGCTTTGGAAAACATCGTGGAAAATGAAGAAATTGCTTCCTTCATTTTCCACAATGTTTTCTACAAAGAGAGACCAGAAAATGCAAAATTTCTTTCACTTTAAATTGTCGTCTGCATCATCTTTGAATTTGGACTAGTCTAAAATTTTGTTGTTTGGTAATGGGTTAAACAGAATCATCACACCCATTACACCTTATAATTCATTTTTTGTTTATTTCATTAAAAACATTTCAACTCTATTGTATGATTAATAATTATTTTTGTATAAATAACCTCTAGAGATAAAGACAGCCTTTGAAAATTTTCTTCCTCCTGTTTTCTTTCCATTTCTCTGTTAACTCTCTGAGTTTTAAAACTGTCTTTTACCTTCTTTAACCCATTCCTAAATGGCAAAATATTAAACAAGAGGACCATGATGGTCCTATATCGCTCACCTGAACCAAGATGGTATGAGCTACAGCTATGTTTGAATCAATTAATATTTGTGACATTAAGACTGAACAAACTTATGGTCATCAACATTATGTCCCTGTTTCCTCTTTATAGGTCAATATACATGTATCTGGTTGTAAAGAGTGAAAACAAAGTCAAAAACGAGAATTTTGTCCATTTCAAGGGCAGATAACTCAGAAACTGCTTGTCTAATTGTGCTGAAGTTCAAATTCATCCATGATCTTATGGTGATTAACCATTATATCCAAGATCAAAGTTTTGTCTTGATTGGTCATCATTAATTTTGTGGTTGTTAGAGTAAAAACTAAGTCGAAAACAGCAATTTTGTCAAATTCAAGGGCAGATAACTCAGGACATTCTGGTCCGATCAAACCAAAACAAAAACTCATCCGAAACCTTACATAATGTCACCAACATTGCATCCATTTTTTGCACATACTGGTCAATATTTGTAGATCTATGCTAGAGTGTAAACAATGTCAAAAGTAGCTTTTTTTCTTTCAAGGGCAGATAACTCCTGACTTTCTGGTCCAATCTGACCCATAATCAAACTCATCCAAGATCTTATGGTCACTAATATTGTGTTAAAAGTTTTGTCTTGATTGGTCGATAATTGTAGATGCTATAGTCTAAACAAAGTCGAAAACGGTCAAAAACTACAATTTTGTCAAATTCAAGGGCAGATAACTCAGGACTTTCTGGTCCGATCAAGCCAAAAATCAAACTCATCCGAGATCTTATGGTCACCAACATTGTGTTCAACTTTTGTATTGATTGGTCAATATTTGTAGATCTATGCTAGAGTGTAAACAATGTCAAAAGTAGATATTTTTTACATTCAAGGGCAGATAACTCCTCACTTTCTGGTCCGATCTCACCCATAATCAAAATCATTCAAGATCTTACGGTCACTAATATTGTATTAAAGTTTTGTCTTGATTGGTCAATAATTGTAGATGCTATAGTGTAAACAAAGTCGAAAACGGTAAAAAACGACAATTTTGTCAAATTTGAGGGCAGATAACTCAGGACTTTCTGGTCCGATCTGACCCAAAATCAAACTCAATCGAGATCTTATGGTCACCAACATTGTATCCAACTTTTGTATTGATTGGTCAATTTTTGTAGATGCTAGAGTGTAAACAATGTCAAAAGTAGATATTTTTTACATTCAAGGGCAGATAACTCCGGACTTTCCAGTCCGATCTGACCCAAATTCGAACTCATATGACAGCTCATGGTCATACATGTTTTAAGTAAGTTTAATTAAGATTGGCTTATATTTGTAGATGCTAGAGTGTAAACACCAAATTGTTGACAGACGGACGGACGGACATACAGACGGACGGACGACGGACAAAAAGCGATCACAATAGCTCACCTTGAGCACTTCGTGCTCAGGTGAGCTAATGATCAGCAAACAAAAAAAAATGATAAAGATTGATCGTTGTACAGAATAGCACGAAAAATATTGAGACAAAAAAAATGCTGAATATCAGCATTTTCTTCTTTTGTCTCAATGTTTCCCTGTGCATTTTCTATCAGAGAAATGAAAACCTGGTCTTGTTTGGGAAAGGGTAAACCCTTTTGATACTTATACGAATATATTCATGTCAGTTTGGCAGACAACAGCTAACATTGTCAATTCGCACACACCAGTACATGCAGACTAGTCTTATTATCTATGCTTGATCCCCAAGAAGTTTTAAAACAACTTCCAAAAGACCGACTCCTCCTGAAGACTAGATAAGGGTTAGCAATTTTTTTGAGAAAAGCAAGTCAATGCCGATAATCTTCATTTTCTTCAATTGAGTTCCAAAATTGTTTTCTAGACTGTGCTTTACAGATTTTCCATTGCATCCATCATCTTCATAAATGTATATACTTTTCAGTAAGCAATATTTCATGTAACGCACAAATACCATGAGCATTAGATAAGAGGGGGTTGATATTTCAAAATGCAATATTCATTTTAAAATTAATTCTCAAATAAAACCCTATGTTGTGGGTACTCATTGGAATCGTCTCATTGAGATGATTCCAATGAGTACCCGCAAAATAGTGTTTGAACTTAAAATAACAAATTAAGAATGTCTTTAACCCCTCATATCTCTTACTCAGAAGCCATTCATCTATTTCACTTCTTTTCCCTATCTACACCTCCTTCACTACTGTCACTGTCTGTCAATTCATCTTCAAACTCAAAATCTACATCATCCTTCCCATAAAAGTCTTCAAACTTAATCTTCCGAGTTTCTGGTTCATCTAACAAATCTTCAATCACAGAATCCATTTCTTCCGCATTACTAACTCTTCTTCTAGCTTCAATTTTAGCTTGAACTCTAGCTAAAATTTCGGCATCAACATCCTCACTATCAACTCTTTGCTTTATATCACTGATAATTGCATCATCTGTTTTAGACGGTGGAGTGATCTCCCTTGGTAGCTCTCCAGGAAGAAGGTCAGAAAAGTCTATTGAGAATTTGGGACGAGATCTCTTGATGACAGGTCTTCCAGATGTATCCAACATTTCCGTTTGTTCCTGAAATGACAGCAGAATAGGAAACAATTTTATCAATTGTGTTATAATTTCAATCTACAGTAGAAGCTTCTAAATTGGAACAGTCTAAATTTCCGCTGTATGGGATCGATTACAATGTTTGCTCTGTTTCAAGGTCTATAATCCAAACAAATTATGACCAGTCTTCAAAGCAGCTTAATGTTCCTGTGACAATATCTGTATGGTTGATAAACTGTAGTCAACCAAGATGCCTTTCAAACACAGGGCCAGGGGAAAACGGAAAGTAAGTTATAGATCTGCCTATCACTTAACCCTTTCCCACGCGACAAAATTTTAGGGTGATGCGCTTCAAAAACTGCCACAATTGACAAAATGGAAGGTATTAAAGATAGAATTTGTGTAAAATATGGCATAGAAAATATTGAGACAAAAGGAGAAACTGCTGATTATCAGCAGTTTCTTCTTTTGTTTCAATGTTTTCCCAAGCCTACTCCACCTGGGACGTCAAAACCAGGTCTTGTTTGGGAAAGGGTTAATGTGACCATGAATCAAGGCAGCACCTTTAAACAAAACAGTTTAATAAAGGCTGTTCCCAAACAACAAATTTTTGTGGTGGTCGACTTTGAAAGCTACAGCAAAAGACAAAATGCATGTTGAGAGAATCTGTATATGCTGATTATCAGCAATTTATTCTTTTCTCTCAAAGTTTTTGCAAGCCTATTTTCTTCCGGACACCAAAACCAGGTGTTGTTTGGGAAAAGGTTGATATTACTGAAATAATTGTCAGCAGCAGCTTTCAAATAGGAGAAATTAGCACCCTAAAATTTTGCAACTCAAGAAAGGATTTTCAAATGATACATCAAAACAATGTTTGCTCTGTTTGGAGGTCCATAATCCCAATAAATTTAGACCAGTCTTCAGAGCAAGTTACTATCCCTGTGACAATATCTGTTTGGCTGATGTACTTTAGTCAACCAAGATGCCTTTCAAACACAGGGAAAACTGAACATTTAACCTGTGCTTGAAATTCTATAGTTTAATCAAAATATGACCAGTCTAAAGAGCAGCTTAACCCTTTCCCAAACAGCAAAACTTTAGGGTGATCCACTTCAAAAACTGCCAAAAATGACAAAATGTAAGTTATTAAAGATAGAATTTGTGTAAAATATGGCATAGAAAATATTGAGGCAAAAGGAGAAACTGCTGGTTATCAGCAGTTTCTTCTTTTGTTTCAATGTTTTCCCAAACTATTTCTATCAGGGACGTCAAAACCAGGTCTCGTTTGGGAAAGGGTTAATGCTCATATGAAAATATATATGGTCGGTATGTATTAGTCAACCAAAATGCCTTTCAAACACAGGAAAATCTAGTAATGCATTCAGTAAATGTGACAAAATGCACCCCTCACTTCAAGTGTCAAGACAAGCATTTCCAACCCTTTCCAAACAAAAATTTAGGGTGTTCCAAATTGGAAAATGTTGCAGACGACAATTTCAGTTGAATGATATTTTACATATTTTGGTCATTTTAAGTTGACAACATTGTGGGAAATGAAGAGATTGCTTGTCAGAAGCAATTTCTTCATTTTCCACAATCTTTTTCAAAGCATTTGTCATTTTGGGTGTCAAAAAAAAACTGTAAATTAGTGTTGATGGGTTAAGTCAAATCAAGGGCAATAACTCAATAATTCTTCATGGTATTTTCACAAAAGTTGCTTCTTGCACATATATGCAGATCCTAGTGAGCAATTCTGTTAAGTATGAAGCAAATTACATAAATACTGAATCTGTAGGGGACTCATACTTTTCCATCAATGTTTTCAACCATCTTGCTCCATCTTTGAATTATTAACTATTCATAATATTTGCCAAAAGACAGACAACAGATGAAACATCTTCCTTTTCCCAAACAAGAACAGATTTTGACATCCCCGAAAGAAAAGGCGTAGGAAAACATCGAGACAAAATTTCCTGTACTAGATTTTACATTATTTAGATTTTGAACACCTGAGGTGCGTTCTTTGGAGCGAGATTTCTTGAGATATCTTGAGATTTCTTAAGATGATTTAGGATAAAGCGCTCTTTTGAGCAAGATTTTTAAGACGATCACTGTGAGCCGCCATTGCTCTATACTTTTTTTGGAACCCCTCGGTAAATTCTGTAGAATCCATATGGGAAAGAGTTGACCGAGTTGTTCCGAATGTTCAATGATTAATAAACCGCGGAGTTCCGAATGCTCCATACTTCATACAAATGATGTCATGATGACGTCATTTGTATGAAGTATGGAACATTCGTAACACCTCGCTTATAATCTCGGTCTCAAAGATGCTGTATTAAAAACATCTTAAGAAATCTTAAAAAATCTCGCTCTAAAGAACGCGCCTCAGGTCTTTCACCTGTAGCAGCTTTCAAATAGGGAAATGGTAAACCCTTTCCCAAACGACAAAATTTTACAGTGATCCACTTTAAAAACTACCACAAACTAGAACTGTCGCAAAGCGGACAAATACCCCCCACTAGCGCGTTGTCACTGAAAAAGTGCTAAAGTTCAAAGTGGCATAACTCTGAAACTACTGCCTGGATCAAGATGAAAATTGCAAGTGCACAACTTCATATGATAGGAAACAACCTGCTAAAATTTCAGCAAAATCGGTCAAAAACTGTGGGAGGAGAAGAGGACACAAAATTATGTCCACGGACGGACGGACAGACGGACGGACAACCTGAATCCAGTATACCCCCCCATAACTTTGTTGTGGGGGGTATAATGACAAACTGGATGTTATTCAAGAAAGGATTTGTGTAAAATATGACAGAGAAAATATTGAGACAAAAGGAGAAACTGCTGGTTATCAGCAGTTTCTTCTTTTGTTTCAATGTTTTCCCAAGCCAATTCTATTGAGGACGTCAAAACCAGGTCTTGTTTGGGAAAGGGTTATTTGTTAAATAAAAACCCTTCAAGCCTACAATAATGTTATGTGATCAAATACAAACCGTATCTTCTTCTCCATATTTCCGTCCACCCTTCAGTGGAAAATGAATGTCTCTAGTTTGTAGTGCAGCAATTGTCTCTCTCGTCACTTCATCAGCTGTCTTGTCTGGGGATTGTCTTTTGATGTACTCATTTACAAACCTGATAACAAAGACAAAACTAGAACTGTCACAAAGCGTACAAACAAATACCAACCCCAAAAACACACGCACTATTAACAAAGTCCAATTGTGACCTTTGACCAACATGACCTTAAACAAGAGGGCCATTGGCCCTGAAGCGCTCACCTGAGACTAGAGTGCACACAAGGTTTTCCTAAGATTTGACCCCGTGACCTAGTTTTTGACCCCAAATGACCCAATTTTAATCTTGTCAGAGAAATCATAAAAACACACTTCCTGAGCAAAAATGAGTACATTTGGACAAAAAATATGGCCTCTAGACTGCACACAAGGTTTTTCTAAGATTTGACCCCCTGACCTAGTTTTTGACCCCAGATGACCCAATTTCGAACTTGTCCGAGAAATCATCAAAACACACTTCCTGAGCAAAAATGAGTACATTTGGACAAAAAATGTGGCCTCTAGAGTGCACACAAGGTTTTTCTAAAATTTGACCCTGTGACCTAGTTTTTGACCCCAGATTACCTAATTTCACACTTGTCCGAGATTTCATCAAGTCACCATTTCAGACCAATTTTCAGGTTGATTGGGCAAAAAATGTGGCCTCTAGAGTGCACACATGGTTTTTCTAAAATTTCACCCCGTGACATAGTTTTTGACCCTAGATGACCCAATTTCGAACTTATCGTAGATTTCATCAAGACAATCATTCTGAGCAATTTTCAGGTTGATTGGGCAAAAAATGTGGCCTCTAGAGTGCACACAAGGTTTTTCTAAGATTTGACCCCGTGACCTAGTTTTTGACCCCAGATGACCCAATTTCAAACTTGTCCGAGAATCATCAAAACACACTTCCTGAGCAAAAATGAGTACATTTGGACAAAAAATGTGGCCTCTAGAGTGCACACAAGGTTTTTCTAAAATTTGACCCCGTGACCTAGTTTTTGACCCCAGATGACCCAATTTCTAACTTGTCCGAGATTTCATGAAGTCACCATTTCAGACCAATTTTCAGGTTGATTGGGCAAAAAAATGTGGCCTCTAGAGTGCACACATGGTTTTTCTAAAATTTCACCCTGTGACCTAGTTTTTGACCCTAGATGACCCAATTTCGAACTTATCGTAGATTTCATCAAGACAATCATTCTGACAAATTTTCAGGTTGATTGGGCAAAAAATGTGGCCTCTAGAGTGCACACAAGGTTTTTCTAAGATTTGACCCTGTGACCTAGTTTTTAACCCAAGATGACCCAATTTCTAATTTGTCCGAGATTTCATCAAGACAATCATTCTGAGCAATTTTCAGGTTGATTGGGCAAAAAATGTGGCCTCTAGAGTGCACACAAGGTTTTTCTAAGATTTGACCCCGTGACCTAGTTTTTGACCCCAGATGACCCAATTTCAAACTTGTCCGAGATTTTATCAAGACAATCATTTTGAGCAAATTTCAGGTTGATTGGGCAAAAAATGTGGCCTCTAGAGTGCAAACAAGGTTTTTCTAAGATTTGACCCCGTGACCTAGTTTTTGACCCCAGATGACCCAATTTCGAACTTGTTCGAGATTTCATCAAGACAATCATTCTGAGCAAATTTCAGGTTGATTGGGCAAAAAATGTGGCCTCTAGAGTGCACACAAGGTTTTTCTAATATTTGACCCCGTGACCTAGTTTTTGACCCCAGATGACCCAATTTCGAACTTGTCCGAGATTTCATCAAGACGATCATTCTGAGCAAATTTCAGGTTGATTGGGCAAAAAATGTGGTCTCTAGAGTGCACACAAGGTTTTTCTAAGATTTGACCCCGTGACCTAGTTTTTGACCCCAGATGACCCAATTTCGAACTTGTCCGAGATTTCATCAAGACAATCATTCTGAGCAAATTTCAGGTTGATTGGGCAAAAAATGTGGTCTCTAGAGTGCACACAAGGCAAAGTTTGACGGACGACGGACGACGGATGACGGACACCGGACGCCGGACGCCGGACACAGCGGTATCACAATAGCTCACCATGAGCACATTCGTGCTCAGGTGAGCTAAAAACAATAGGGCACATCCTCAGGTCCAGGGCAACAACTGTGTAAAGTTTCAAGATCCTGATGAATACCTGAAGTTATTTCTTACCACAATGTTTGTCCAATATATGAAGAGCAGTGCTCAACATGGCTTCACTTAGCCATGCAATTCTTAAATGCTAATTATATTACATTGCTGATCCCTTTGATTTTATATTTTAACTTCTGGTATGAAAAGAGCAGCAATCATCATTGCCAAAATAGGTTCAGATATATAACAAATGTTATATAATGTAGCAGAAAAAATTCTAACATCGCATGAATCTCAGTGGTGGACTACCCTTAGGCTATGTGTAGATGGGTATGTATGTAACTGGTTTTTCATTTTCTGCCTGATTATTGTTTTATCCTGTAGAGATAATGTTAAGATATACTCACACTTCTGCCTTGATATTTTTCCAAGGATTTTCATTCTTTATGTTTGTCAAGGGTCTTTCATAAATGGATAAGAATTTTCTGAAATAGATAATGCAGTATTACATTAACCCATTTTTACAAGGACTTTCATTCTTACTGGTTGTCAAAGGTCTACCATTTATCTACGAGAATTTTCTGAAATAGATCACATATGATTCCTGCACATAGACACTTATTCAAGCCTTTGAAGAAAAAAATTGGAAATGTACATCAAACTCTTTGTTGTGGGTACTCATTGGAATCATCTCATTAATACCAATAGGTCAACATGACCTTCGGTCAGGTGACCTAAAATCTAAGCCAGGGTCCGAGAAATCCACTCGTCCGCTCGTATTTACGAGTGAAAATTGGTAAGAACAAGTAAAAAATTTAGGCACGCTCGTCCTGCCAGTGAAAATTTCAGCAAGAAATAATTAATTTTCCATATAAAATTGTAACTGAAAACAATAAAATCATTTGATCATCCATTGAAGAAAAATTCTTCATGCGAAAATACCTTTTGTCGGTAAATTTGGTCTGCCTTGAATAACAGTTTCGGAATCTAAATAACGCCGATTTTTTTATAAACGGCAAATTATAATGTATTTGTCCCCAGACTATACTGAATCACTTGTTGATCTGTTATATTTTTTGCATATTAATGAAAAACGAAGTCTGATAAAACGGTGCCGGACTTTGTCACCGGCATTTATCATTCCTTTTCGATGACGTCAATTTAATAAATTTCGTCTTGTTAGCTGTCAAAAAATGTCAGGAAAAGATATTCGTTCCTTTTTTTAAAGCGGGGCGATGCACAGCGCCATGAAAAAGAAATGAATTGTAAATGCAGTTCAATTAAATTTTGAAAAGCCTAATATTGGAATGTTTGGGAAATGGACCAGATTAGGGTTAACCCGGCGAATCCTTTGTAGGACGGCGAATCCTTTGTAGGACGGCGAATCCTTTGTAGGACGAGTAAAGGCATGGGCAGGACGAGTGTTTTTTGTAAGTTACTCGTCCTGCAGGACGAGCGCAAAATTTGACATTTCTTGGACCCTGTAAGCCTATATATTTTGAGTTTCATAAAAATGATTTTTAGGGAAACATGTCATTTTTCTACATGGGATTCGTAGGTTATTTTTATTTTTCATCTATAGAGACCCATATAAGGGAAATAAATCAGAGATACTAACATAATTCAAGTCTTCTCTGATGCAAATTTTGCTCTTTGATATATTGACATCGCTCCAAAATAGAGCGACGTCAATATATCCCCAAAGAGCGAAATTTGCATTTCAGAGAAGACTCAGATTAATACTAACGCTCTGACCGCATCCTCCGGGTAGAGTATTTCTGGGACCTCTGTTTTTTGTACAGGTCGATCTAATGATGGGGGAACTGCAGGCGGGAACGCCTCCCAAACATCAAACCATACTGGCTTATCTGTCTCGTGAAATGCACCAGACTTCAGAAAACCCTTCACTCTGAAAAATTAATTATAAACTCTTTCCCAAACAACGAAAAATATGAAAACCTGATACAGCAGACAAATATGGAATGTGGTTAAAGGAAAGTGTTACTAGAACAAAATAAGCAAATAGTTTGAATTGCTTGTTGAAATTGCAATTGTGTCTTCTAACAATCTGCTAAAATCAAGATCTAGTGGATAACATTTGGTGCAAGAAAGCCTAGAGAGGGGTCCCATTGCATAGGAAAGGGTTTTGGAAGGTGATGTCATGTGTTTTCGCGACTGCATGCAAAATACTGAGCAGGCATTAGCGTGACGCTCGATGTCACTGCAACATTATGCTACATTTTGAGGAAAGTTCTGATCTAATACCGTTGGTATATTGTTCCTATTTTCACGTTTCTAGACCCCGGTCCAAATCCCAACATTTTAGCTTTTACGCAACTTCTTGGCTGATGTTTTGACCGATAACATCCGAGTTATCCGGAAGGTTAAAGTTAGACTGGTACCCCGTCTTCTCTATGTATGAAGACGGGTCGGGGACAAATTTTCCTGTGATCTGATTGGTTGATTAAATTATCAATGTATTTTTCACGACAAGTAAAGTCGTACAACACCGGGCATAATTTCCCATCATGCATTTCAAAATGATAACAAATATTTTGTCATCTATATGGTTGCAGTACACCTAGAACAGCTCCTATATAACTCTATGTAAAATCCCATTTTTCAACACATTATTACACAATCCACAACTCAGTTAGAGTCAAACTGCGCCTAAAATGGTGTAGATCCACCCTTGACCTGTAGAATTCTCAGAAATGAACCCACTATCATGGAGTGGATTTTTCAAAAAATTCAGTTAAACATACGTACCGTGTATTTTTCAGTGCTAAAATTGAGACACCGGAAATGGTGGCCACATGTACTCATCCACCCAGAGACGTCAAATAGTCCTGAAAAGAAACATGGATTCTGGCTCAAAAATGAGAAAACATGTCAACAAAAAGCATTCAATGGAAATATTAGCTCAAAATCATTCATGCAGAGAGCAAGGCATCACCAGAAAAGGGGCCAATTTTTTTCAAAGAACTATTTTAGCCCCCTACGACCTAGGAAGTACTTGCCTGGGTGACCTTACTCCTAAATGAAAAGACATTTTTCCCAAATGTATCAAAAGTGTTATTTTTTTATTAATTTAGCCCTAATGCAATAGAAATGTGCATATATTACATCATTCTGACAGTCCATACGGAAGTTACTAGCATCCAAAAAATCTGGCATCGCGACTGAATTCCTGGTCCGCGACACCGCTTTGACCAATTCAAAGCGATAATTTGAGTCGAAGAGCTTTCCAAAGTTTTTGAAGGATTATACCAATGAAGAGGCATATTGCATATGCAATCCCCTAGCTCTGTAATCAAGTCATTTGGAGTCCCTACAAGCTTTCAAAGTCAAAATTTTAGACAAATTATGCACATTCAGATGTAACTGCCAAAATATACACATTACTGGTCCTGGTTAGTAAGAAAAATGAAGCTGTGTACTGGGCAATGGGCCCATTGCCCTTTTCTTCTTCAAACTCAGTCTAAATCCCTACATTTGTGACTTTTAATCTTTTAATAATAAGCTATTCAACATCATTTTTCAGGAATTTTAGTCTGTGGCATTAAAATAATGTGACAGCTGGTTCAGCTAACCATGTGTTCCTATCTTTTACAAGCCAGAAGCAATTATAACTCCAAAATGGTACCAAATACTGCTTATTCTGCAGAGACAAACTCATAGTGCTACTAAATAGAACCACATCATGAGGGGGGGGGGGGGAATAACTAAATAACTTACAAGTTTTGTTGCTTTTCGGAATCTGA
The DNA here is from genome assembly GCA_963680895.1 of Fragum sueziense. Classification (NCBI taxonomy): domain Eukaryota; kingdom Metazoa; phylum Mollusca; class Bivalvia; order Cardiida; family Cardiidae; genus Fragum; species Fragum sueziense. Next base: position 55,209,654 of record OY804603.1, on the reverse strand, counting down.
AACTGTACCGAAAGGGCTTTCGGAGTCCGAAAACCTCAATGAAGCGCTATACACAGTTCTTGATCGCTTTTGTGCGGTTGTAAGCAGATTACGCCTTCAGTCTTGGTCTACCATGGTTAAGTTTCCTGAAATAATGAAAATAGATATCAATTTTAAGCCATTTTAAACAATCTTTTAAAAAATTAAATTTTTTAAATCTTTTTTAAATAATTAATTAAAATTTCAATTCCACCCAAACACTCCTAGAAATGATCTTAAATACCTTCCAGACAACAAGGCATCCAAATTTAGAGCAAAAGAGACTGTCTAGATGCAAAGAAAAGCTGACTGCAATCAATCACAGACAGAAATGTGAGAATTTTGACAGTTTCAATTTAATTTAAGTTTCAATGCCTTTTAAAAATTTAAATTCATTCTTTACATGACAAATTCAACCAAAATCAAGTTTTGTTCATCATAGGCTAGCTGTGGTCCAAATTTGGAGTTGCTACCTTCAAACGCAGGAGAGCTATCAAATGTCAAAAAATATAACGCTTCCTGACATATAGGTTGCAGTACACCTAGAACAGCTCCTATATAACTCTATGTAAAATCCCATTTTTCAACACATTATTACACAATCCACAACTCAGTTAGAGTCAAACTGCGCCTAAAATGGTGTAGATCCACCCTTGACCTGTAGAATTCTCAGAAATGAACCCACTATCATGGAGTGGATTTTTCAAAAAATTCAGTTAAACATACGTACCGTGTATTTTTCAGTGCTAAAATTGAGACACCGGAAATGGTGGCCACATGTACTCATCCACCCAGAGACGTCAAATAGTCCTGAAAAGAAACATGGATTCTGGCTCAAAAATGAGAAAACATGTCAACAAAAAGCATTCAATGGAAATATTAGCTCAAAATCATTCATGCAGAGAGCAAGGCATCACCAGAAAAGGGGCCAATTTTTTTCAAAGAACTATTTTAGCCCCCTACGACCTAGGAAGTACTTGCCTGGGTGACCTTACTCCATATGATCGATAGATCTAGGGACAGGGAACCAGTGATAGACTGGTTCCCTGTCCCTAGATCTATCGATCATATGGGGACAGGAACGGTATAATAAAAATATACGGTTTTCTGTATATTTTTTTTGGAGGGTCTGATTGGTTGATTTTTTTTGGCGTGAGTGACGTATTTTGATCATGGTTAGGCGGACGCTAAAATGAATTCGTAAAGCGTTTCGGAGACGCTGTTCAAGAAAGCTTGCAGTCGACGAAAACTGGATTAAGTAGTCTAATGAGTTAACTCTTTCCCAAACAAGTTCTGGTATTGACTTCCCTATCTAGATCTCTGCAGCAGCTTTGAAATTAGATCAGTCTACCCTTTTCTCTGGTTTGGCGGAGGAAAAGCATATCGTCGGTGTTAATGCAAAACCTCGTATCTCGTTTTTGCAAACTTTTAAGGGGGAAGAAAGAACTTTAATAACTTTTCCGGAACTGAAAGGTTTTACTTGAAATACATACACATGTTCACATAAAATATGTCATTAATATTGATAAATCAAAATATTCTAAAACCTGAAAGAATTGTCTAAATCGGACATATAAAATTTTACTTTTAAAATCGCAAAAATGGATACAAGGTTTTGCATTTACATCGACGATATTGTGGTCGCAATTAAAAGTAAAAAAAAAAATGTTATTAATGGCAGTTATTAAAATTTCCTTGTTGACAGGAGAGAGGAAATGAGAAGAATTTTTTAATTCATATACATGTCTTAACCTTACAACTAAGAATAAGACTTTATCAAATTGTCGTTTTCAAATTACATTAAAAGTGCTTCGTCTTTTCTAAAACATATATTTTTTGTGTATCAAAACCCATTATTTAACCATTCTAAAAAAGTTTTTTTTTTTTTTTTTTTTTTTTCATTTTTAATCATAATTTCATAAAAATGTTTGGATTCAATTTAGAAAAGAATCACTTCACGAGATTCTGAGTCGGGAATAATAGGTAGTTTGTATCAAAATTATTTCGCAGTGGTATTAAGGACGAGATATATTTTCACACTTCAGTGTTAAGGGATAAACATATGGTAAACTACTTTTTAAATTTAATTGTTTATCTAATAATTGGACACACTCTGTTACAGTACATCAAAGACAGATAGTATGACAAAGGATCAGATCGATTTTATTGCCCTTAACCCATTCCCACACTTTGGCTCTTTCTAACTCAACACTGGAGTTGCAGACGAAAAATTACATTGCTATCAAAAGCGTATTTTCTATGGTTCTTTTTCTATAGCGTAAATTGTCTTTCTGGGTAGAAAACATTTTCGGAAATGAAGAAAATTAATTAATTCCAAAATGTTTTGCGCGGTCTTTATCTTTTGGTGCACCGAAATGCGTTGTTGTGTGATAATGGATTAAAACTCTTTTCCAAACAGTAAAATTCTAGATCTAATAAAGATCCCGGGAAAAGGGTCGTCATTTCTTTTCATTGTACGGCGCTCTGCAAGCGCCGTACAATATGGCATGCTACAGGAGCTTTATCACTGGAGGTGTAAATTGTACAAGGACATGGAGTAACGAACAGTTCCGCGACTGTTCACTACTACATTTTGGCCGAACTCGATTTGCGATAGTTCGGGCTATATAGTGTGGCTGTTCCGTCTATTTTATTCAACATAATTCTTTGTTTGTCTCAACACTGTTTGTTTTCTGTTTTCATTCGGGCTAAATGCGTCGACTTCTTGACCACAAAAGTTCGTCATGTTGCCGGTTGAAAACATGGAATATATCAAACGTGTAAGAGTAGGAGGTTTCTCAAAATGAAACATCGATGGAAAACAACTCAAATATTCTAACTGCGTAGGAATGTTTTGGGCTAATCTGATACCCGACCTGATTGATAGGATACATTTTGGTCAATCAATTTGGCGCCGTACCACCATGTCTTCTTGTTTTTCTTTAGGCATACAAAGATTAAAAACATGAGCTGTGATGTAGTCTATATAGATCTAGATCTATAAAATATGAATTAAAAAAAGAAACATTGGGAATTAGTCGATTTGTGTAAGGCCCAATGTCGTCCTACATTCATTCAAAACGCAGTCTTTGTGGCATACGTGACATTATTTTACACTTGACTCAACAAGATTGAAAGTTGCAGCAGACGACAAAAAATTTGTTGACTTATTGAAATGATGGGATTTTTTCCGGTGTTGTAAGATTTTACTTATCGTGAAAAATACACTGATAATTTAATCATCCAATCAGATCAAAGGAAAATTTGTAAACGACCCGTCTTCTAGTCTGGTTCCCTGTCGTAATAATAGGCCGTTTTATTACGTCAGGCAATTACGAAAAATGGCGTCGTCCGCTCTGCCGTCTGCAGTAAGTAAACAAAGAAGGAAAATCTACTAATTTTGTGATTAGGTGGAAGATTTTCTACCGAACGCTTCTTCTAACTGTAATAAATCACATAGAAGCGTGATTTTCGTGTAATCCCACTTAAGATGTGAAAATTCGCTGTATTTGTGAAAGTAGCACAGTGTTCGGACGGGAAGAGTCCCGTCTGGATTATTGGGTTTGCACAAGGTTTTATGAATTCCACACAACAACCACGTATTTTAGTGGCCACATGATTGAAGGGATTATCCCCACAAATGTTTTAACAATGTTAAAAACTTGAATTAGATCTGCTAGCTCGATCTATCTTCTGATTTTGCACACATTGGCCATTCCCAAACGACATAAAATCAAACTGTTCCACACTGAAAGCTGATACATGCCATAAAATCGATCTTGATAAAGACAATATTAATCTAGATCTATAAAATATAAGTCAGAAAATATTGAGACAAAAGAAGAAAAAGTTGATTTGCTGATTAATATCAACTTTTTCATAATCTGAGTCTTCTCTGATGTAAATACGCTCTTTGATTTTTCACACAAAATTTTTTTTATTTGAACTAGTGACCTAGTTTATGACCCCGTATGACTCAATTTTGAACTTGTCCGAGATTTTATCAAGAAAATCATTCTGATCAAATTTCAGGTTGATTGGACAAAAACTGTGGCCTCTAGAGTGCACGCAAGGCGATGTTTGACGGACAACGCACAATGGACAACAGAGCCGGACACAGCTCAAGGGCGGATCCAGGATTTTTTTCCAGGTGGTTCCAAGCCAAAAGATTCAGACGGGAAGAGTTCCACCTGGAATATTTGGTTTGCACAAGGTTTGATGACTTTCATACAACGACCACATATTATTGTGTCCACATACTGGAAAAGATAATCCACAAAAATGTTTTAACAATGTTGAATACTTGAATTAGATATGCCACCTCGGTTTATCCTCTTTTTTACAACTCATTGGACATTCCCAAACGGCATAAATTCAGATTGTTCCAAGCTGATACTTGCCATAAAATCGATTTTTATAAAGACAATATTACTCTAGATCTGTAAAACATAAATCAGAAAATATCGAGACAAAAGAAGAAAATGTTTATTTTATTCAAAATGATTAGATCTAGATCTAATTACTGATATCAACATTTCTTCCTGTTTTGTTTCAATCCTTTCCTTCTAGATCAGCGAGAGACCCAAAAATGAAAATGTATTACAAAATGTATTGCCTGTAATAGCTAAAATGAAACTTTGAAAGAGAAAAATGAAAGATCAATGATTGCAAGGTTTGGGGATATTAAATCTACATTTTAAAGGTTCCAATATCTATGAGTTGCTTCATAAAATTAATAAAGATTGTAATCTGTATCATTCTAGTCTTTCTAGACATGTATTATGTATTACAGGACTGGAATGCTGGTAATTTTTGCCCTATTTGACAGCATAGATTGTCCTATTGTCTTGATGAAACATTTTGTTACTCATAGGAAAACCAAATTTTTAAGGTATGTACCAGTTATATTCCTTTTCCCTCTTGTCCATGATTCCTTGGCTTAAGGACAAACTTGAATTTTAGAAAAATTGTGTGATGACTCAGACTGAGATTTCGAGGTTTTGTTTTGTATGTAAATGACCTTTAGTTACTGTAAGGTTTCATATTTTAAGCCTGAAAAGCTGACATTAGGAGTATTGAATTTGAATCGAAAGTATAATGAGCTAGGAAAAGAAAATAGAGTTGTAATGCTATGACTTGAGACAAATGAGGATCCAGACTGCATGTATAAATATACCAGAAGGAAATTTGTTCTTTGTCTCATTACTTGTAACTGCATGAACATTAACAAATATATAGATTGATGCAAATTCAAAAATGTTGTGCAGACAACAATAGTGAATTTGTTTGTACATTTTTGTTCTTTCTGGGTAGAAAATTATCAAAACATTGTGAAAAATGAAGAAATTGATTGTGACAGGCATTTTCTTCATTTTCCACTTGTACTGATTTCCTAAGATTTTATCTTTTGGGGTGTCAAAAAGCATCATTATGTGGGAATGGGCTTATTTATTTTCCAGCTTGTGAGCTCCTTAAGTTTCAGTATGGCTCTTATTTTTAAAACCATTTCCCAATATTTATCAGACCTGTTTTTGTTTAGAGAAAGTTCGGGAATACATTGAGGCAAAAGAAGAAAATACTGATATAATTATAGTCTGATAAGCAGTATATTTCTTTTCCACAAAATTTTCTTTGTTATGATTTACATAAGTCTTTGTTATGATTTACATAAGTCTAATCCTTATCAACACCAGTATTGTCATATTTAGCAGTGTTCACATTTGAACAGTCTAAAATATTTTTGTTTTTGGAAAGGATTAAATTAATATGCCTGTATTTGTAGAGATTGGAGAGTACACATGTCCTGTAGCTCAAAAAGCTGTTTGTAGAACAAAAGTGGCATTCAGAGAAACTTATAAGTTTTAACAGAACCTTGTAGTTAAGTTTACCCTTACCAGATGACTGAACTTTTAGACCAGGCAGCCCAAATTGAAAAGGGGTCCAGAGAATATTTTGATATATTAATTTGATTATACCAAAATACATATCATTAGGGTAGAAACTATTGTGTAAAATTGAGTCAATGCTGCTTATGAGTACAATGGAAACCTGATGATTTGACAGTAAGGGTATAAAACAATTCTTACAGCTTGTAAAGCATCACTCACTTACAAGATCAAAAATGATCTCTAGCTTTATTATTTGCATCAAATATCTCAGGTGACAGATCTAGTGAAGTTTAATGCCATTGGCATATATTGAGGCCTTTTGCCACCAAAGAAGAAAAAGGCTCTGAGAAACATCGTGGAAAATGAAGAAATTGCTTGTGACAAGCAATTTCTTCATTTCCCACAATGTTTTCTAAGACAATGACCAAAAAATTCTAAGTTTCCTTAACATTAAATTGTCGTCTGCAACATCTTTGAATTTGGACAAGTCTAACATTTTGTTGTTTGGTAATGGGTTAACATAAGTTCTGTATTTATAAGTTCACATTTGAACTTGCAAATCGTTTCAGGTCTTACTCTTTGAATGACAACTTTTCACTAGAGACACTGAATATGTTATTAAATTACAAAACTGTAAATAAGAAAAAAAATAAATATAAAACACATGAATGTATTTGAATGTGGAGGAAAAACTCAAAATGGTCTTTCCATAATATTATTTAATATTTTTCCTTTTTCTTTAAAACCCCTTACCAAACAGCAATTTTTTAGTCCAACTTGTAAGCTGTGTACAATAATAACACAGAAAATATAGAGATAAAAGGAGAAAATGCTGATCATCAACATTTTCATCTTTGGCCTCAATTTTTCCCTAGTCTTTTATTTCAGGGACATCAAAACCAGGTCTTGGAAAAGGTTTAATCTTCAATACCTTTAAAAAGTTCAAGTGAACAGCATGAATCCTAATCACACATTAAGATGTACTGAGGCGCGTTATTTAGAGGGAGAATCTTGAAGATTTCTTAAGATGTTTTCGATAAAGTGTTTTTAATACCTAGATTCTGACCGAGGTGTTCCAAAAATGCTCCATACTTCATACAAATGACGATACGATGACATCATTTGTATGAAGTATTGAGCATTACCATGGTACCATGGAGCATTCGGAACAACTCGGTCAGTTCTCTCTTGAGCGTCTTAAAAATCTTGCTCTAAAGAACGCTTTATCCTAAAATATCTTAAGAAATCTCAAGATATAACAAAAAATCTCGCTCTAAAGAACGCGCCTCTGATCTGTATGCATGGTGATATCAAAATGCTACAGAACCCCTATTTCCTTATATTTCATTTTGAATCTTTTATATATTTGTAGGTTGGAGTTTTTACACAACAGACAGTTTAATGTAATTGGAGTTTTGTAGTAGTAGGAATGTGTGAGGTAAGTCTTCTTGGACTGATTTATATGAGCCAGGATCTGGTAAAAGAGCCTGTTTCTCAATTTAGCGTTTTATGGATCCAGATCAGCATATACATTACTACTACCTGTCTACGATTTATTATGATCGTTTTAATTAAAAGTTATTCAATATGGCTAATAAAGTGTCCAACCCTTTCCCAAACAAGCCTTGCTTTTTATGTGACTGTAACAGAGCTGTTATAAACATTGAGACAAAAGAAAAAAAAATGTTGATAATGTTCATTTTCTCCTTTTTTGTCAAATATTTCTGTGCTATATGTATTTGTCAGCATCTGTCTTTTCTGTCTGCTGTTACTTTCATATCATTCTATAACTTTGTCGTTAAAGAAAGGGCTAAAGAAAAAGTATTAAAAAATGCATTCTTACTGATCATATTAATTTTTTTGAGGTAAGAAAAATATGTCATAAATAAAGTCATGCAATCATCTTTTAAAATATATTGCAGTACAAATACATGTATTAAATACACTGAAATCTGTATGGAACGATATTATAAACTGAATACTCCAAATATAGTAAACTGAATACATGTACTTCAAACATAGTTATATATTTGAAAATCAGCCCTATGTTATGTTATTTTTGTTTGAGGGATTTAACCTCAAATCCTTCAAATTATCTACATACAATGAAAGTTCAGCACATGACTGTTGTGGGTTCTCAGACTTTAAATAGAGATATAGAGCAAAATCGTTTAAGCTATATTAACATCTCCAATATCTTTCTTATCAATGAAGAAAGTTCAGTCAGAGAACATGTCCCAAGAACTATACCTTTCAATAATTATGTAAGAAGTTTACAAAGTACTGAATGAATGGACACTTAAAGACATTAAGCCAGTGTGTTTTAACAAATTGCAATGATTTTCAGGAGTAAAGTAGGGTGTTTTGAAATTGTTTGGATACATAAAAGAGCTTGTCTCTGTATTTTTTTTTTTTTTTTTTTTTTTTTTTTTTTTGTAAAAATGATGACTTTAATATATTTGCAGGTTTGTACCTATGTAGGAGTACTGCTGTTCTGGATGAATGAGAAGTACCATGTCAACAAAGTCCTGACAATGACTCAGTACACCTTCATATGTGGAAAAGGTGACATTTTCATAAGTTAACCCTTTCCCAAACAAGACCTGGTTTTGACGTCCCTAATAGAAAAGGCTTGGGAAAATATTGAAACAAAAGAAGAAACTGCTGATAACCAGCAGTTTCTCCTTTTGCCTCAATATTTTCTGTGCCATATTTTACACAAGACCTATCTTTAATAACATATATTTTGTCCTTTGTGGCAGCTGTCAAATCGGAACAGTCCAAAAGTTTGTCGTTTGGGAAAGGGTTAAGGACATTGACTTCACCTCAACCCTTGTGCAGAAATGTAAACTTTAACATACACTCCTCGGAACACAGCCTCTGAGACAACAGTCTATGAAGATGCCCAAGATCCTTGCACCTTTTGAAGAAGAGAATTGTGATTTGGTAGAGAAACTGGCCAGAACAAAGGGAAAGTGTACTGTGCTAGCAAGGTTGATGGACTGTTAGAGCCTAGAAATTAAGTACAATGTATCCTTATTGTGCCAAAATGACAAAATCTATGGTGTGGAAGAAAAGGTGGACTTTTTGGAGAACGAAGGTCTCAAGTAGAAACACAAGTACCACTTTCAAGTCCAAACTAAGATGTTATCCACTAAAAGAGACTAATGTGACTTGTTGATATTTAGCTCCACTGACCTTTCAAGCCAGCGGGCTATTGTCATTGTGGTGTGTCCGTCGTGTGTGCGTGCGTCCGTGCGTGCGTCCGTAAACTTTTTCTTTAAAAATCTTCCTCTCAAAAACCACTGGATAGATTTCAACCGAACTTCACAGGAATGATCCTTGGGTGACCCTCTCTCAGATTCCTTCAAATAATTTGGATTGAATCAGAAAAACCTGAGTTATCTGCCCTTGAATGTCAAAAATACAGCCAGGGCGTCAACTTCTGTCCTATATCCTATATTTGTCCTATATTTTGATGGCTGTCCTATATTGTCCTATATTTAAAAGGTGTCCTATATAGTCATCACAAATACTATATTTTCATGGGATAATATAGTGTGGAAAAGAAACTGAAGAAATAATATGTTATAGACTTACAACAGATGCAGATTAAAGTGATGAGTGTTGAAGTATCTGTAACATGATTCAGTACCAAAGTCAGATCATAGATACTGACCAATGTAAAGCAATTGCTGGATGAATACATGTATCAGCAACATTATTTTTTATTCAAAATATAAGATGCTTTTTAGTTGTCCTAATCATAAATTGCTAAGTTTGAGACTTTGTATTGAATCTCCAGCTGTCTGTCTAGTCTCTGTCTGTACACACTTATACAAACTTCTTATCACAAACCACTTGCTTTAAAATTTTGCATTGCACAACATTTTTGGATTTCTAGTATCAGTATATTTAAAATTTTATCCATGAATTGAAATTTAGGGCAGTATTAATGGTGTCCAGATTTGATGAAGATGAAAGTTTTATACCATCTTCTGTTCTACAATTTAGAGCTTTGAAATTTTGTGAGTAGAATCATCATATAGAACTATGAATACTAACAGAATTCATGCATACTTCAAATTGTCACTATGCATTGAAAACTAGCAATTATGTTGCAGGACCTATTATGTTGTGGGTTCTCTGATTTTATCTAATGAAAAATAGAGAGATTGTTGACACTCTTCCTCTGCCAACATGCTAAGGCATAGAGCTTTATAATTGAAAAATAAGAACAGCCCTATGTTGTGTGCTCCTGAATTTTATGAAGCAGAATATGGCAATTATTTCTCCCAAGCTATTTAAATTTTGTCTAGTATTGGCTCATGGAACTCTACCAGGAAATGTCAAATCCTATGTTGTTGTTTCCCAGATTTTAGAGAGATAAAGGGGAGAATCTTCTTCCAAACCACCAGGCCTACACTCACTCTCTCCCAGGTTTCATATTTAACATGCTGGTTTAGAAGCACTGTCCACATCTGTGAGATCCCTCCAGCTATCTTGCTGCATGCATTGCTGTCCTCCTGCATGTTCTCCTTCTGTCTTTCTTTTGAGAGTCTATGTCTTATAAGTTCCATGATGCTCTTCGGTCCCTCTCTGATAGTTGCTTCTACATCGATCATCTATGGCTTTCCTGGTCCACCAATGCCAGTGACCTGTGTGATGATTCTGATGAAATCTATTTTAATTGACCAATTGGATCTCTTCACATGTCCATACCATCTAAACCTCCTTTCCAGTAAGCTCCATTCCATGTCTTAGATGCCAATTTGTTTGTTGAGCTTGCTTGATATGGCATTGGAGATATCCTGTGGTGGTCTTTTTGGTATCTGTCTGATCATCACTGAATCACTATGCTGCAGATGTTGTAATTTTGGATTAGATTAGGGTTATGTCTCACTTGCATAAATGATCAAGCTACATGCAGTCAGGGTTTAAGATTGTTGGCCTGGCGTTTGGTATTTGAGGATAGGCATAAGCTCTTTTAAAGCTCTTCCTTGCAGCCTTGACTCTGGACATCGTGACTAAGTCACATCTATTGGCTGCAGAAAGTTTATCCAAGGTAGCAAAATGATGCCACTACGTCTGGCTTATCTTGCCCAACTTGCATCTCAGACAATAGGGTCTTCTGTCAAACTGGTACATCTGAAAATTGGATCCTCTATAAGCTTTTTCATACCGCCACATTTCTTATGGGCCCACTTTTCTGCAACTACTGCATGGGATGTAACCGCCAACACCAGTGCAACATACAGGGCATAGAAACTTTCCCAAATTATCCAGAATATTCAGCCAACAGCTGTGAAATTTTGTGTGTATGATGGTCTAAAAGATGTCTCAAATTATCACTAAGCAATCAAAATTGGTCCTGTGTTGTAGGTTTCTGGAATTTACATAGAGATAAAGAAGGATGTCTGTAACAAACTTTTCTTTGCCTTACTAAATTAAGCTTAGAGACTCAGATTTATTTATGTAGCATCACCTAATGGGTCTCTTCTGGAACACTTGAAATATCAATTTGCAATGAAATTAGCCCTATTTCATAGGTTTCAAGGTTTCAGTGAGAAATAAAGTGGGAAATCATTGACAAATTCACAATATTCTCTTTCCTAGAAACATGCATGTCAAGGCCCATAATGGTATTGGCCATTGGCCACTACCAGACTCATTAGAAATTCAACTCTTTGTGTGTAGCATGTCTCGATGCCCTCCTAGCAGTCATACAATAGAGAAACTACATTAACAAGGTATTTTTAGATGTCTTTTGAGAAGGTTGAGGCTGTGAGTAATGTCCTATATTTGTCCTATATTTTTGGCCCAAAATGTCCTTTATTACTATATTTTTTTCAAAATTTTGAGTTGACGCCCTGAAAATAGCTAGTTTTGACTTTGTTTTTACTCCAAAACCTACAAATATTGACCAATCAAGATAAAACTTGGACAGAAAATATATAAGCATTATATCCTGCCTGGGTGTAATTTTCAGCTTGATCGGAACCTTACATCATGAGTATGGGCCCTTGAATTTGACCAAATTGCCATTTTCGACTTTGTTTTCACTAACAACCACAAATGTCAACCAATCAAAATGATACAAGGAAAGAATCTTGTTGACTACAAGATCTTGCTTATGTGTAATTTTCAGCACGATCACACTGTTACAATCTGAGTTATGTGCCCTTGAAATTGACAAAATTTCAGTTTTCGACACTTTTCATTCTTGCAGCCATGAATATTGCCTATTATATATATAGACAAAATGGTGGTGACTATAAGATCTTGCATGAGTCTAATTTTCGGCTTGACTACAGGGTATAAACTCACACACTGAATTATGTGTCCTTGATTTTGGCAAGTTTTACAAGTTTTCAATTTTATTATCGCTCTAACATCCTCAGAATATGTCAATCATTTACTTTCTTTTTTGCTTTGACCACATGATTACTGCTTTTGACTTTGTTTCTGCTGTAAGAGCACAAGTATTGAAAAATCTAGTCAAAACTTGGATTAAATATTACAAGAGGACCATGATGGTCCTATATCGCTCACCTGAACGAAAATGATATGAGCAACTCTTTTGTTCAATTCAATTAATAGCTATGACTTTAAGACTGAGAACAAACTTACGGTCAATAACGTTGTGAAAATGCAACTTATACGAGATCTTATGGTGCCCAACTATGAACATTGTGTCCAAGTTTTGTCTTGATTGATAAATAATTGTAGATTCTAGAGTATAAACATGGTCGAAAGCAGCAGTTTTTTTTTCAAATTCAAGGGCACATAACTCTCAACTTACTGATCATATCAGACTGAAAATCAAAGTCATCCGAGATCTTATGATCCCCACCTTTGGGTCCAAGTGTTGTCTTGATTGATTAATAATTGTAGATTCTAGAGTGTAAACAAGGTCGAAAACAGCCAAAAATGGCAATTTTATCAAATTCAAGGGTACATAACACTTGTCTTTCTGGTCAGATCACACTGAAAATAAAACACATCCAAGATCTTATAGTCTCCAACATTGTGTCCAAGTTTTGTCTTGATTGATTAATAATTGTAGATTCTAGAGTGTAAACAAGGTCGAAAACAGCCGAAAATGGCAATTTTATCCAATTCAAGGGCACTTAACTCTTGACTTTCTGATCACATCAGACTGAAAATCATACTCATCCAAGATCTTCTGGTCCCCTGCATTGTGTCCAAGTTTTGTCTTGTTTGATTAATAATTGTAGATTCTACAGTGATAACAAAGTCGAAACCAGCCGAAAATGGCAATTTTGTAAAATTCAAGGGCATGTAACTCTGGACTTTCTGTTCAGATCAGACTGAAAATCAAACCGATCTGAGATCTTATAGTCCCCAATATTGTGTCCAAGTTTTATCCTGATTGATAAATAAGTGTAGATTCTAGAGTGTTAACAAGGTCGAAACCAGACAAAAATGGCAATTTTGTCAAATTAAAGGGCCTATATCTCTAGTCTTTCTAGTCAGATCAGACTGAAAATCGAATTCATCCAAAATCTTATGGTCCCCAACATTGTGTCCAAGTTTTGTCTTGATTGATTAATAAGTGTAGATTCTAGAGTGTAAACAAGGTCGAAAACTGCCGAAAATGGCAATTTTGTCGAATTCAAGGGCACATAACTCTCGTCTGTCTGGTAAGATCAGACTGAAAATCAAATTCATCCTAGATCTTATAATCTCCAACATTATGTCCAAGTTTTGTCTTGATTGATCAATAATTATAGATGCTAGAGTGTAAACAAAGTCAAAACTAGCTATTTTTTTACGTTCAAGGGCAAATAACTCCAGACTTCTAGGTCTGATCAGGCCCATAATCGAACTCATTCGAGAACTTATGACCATACTTGCTTTGACCAAGTTTGATCAAGATTGGCCAACTTTTGTGGATGCTAGAGTGTTAACACCAAATTGTTGACAGACGGACAATGGACATTGAGTGACCACAATAGCTCACCTTGAGCACTTTGAGCTCAGGTGAGCTATAAAGAAATTCAGGCTTGTGGAGCGACTCAAGACCTTCTGGTCTTTCTAGCTTTTAGTTGATTTATTGTGTATTCATTGCCATGTTGTACATTTATAAATGTGAATTATTAGTTTCATACATTAATCGACTAGCTCTTCTGTCTCCCCAAGCAGAATATATTCTAAGCAAATCTGCTAAACATTTAATTGTCTTAAACCCATTACCAGAGAACATTTTCTTTAACTTGTCCAAATTAAAAGATGCTGCAAACAATATTTTAAAGTGATTTGATTTTAACCCATTACTGCACATTAAGGCCTTTTTACCCCCTAACAAGAAATTGCTTGGGAATACATTGTGGAAAATAAAGTAATTGCTTGTGAAAAACAAATTTCTTCATTTTCCACAATGTTTTCTAACCAAAAACGGAAATACTTTTAAAATTTCATCAAATTGGAATTGACGTCTGCAACACCTTTCATATTTGAACAGTCCATTTTGCTGTCTGGTAAAGGGTTAACAAGTGATAACAAAGCTTTCATCTTGTGGGGAAAATATATGGGACACCTTTTGATGCCCAACAAGATGAAGGCTTTGAAACAAGCAATTTCTTCATTTCCCACAATGTTTTCAATCCAAAAAGTCATGAAATTTCAACAAATTTTTCTGCAACTTCTTTCATTTTGGGCAAGCTTACAATTTTTATTCTTGTAATGGAATAAAGAAATAAACTGAGGAAGAAAGAAATGGAGGAATCTTTAACAAATTAACTATTCCTCCATCAATTCTTACTTTCCTTTCATTATGCATATCGCTCTTACACAGATCAGATGTTGTTTGCAAGCTCTGAAGATGTTTTACCTTTCCCAAACAAGACCTGGTTTTCACATCCCTATAAGAAAATACCTGGGAAAACATCTCAATTACAAACAAAGAAAATGCTGATAATGATCATAATCTCATATTGTCTCAATATTTTCTTTTTTCTTTGCTAGTATATTGTACACCAATGCTATGGTTAGCAACTACTATTTTGTTTTCTGCAGCAGCTTTCAAATTGGACCATCCTACAATATTGTCGTTAGGGTAACAGGATTTAACCATATCCTGACTACACTGTTTGACTGGTTCTAAACGAATATGAAATAAAATGACTATCATAATAGATAAAAATCAATGTCACAGTTGGAATCAAAGTTCTGTCATATACCTTTCCAAAAAAGAATCCTGATTTTGGTGACCCGTGAAAAACATGAGAAAACATTGAAATTACTATTTTTCCTTTTACCTCAACAGTAAACATGTATTTCACATGTATACAAAAAGTCCTTGTTATTTGCATATATGTGACCCGTCACGCTAAAAGGGACCTTATCCGAACTCCAAAAATCCAAATATTGACAAACTTGTCAGACTTAGCACAGGTCAACCAGATACTGTATTCGAAAAATGAACGTAAAGTAAGATAGGGAAAAACATTCAAGATATGAAAAAGTACATACAAGTGAAAAGTGTCGGCCCTAGTCTGGCTGTGCAGACTGCGCAGACTGACTAGGGTCGATATTTTTCACACACCCGATAAGGTCCCTTTTAGCGCGACTGGTCACATATTTCACTGAACTTGTGACAGATACAGGTAAATGGTTCGAGCACCATATTCCTATCTTTCAGAACAGAGACTTCAACTCTTTCTCAAAGAAGACCAAGGACCCATTTTACTAAACGAACTTAGTATTTTTTTTTTTGCCTACTGAACATAATCTAATCCGAGTCGTCGTTATTGGTCTGAAGCACATTTTTCGTTCATTTAAATTTATTGATACATAGTTTACACAAAATGTTTGAAAGTTCGCTAGGAAAATGGGACCCTGATTTTGATTGATGACCCTGTGAGAGAAAGCTTTGGAAAGCATTAATGCTAGCCTAAAGAGGGACATTCTGATAACCAGCATTTTCCTATTTTTCCCCTCACCAAAATTTATCTTCCCCTGTTTTGTTGTCTGTCACTGCTTTTGAATCCAAACAAGACCTTTTTTGACTGTCCTTATAGACAAGGCCTGGGAAAACATTGCTCAAGATAAAACAAAATTCTGATGACCAGCATTTTCTCTCAATACTTTATGGACTACATTTTTTTTACACAATTCATATCTTGATCAGCAATTATTTTTTTGCTCTGTTGCAGCTTTCAAATTGGACCACCCTTAACCCTTTACCAAACAAGATCTGGTTTTGATGTCCCTTAGAAAATAGACTTGGAAAAACATTGAGACAAAAGAAGAAAATGCTGATAACCAGCATTTTCTCCTTTTGCCTCAATATTTTCTATGCCATATTTTACACATATCATAATTTATCTTTAATAACATCCATTTTGCCATATGTGGCAGTTTTTGAAGTGGATCACCCTAAAATTTTGTCGTTTGTGAAAAGGTTAAATGTTGCTCTTCGGGAAAGGGTTAAGATAGCATCTTTTAAACTAGCTCAGTAGGGTGGACTTGGTGCAATGGTAATAGCACAAGGTCAATGTACAATGTACAATGTACAGGTCAATGTACCATGCAGTGTCTTTTAATGAGACTTTAGCCCTTTTCAAAGCAAGACCTGGTTTTGATGTCTCTGAGAGTAAGCTGAGGAAATGATTGTGGCAAGCAGAGAATTTAGAACACCATAATTTCTCCATTTGCCATATATATCCAATATTCTAACATGTACATTGGACAACTATAATTATGCTATTTTCAAAACCAAATTCCAATTGGATCAGCAAGCCTTAAATTTGATAGTTTGGGAAAGAAGCTAGCACTTTCCAATTATTTTGACCCATTACCAGATGACAAAACTTTAGACTTGTCCAAATTCAAAGAAGTTCCAGAAGACATTTTTCAAAGTGAATGCACTTTTACAATTTTTTTTGGTCTTTCTCGAAAGAAAGCATTGTGTAAAAAGGAAGAAATTGCTTTTCACAAGCATTTTCTTGTTATCCATAGTCTTTATCTGGTAAGGTGTCATTTATATGTGGACAAAGGTAAACTTTGATAGAAAATGAGAAATTATTTTTTGCAAAGAATTTCTCCTTTTCAATTTGAATTTTTTGCATGGCAAATACTCAGTACAAACTGTTTACAGAAGAAAATACGAAGAGATTTTTTCACAATTTTATTTACTATGATAATAATTATGGTGGGGAATCACATGACATCAAAATTTCGGAAAATTATCTATAATTCTGTCAATCCATGACCAATTTTGATTTAGTTAAATATGGAGAATTTAAAGGTTTTACCCTTTGACTTTTGAAAAATCAGCAGATATATTAAAAGTCCAATATTGCCAAGAAAACATTGAGACAAATGGAGAAAATTCTGATTATCAACATTTTATTCTTTTGACTCAATGTTTTCCCAACACTTAGAGGCTTTATATTAGTTTAGTATCCTCTTATTTTATTACTGAAAAGTCCAACAACATGTTCAAAGTGGATCCTTACATGAGCAATTTTCACATGGTCTCAATATCAACAGAAGACTACAGCTTCCTGCACTTTACAATTTTTTAAAACTTAAAATGTTTATCAGGGAACAAAACATTTCAAACCCAATCCGCAAAGTCAAATTCACATTCTGGATCAGTCACATTCAAGATCACCAGGCTCTAATTTTATGATCAAAATACCACAGTTCTCAGTAATGTTTTTATCACATGCCCTCCTACCACAGGCTTTAGAAAGGAAATACATTGATCATTGAGGTGTGAACCTAATAGGGATTAGTTATATAAAATAAGCATTGACATAATTTCAGACAAACAATAGTATTTTGTCGGTGTAAATTTAAAACGTCGCAACTACAGCTTGATTGAACATGTATTTGCGAGATTTTATAACTTAATATTCATAAAAACAAAACAGTAAACTCAATCTATTTTCAGCTCAAAATTCATTGCTATTAAAAAGTTCTGTGGATTTGTGCATTGATATGACCATCTTGGTGCTCCTGCTAGCATCACATTTAATCAGTCTTTACTATAAAATGTTTCCTAATCTAATACACCATTCCTTCAAGTAATTTATGTTTTTCTAGCCAATTCAATAAATGCATCAGTCTAATGTGCATCACTCCTGAGAGTATACATGTTCTTGAAATCTAAAGGCAAGGTCCTGAATATGAAGGTTCAACTACAGGCATGTTAATGTCATGATCAGACATTCAAATTGGGCCACACTGTCACAGGCTACAGGACACTCTTCTTCACAAAGTGAAAGAAAGTCATTAACCCATTCCTATAATTATGACTCTGTCAAATAACATGAAGTCTTCTTCTCAAGAATTTGAATGTGACTGTATTCTGTGTCTCTATGACTGCCTCGGTCCAGTAAAGCTCTGGATGCATGATGTTTCGTCTTTGTGTGATCTTTCTTCATGATACCCTCATATCTGTATAGGAAAAAAAAATCAAATTTATCCTTCAATCAAACTCTTTTTCTGTATAATAGAGCAGAACTATCTGCAGAGTATCATTTAAGCTTTATACATAAATGGGGTTCTATGCCTCTATTAACTTGAAGCCTGCAGCAGATCTAGGATTTGTGTGAGGGAGGTTTAAATCTACAAATGCGGGTGGGGTTGGGGCGGGGGGTATGGGGGTCCTTGTATTGCACAATTTTGACTGAATGCCTGTATGAAATAATATGAAAATGAAATAAGCAGGCTACTGTAGCCTGATTATTTCATTTTCATGCAGGAATTCAATCACAGTAATACAGTAAATAATAACAGTAAAACTCCCCCCCCCCCCCCCCTATTTGTTCGACCCCCCCCCCTCGCAGAAATCCTGGATCCGCCACTGTTACAAGACAAGGATAGATTAGGATCGAGTGCCAGTGCGGGTAGGGATCCGCCAGTTTTGCTGATTCAAAAACTGAATGATTTGCTTCTCTGCATCACATTTGATTAAGTAGATTAGATCTATAAGTACAGTAGATCTATAACTACGAGAAAATTTCATGATTTTCCTGGCTGTCGGTGTTCTACAAAAATAATCTTAAAAAATCAATCATTGATAACCATAATAGGAACAAAAAGCAGAAACAAACAATAGCCGACAAATAACTTCAAAAGAACAATCAGTCAATTGTCATTTGCAAATGATTTCCTTTCATTTTGAATTAAACCCCGGGAAATAATCTTTGGTATCCGCATTCTAGTACAGTCCGAAAGAGCGATTTGCGATCTTCGCTTCGATTGGTTAAAATGCGGTGTGGCCTAACGGTTCACATAAGATTATTGTCGTCATCGTAAAACTTGGACTGAAATACACCTTCTCTGCAAATTTTAGCCACCTAATCACAAAACTTACGGAATTTTGTTCTTTGTTTAACTAGTTGATCGGTATCTGTGGGTTCCGCCATGTTTCATATGTGCCTGACTCTTTGGAACGTAGTAACGTAGGAACGTAGTGTAGAAGGGGAAGGTCTGCCAGACTACCCGTCTTCATACATAGAGACATTCGAATATTCTCGGTTCTTATCGTTACTCAAGAACCCCTCGAATGTATTACAGTTGCCGGCATGAGAAGATCCTGCCCATATCACTGCGCAAGGTAATGCGGTCACAACAACGGAAGCAGACCAGACAACTATTTAAATCTACGCCAGAAAAATATTTGAAACAAACAGCGTTCAAACGTCGATTGTATCCTCGTAAATGTCACAAAATTTTACCAGTTAAAATAATTGATGTGATTTACCGATCATTGACAGAATATTTCACTTGAATAATAACGTTAGCTAAAGGATTGAATTGTTTTGGTGACGTCATTTACGCGCGTCTACTTTCACGTTCAATATGGCAGTATGGTGTATTACGCTCGAGATCATGTTGCAACCACGTTCCAACGCGGCAAAAGGTTGCAAACAGTCTCGAGGGTCGCGATTGACATAGAGAAGACGGGGTACCAGTCTAAACCAGTCAGGGACAGGGAACCAGTCTAGGTTAACGTTTGCGAGATTTGACGAGAGCAAAATAAGATGAACATCCGGTGCAAAAAAAACTTGTAAGCAAAGGTTTATTTTCTCTTTTACCTTCCATTTTGCTGATATTTTAAACAACTTACTAAATTCTAATGATAGAATGGAGAGGAAGGAATTTAAATGTATTCAATGTGATCAACAGTTTTGATCGATCTACCGAAAAGATCAAATTTCCGGTGGTAAAAGTCGGGGTTGTACCAAAGTCGGATCCACTTTGCCCAACGACTGATGGAATCCAAATTCGTTTGGACTAAGTCTACAGAGCTCCAGATAATTTTTTGAGACACTGAATATTTACCCTTTACTTAGAATTCTTTTCAATGCGTACATATATCCAGATAATTTTTTGAGACGAGTATTTACCCTCTTGTTCGGGAAAGCCTTTTAAGGAATCATTGAGATTGACAGGAGCACCCGACTGAAACATCCCACTTTCATTTTCGTGTTGAAGGACATCTAACCGCGGTATGTTTCGGACCAACGGGCGTTTCATCTTGAACGAGATTACTAATGCAGGCTATCTTTGCCAGTAGCAAAGAACCTGGCAGAAGGCAAACAGTAGGGCTGCTGCGAGTATCCGAGTAGGATGGTCCTCTTGGGTACCACGGTACTTAATGGCGGCCGGAAAAATCAATAATGAATGCGGTCATGAAAACATTCCACAATTTCTCTTTCTAAAGTTAATCAAATGCAGTCGAAATTATAATAAAAGTAATCACCAAAGATTTGGGTAAATGGTTTTGCTTTTGGTTTTGCTAATACATGCAGTTGGTAGGCGATACTTTGTCCGCAAATCAACACTGTTTTGAATACCGCGGTACCGTAAAAGACGCGGTACCAAAGCGGACTACTATACTCGGATATTCACGAATCTGATCAAAGATTCGAGTACGATTAATCGTCACCCAAGAGATCGCTGGATCGCGATCTTTTATAATAAAGTAAACAAACATGTTTAGCACTTAAAACATAACAAAAAAGATCAACAATAAGGCGTTTTATTTTAATTTACCCGAACTTTAACTGCCAAATGGCTAATAAATGGAAGTAAACAAATGATGTAAGGTAGAGCTAGTTTCCAATTATGAATACGAATGTAACTGATAGTGGAACATTCTTCGTGTCATGACTTTATAAGTTTCTAATACACGTTTTTTTACAGTTCTACAGGGTTCGACATTAAGGCACGTCCGAACGACCTAGTCTAGTAAATTGTCCGTTCGGGCTAGTTAAATCCACGTCGAGCTTGCCCGACTGGTCTAGTGAAAAAATCTTGATGATGAAAATACAATTCAAATAAATTTTCAATTCAAAGCTTGCCTGGTCACAATTGACGATAGTTCATGTCCATTGAAGTCGCGAGAAATCAGCTTCTTTTTCAAAAACTCAGCGAGAACGGTAGTGAAAGTAAACAGGAAATCTAGTAGACAACAGACATGCACAGTCGCGAATGAAAGCGAAACTAGACTAGAAGGCTTAGAGTTGGTATTTCATTTATGCCTGTCCGATTTTGGCCCGATTTTCGACTCAATGTACGTGTTTTGACCGTGAATTAAAATTTGCCACCCGGTTTGCCGATTTATTTAGCGTTCTAGCTTACAGATCGGTGCAATCGCGCGTGGACAGAACTAGGTCAAATCACTCGTCTCTTTCGGCCGTTTCCGTAACTCACCGAACGATAGCTCGGAGACTTCGGAGATCACCCGAGAATTGACGGCTGAATAAAATTGATAGTCGCTAAAAGAAAAGAAAATGTGATTGATTCTCGCAAATTTTTCTTTATACGGTAAGAAATATCTTGCTCTTTGTATCTACGGTCCGACCTAGTTACGTTGTCATCCTTTTCGTAAAAAATAAAATTGGTACGACAACCGAAAACGCGTCTCATTTTTGTTTACATTATCAATGTTAGCAGACGACACGCTGAAATGTCAAACCTTTATAAATTCGGGTTCACAACAAATCGTCAAAATAGTGACCAGCAGTCAGAAGATAACAAGAGGCCAAACAAAGATGAATCAAAGTAAAATTATGAAAAACCCAAAAGAAAGAGGTCGTTTTATCTATACTAGAATCATATTTTCAAAACAAATACTGACTTGTGATTCACAATAAGTGCATCCACTGCTTACATCACTTTAATTTCAATGCAATTTTGTCCATCTGTAGAGTTTCAATAATCACAGTCTATTTCACAATGTACACAGGGTTTTCCCTGAGCATGAGAATTTGGGGGTCATTGTGACCCCCTTGCCTCCAAAGTTAGGGGTCATTTCTGCTATTTTGTGGGTCAAATGTCCAAGGACTCAAGTATCATACCAAAATCTGGATTTTAAAACTTGCGTCATTAATGACCCTCAGGTAAATTTCTAAGGGGTCATTTGTTTTGAAATTGCGACAATGACGCATGATTTGTGCGTCATGGAAAACCCTGTGTACAGTATGTAGATCTATTATAAAATAATCATGCATTCATTCTTTATTTTGTACTCGTCTTGCACAGTTGGTAAATAACAACAGATAGTTTTCAATTATAATGTGTTTTTTGGTTATTATTGTTTTGGTCTAGTAGACTTCACTGGCGGTCTAGTAAAAATTATGAGCAACTAGACCACTGGTCTAGTGATAAAAAAAGTTAATGTCGAACCCTGTTCTATATATTTCTAATACCACATTACGATTATCAAAATAAAAAAGTCTAAGATACTGGTACATCATTACATTTTTCATGCCGAAATCAAAGGAAACGCTGCCAACATTTGTCATTTGATGACGTAGTCGATAGAAATTGTATTGAAAATACTCTCCTAACAGCGGAAAATTCCAGTCTCAACATAATCACGTGACTTTTTCAAGCGGGTGCACTCAGGCAGGTCATCCAAATATGGCTATGTTTACTACGGTTTGTTGACAAAAAATGCGCGTGCTATTCTATTAAGCGCGGGAAAAAAGGATGACGTAATGAAAGCATTGTCGATTTGATATCGCTGTTTAACAACCAAAACTTCGTAACTGCAGCTTAACGATCTGGAACCATAATAGACACTTTTGAAAATACAAAAAGTATTGTTATATATTATTTCTATGATATAAGACGGAGGTAAAATGAAACTTAAAACAAATTTTACCGATATGTTGGAATTTTATATATTTTTTTAGTTATTGACCCCCTTTTACAAAAAAGGCGGGAAAAGGGGAAGCACCAACTCCGTAAATCTCATATTTGTTTCCCAGAAGATGATAATATCTGACATTTTTCAGCTTGTATGCTACAACAGATATGTATGTAACCTAAATAAGCTAAATACAAAACTATGAAAAACAAAATTGAGAAAAAACCACTTGATTATACATAAGGTTTATGATTTTGCGACTGAATTTTTTCCATGTTTAAGAAAAATGAATATTTTTCTTTTATCTGTAATTTTTGTAATATTTACTGGCAGGGTATGAGACCTACACCAAAATTATCTCTAATTTATACTTGTGCAAATAAAACAAGAATGGGAAAAGGTTACCGTTAAATTTTGGTTTTTTATGAATTCAAACTTAGTAGGGGCGCATAAAACAAGGACAAAATTATCCAAACTAGGTCATTCAATTCCATCAAATATTCATTGTAAGGTCAAACGTAACAACACATTATTTTTTATAGTAACTTAAATATTGAACTTATTTTTATCAAATATTCATTGCCAGATTTCCCTGTAGTTACTACATAAACTATTGTTAACAAAACAAGGGCATTATATACTTCGATGGGGAATCATGTGACACTAAATTTCAGAAAATCGTCAATAATTTCGTAAATACTTGACCAATTTGAAATCGGTTTGAAACAGAAAAAAGTGTAAAACGCCCGATATCAGATGGTTGGTAACTCTTTTACAAATCAAGTGATAAACACGTTATTGACGACCAAATTAAGTTTTGGTTGGTCGTCAATAACTTTCATATCAGCTGATTTTTCAAAGATTATCCTTGGCATTCAGCAAAGTCATGGAGTGTTCCCGCTGTCTCTGCTTAAATTCTTCTTTTGAAATCGGTCATCTTTTGACAGAATTGTTGGAAAATATCGAAAACATTATGTCAGGTGATTCCCCGCCGTGATATAAGATTCGTGGGGTGGAAGAGGGTTGAAATTGGTGTCATGTACTACTGTATAAGAATGCCTTTTTAATCAAATTAAGCTAATCTTACACGAACTTGTATCTTTGATTACCGGGTCTTTACATACCTTTAATTAACGATATTATGGCATATATTTACAAAATTTACCCTTGCAAAAAACGCAATAGCAAAGTCATAACTACTGTAAATTTGCATGTGTTGGTTCGAATCTTGCAGGTCCCTTACACCTTCAAGATTTGAACCAAGACATGCAACATTGAACTGAAAATTAACAAGGATAACCTTTTGTTTATTACTATAAAATTTGTAACAGGCCCGTAGGAACAGGGGGGGGGGGGGGGGGTATTCTTAGTTTTACACTGAAAATTTTGGGAAAATCCAAATTAGCCCCCCCCCAATATTCGGAACAATAGCTTTAGCCCCCCCCCCCCCCCCCCCCCCCCCCCCATATGAAATTGCTTCCTACGGGCCTGTGTAAACATGTCATTATATTGTGACTGGACTATAATAAAAAAAAAATCGAGGCAGAAGATGCAATATTGATACTATATCAAATGCTGGTCTTCAGCATTTATTCGTATAGATCTTGAATCAATCAAGTGTATTGGTGCATACATAGCCCATCCCCCCCCCCCCCCCCAAAAAAAAAAAAAAAAAAAAAAAACTGTACCAGTCCAAACAAACAGAAAACACTGAGGAAAAGGGACACATTGATGATAACACATTGATGAACGGAAGTTCAAATTTTTTGCGTAAGTGCGTTTTACAAAACATGTTCGCAGCTAAGATTAGAATTTCCTAAGTGTTTTTCCGTAACTTTACGATAAAAAATAGTTGACGTAAATCTGTTCGTCACCACTGTCGATGCCTTTTACCGTTTAAAGCCTTGATAACCCAAAAATTACTGAAAATATCAAAATATCTATGAAAGGAAATGTTGAAATTGAACAAACCATGGAAAATTCATGTGGATAGCAATGGATTTTGTGCTAACAATAGACTGGGTTTAAAGTTATGTTTTGATAAACCGTAAGTGTTGTCATAAAATATCGTAACTACGGCCTGATTAAAGCCGTTGCTACGAGAATTCATAACAGCTCCAACGAATTACTATTGTATGTCCGAAATAACGTCACGATTAACTGGATAAAATCGTTCCCTATTTCGCTGTACTTTCACTTTCTTTTTTGTTGCTATTTATAGAATACAACATGAAAAAGTATTTTTCATGTATTTCCTATTCTAATGGAATGAATGTACGTTTAATATACGTTTAATCGCCCGAGTGTTCAGAACGATAATATCTAAGCATTTTTTATGCTACTAACAACGAGAAATACGAGAATTATCTCTATCTATGCAGAAAAATACACTTTAAATAGCTTACACGGCCGATATATATTAATATTTACGAGAAAGTAAACCGAGGTGAGAACAAAATCGAATCTTTCCGAAGTGCGTTTCACGGAAATAACCGAGTGTCGTAAATACCCGATCAGCGGCGATAATAACCGAAGTCCATTATGGTTCCAGAACGTTAAAACAACCTGCAGTTACGGGGATTTTGTTGACATAGTTTTAAAGCTGATGCGCCCCCTCTTTCCGCCACATGATTGCACAAAGGAATTTGTAACTCGCGTGTCTACTAGACCGTTTAGACGTTGTCAATCATGGATTATCGATTTTCATGTTAAACAATAAGTAAGATTTACATCCTTGTTTATTGGTGATTGGTTTACGGCAAAAAGTTGGAGTCAAGCCTTTGAGTCACATTCGATTTTTTTTTCTCAATTGTCGCCAATGGCTCAAGTGGCGATCGCCAGCGCTAGCCCTGCAAATGAAAACCCATAAGGAGAAACGAAGAAAATGTGAATAACTGACACTTAATTTGTCTTCTGCAACAAGATTTCTGACCACTTTTGCAAATGTGAATCGTTGCTCATGAATCGTGGATCGGATCAGATCGCCACTTACCCAATGATCCACAGCCCTAGCAAACAGATTGACGCCATCCTACTTGATTTTTCGAAAGCTTTCGACAAAGTCCCACACGAACGCCTACTTTACAAACTGCATTACTATGGAGTCCGCAATAACACCTTAGACTGGATACGGAGCTTCCTCCAAGGACGGAAACAGCTTGTCTTGGTAGAAGGAGAACGCTCGAATGAGGCCGAAGTTGACTCTGGAGTACCTCAAGGGACAGTGTTGGGCCCACTCCTTTTCCTTGCTTTCATAAATGACCTCCCGGAAACTGTCAGATCACCAGTAAGACTTTTCGCAGATGACTGTTTAATCTACCGCACAATTAAAAACAAGCAAGACAGTGCCATCCTGCAGCAAGACCTTGCAGCCCTCCAACAGTGGGAAGAGGACTGGCAAATGAAGTTCCATCCGGAGAAATGTACAACAATCCACATATCCAGGAAACGGTCACCATCTCAGACAGGATACCAGCTACATGGCCACACGCTCGACAGTGTCCCCGGAGCCAAATACTTGGGCTTACACATAAGCAACGATCTCTCCTGGAACACTCACATCCAGCAAACAGCCGCCAAAGCAACTAGATCGCTCGGATTTCTACGCAGGAACCTACGGGGATGCCCAAGCCACGTCAAGGCACAGACATACTGCACGCTCGTCAGACCAGTTTTGGAGTATGCATCCTTCGTATGGGACCCATACACGATCCAACAAATAAACTCACTAGAGAGAGTCCAGCGCCAGGCGGCAAGGTTTGCCAAAGGCGACTACTTCAGCAGAGAACCCGGATGTGTCACCAATATACTTCAACAACTCTCATGGGACACGCTACAAGAACGACGTGCCAGAAACCGAGTCATTATGCTCTATAAGATTATGAATAACCTAGTTGAAATACCCCTGAACAGCTATCTACAGATCAGCACTCGCTATACCAGAAATTCAGCAGCCAACAACATCAGACAAATAACAACTAGGCAAGACCTCTACAAATACTCCTTCATACCGAGAACAATAGTTACATGGAATTCTTTACCACCAGACATTCGAAACCAACCTACTGTCGACAGCCTCCGGCATGCACTACAGACGACCAGCATGCCAGGCCTCATCATCAACCCATAATTCTACTATCGTTTTTATCGTTTTTAACTGTACATACTGAAGGTTTTAGCTGTTTACCCCACATGCGTCAGAGTATTAACACTCAATTTTGAGTCTGCTCTATATGGGAAGAAGAAGAAGAAGAAGAAGGGCCACTTCAGAAATAATACCAGCGAAAATCGCCTTTTCGATCTGCTCAGGATTTACTCGTTTGCCGATTTAAAGAGAAAACAACTACCTTCGAGATGCTGTTTCTGATCTTCGGAGGGATGCAATGGTCTGTTATTTGTCATCCAATTAAATTTGAGTAAATCATTATGACTTGCTTTTTAAAATGGAGATAACCGATTGATTGGTATTTGAACAAATACACCATCGGCAGTGGTCGAAATTCGCACTAGTCCGACGGTCAAAAACTGATAAGTTTTGTTTCGGGCTTGTGAAAAATCAGCAATGACAAGCCCTACATACTTGTAAAATTCTTGACTTTGTATAGGATAATATAAATGAATTTATTGCATGGGCTTGTAAATCTTCATTTGGGCTTGTAAAAATTGTTAATTCCCTAGCCCGACCTGCTTGTAATTTTCAGATACGAATTTCGATGACTGCATCGGCCATTATTCGGTCAATCTACAGAATACAGCGACTCATTTTGGTGTCAGCCTTCGGACTTAGTACGGAAAAAATCGGTATGTCCGAAACCGAGTTGACTTTGTCGGACATTTTGTCCGAGTTCAATTCTATAGTCGCTAGGGATGGGCACCATTAGATTTTAACCGATTCCGATACCTGCTTGATACTTTTTCACAGATTCCTACCGATTCCGAACAGATTACCTGGCATCTTGGAAAATTACATGTGGATGAGATAAACAAATTCGACCAATACCCCGCAAATTGGGGTATACAATATTCACTTCCCTAGACTAAGAGGGATAAACGAATTGGCGCAATACCCTGGCATAACTCAGAACATTGGAAAAACCAAAAAATATTTTCAGTAACAAAAGAAATCATTGCGGTAATTTACCGTAATTGAACTTTAGAAAATACCGTAGATCTAGACTCTATATAATATTTAAAAGTAACAAAAAATAACAAAGAAAAAACATTCGAAGAGAGTAAACTGGCAGAAAGAAGAGGAAAATAACTTTAGACATCGCATGATGACAGCTGCAAAGCGCCCCCTTTATACTTATTTTTAAAGTGACCTGACTCGATCTGATTGCGGGTTGGGCTTTGACCGTTTTAGGGAATGTAAACCATGCCTTCTTAACCTCGTTTCATCATCACTCAATCAGTAAGGTGTCAATCAAATAGAATTTTCGAAGGAAGTTTGCATTTGTGCGAGAGTATGCAAAAGAGTCGTCATATTAATTTTACTGACCTTATTGGACAGATGGAAAAAATCGGGTAAGATAGGTGAACTCAATATTTGTATTTATTATGCTCCCCCAAAAATTTCGGGGGAGCATATAGTCGCCACGCTGTCCTTCCGTCCGTCCGTCCGTCCGTCCTTCCGTCCGTCCGTCCACAGCCAGATCTCAGCAACCCTTGGACCAAATTCAATGAAACTTCACATGTGAACTCGTGGGGTCAATACCTAGAGACCTTTTTTTCCGTTTCGTAATTTGAGACTGCGTCATGGAAAAAGGGGCCTTAATGTAAAAATTAGTTTTTCTCCAATTTCTCTTTATCTAAAGGGCAGAATTGAATGAAATTTTCTTCTTATGTTCACGAGGAATGAGATGTTCTAGTCTATATTCTATAAATGATGCGTGTACAAAAAATCTGTCATGTGAAAAGGGGGCTTAATGTATGATAGGTTTTTTCTTTGTGACAAACACTTATTCGGGGAGCATTATCCGTCTATGACGGCTCTTGTATTTTTATGGTCCTGAATTCTTCAATCTTTTTAACATCCGACCATAATTTGTGTGGCGCGAATATACATATTGCATGAAAAGAATTATATGACAGGGAGTTCTGTGTTGGTCTTCGCTTTCTTTCTATTATTGGCCCGTTTATTATTACCAATTCAAAATTAAAGCTGCTGCAGGAAAAACTTGTTCCTTTTTGTTTATCAATTCAATTATGTCTGGAAGATATCAAAAATGTCCGACTGAAGTTTATGCTGTCCGGCCATTTCGGCCGGACAGTAATTTTGTCCAGCTGAATCACTGGAATAGCTGATTGTCGTTCCATTTGCTTTCTGCTGTATTGATTCCCCAATTATTCCTGGTCTTATTGGCTCTTTAAGTTGTAATAGATTTCGGAAAGCTGACTTATCTAACCTTTTTATGCTCCCCGAAAAAATTTCGGGGGAGCATATAGTCGCCATACTGTCCGTCCGTCCGTCCGTGTGTCCGTCCGTGTGTCTGTCCGTGTGTCTGTCCGTCCACAGTCAGATCTCAGCAACCCTTCAACCAAATTCAATGAAACTTCACATGTGAACTCCTTGGGATAATCCCTAGGGACCTTTTTCCCCCATTTCTTGATTTGAGGCTGCGTCATGGAAAAAGGGGCCTTAATGTAAAAATTAGTTTTTCTCTAATTTCTCTTCATCTAATGGGCAGAATTTAATGAAATTTTGTTCTTATGTGACAAATATGATGTTCTACACCATATTCTATAAATAATGTGTGTACAAAAAATCCGTCATGGAAAAAGGGGGCTTAATGTATGATAGTTTTTATTTTGTGACAAGCACTTATTCGGGGAGCATTAATCCGAGTCTTCTCTGACGTAAATACGCTCTTTGATATTATGATTTTTCGCTATTTACATCAGAGATAATTGCATATCGAAAACAGCGGAAAGTTTGGTACAAGTAGCGAAGCTTTGTTTTTGTGTATCATATCCAATCACTCGGCAAAACACTGTAGGGTATAGATCAATAAATCATTTTTTGTCATACCTGACCAAAAATTTCATTTCAAATCGGCCTGCTGGAAGAGTATAACCTTTCGAAACTCAACAACCCCCTATTTCCACTCCATTTCGTCGCCATTGTTATTGCAGATCACGTGACCAGGTCTCGTTCAAAAATAGAGCGGAATTTACCACCACGTGACTATCACGTGATCGCCTTTGATTACGAATTTTTCTCAAGTCACGTGACCGCCTTTGTTCAGAAATTATGGAGTGTTCTTGTTGTGGAAATCAATTTATGTCGATCTGTTCAGCTTGCAACTTGAATGGTATTGCTTTTCCTGAGAAATTCCGTTTATTTCGTTCTCCATGCTCATAAGTTATGGAATTGACCCAACATAGTAGCAAACATTATTGGTGCGAATACTAGCTTTAAAACGTTTGCCGGACGTTTCTGATATATTTCATTTATTTATTTATTCATGTTATCAGTTTTTTTAAACTCGTTATTGTTATATTATTTCAGAAGGGCCGTCAATTTGAAAAATAAAATAATCTTATTTCTTTTTTCTTTCAAATTCTACCGTTACGTCATAATCTGGGAAAACCCGCATTCCATGTGCGAGATTTCGCGTTGATCACGTGGTTTTAAATGGAAGGTCATGGTAAACAAAGGCTGCTCAGGTGAGGGTTGTTGCAAAACATTGCCTATAAACCTTTTGGAAATACTTTTTGGTCGTATTTTTTTCAGCAGCCATGACAATAAATGGTTCATTGATAGATATCATCAGGCCTTTTACGGATAGCTTTTAAGATCGGACGGTGAACGATGCGCAACATCGAGTTGCGAACTTCTTGATGTTTTCGATATGCAATTATCTCTGATGTAAATAGCGAAAAATCATAATATCAAAGAGCGTATTTACGTCAGAGAAGACTCGGATTAGGGGAGCATAATCCGTCTATGACGGCTCTTGTTTTTTACAGACCAAAAAGTTTGATTAATTCGTCAGAATTACCTAGTGTATGTGTTTTTTCGACAATCTTTGATCTTGATATGCTAACTGAAGATTATCAAATGCGATGTCCCTATTTTGAATGCATATCTGATTATCTGTACTTATTGTTCAACACTCATATTTCAATATTGAAATTAAACATTTTAAAAAGATTGGGAAAAATGGAAGAAAATTTGTTTTGGGAACACAGCCGTTTGCTTTGGGAACAACTGTTTACAAGGGGCGCAAAAAGCAATGGAAAACCCTTGGAACCTCTCTATTTTTATGTTTGAACCCCATTCAAAGAATTCCTTCTTCAACTTCAGCTTTACTCAATTCCAATAGCTGAATTTGATTAATCAAAATGCTTTTTCCAGAGTTACAGCTCCAAGGGAACTTATAAAGTGCACGCTATTGACATCATTTCTGTTGTGATGGTGGATGGACAGGACTCACAACCAGGTGCCCGGCAGCTGGCTCAGTGGCTAAAGTCTTGCTTATGCTAGTAATTCAGGGGTCTTGGGTTGGTGTTTCTATTTGCAGACATGGTGAAGAGCCATATAACTTTGTCAGACTTGGACATTCAGTCTGAAGGTACTGAATAACCTGGCAGTGCGAATAAAATTTAGTCAGACCGAATGATCATCCACTATCTTACTGTTACAGATCAAAATAAGTGTCAGACAGTGGTACTAACAAAAGCAAAGACATTATCAGACTGAGGGAAATTTCATCAGACATGTCTGTCTTACAAGTCGGACGGTCTTTGCCATGACTGCATTTGCACCTTTAAAAAAAAATTAGTTTCCTATTGGGCACCAACGTTTTTTCTCCTTTGAATGGGACCTGTTCCCAATGCTAAAAAGGCCTAAAACTGATAAAGAATGCACTGTGGAGAACCCTGTTAAACGTTAAAGGACATGATTAATTTATTTGTCTATTTACAGACATACACAGATGACTATGAAGAAATAAAGAACAAGAATTTCAGCATATGAATGAAAACTAGTAAAAAAATACAAGCATGTTTGAGAGACTGAAATAAAAGCTGTATATAAATAGTGATAGAGTTAAAGAAGAACATGGCTACTGCAGAGGCAAATGTACAAAGGAAAGAGGATGAGGCCAGGTATGTATAGCACGGTGTATAATCACATGACTCAGAATTTCCGATAATCTTCAATGATTTTGTTAACCCATTACCACTCAGTGACTCCTTTTGACTCCTAATAAGATAATAGTTTTGAAAAACATTGTGGAAGAAATTGCTTGTCACAAGCAATTTCTTCATTAACCACAGTGTTTTCTTCACAAAAAGACCAAAAATTGTATTATTTCATTCACTTTAATATGTCGTCTGCAACATCTTTGAATTTGGATTTAAGCCTTATATTTTGCCGTCTGGTAATGGGTTAATACTTGACCAATTTGAATTTGGCTTGAAGCAGAGAAGGTGGGAAAATGACAGGAATAAGCTGGACATGTAGAATTTAAAAAAAAAATCAGTTAGTTAAAAAAGTTATTGAAGATCAACCAAAATTTTGGTTGATCTTCAATAACTTTTTTTCAGCTGATTTTTTGAAAAGCCAACACACTCATCTAATGTGCAATGTCTGTCTCCCTTCTCTGCTTGAAACTGAATTCAAATTGGTCCTGTATTAACAAAATTATTGAAGATT
Source organism: Fragum sueziense (assembly GCA_963680895.1). Classification (NCBI taxonomy): domain Eukaryota; kingdom Metazoa; phylum Mollusca; class Bivalvia; order Cardiida; family Cardiidae; genus Fragum; species Fragum sueziense. The sequence continues at coordinate 55,176,953 of OY804603.1, read as the reverse complement.
TTTTGAAATTGTTGTGTCACATGATTATACACCGTGTATACAGCAACAGATAACAGGGAGAGAATAACAGTGAGAGAAGTATTTTCAAAATGCAATATTTCATTTATTTTTCATCAAACCCTATGTTGTGGGTACTCCTTTGAATTGTCCCATCGAGACAATTCAAATGAGTATCCACAATATATGGATTTGAAATAATAATTTTAGAATGCTTTCATCCCCTCTCATCTGTTGCTCCATGACATGTTTGAGACTGAGAGAAGAAAATTCTGGTATAATTCATTGAAAAAATAGTATTGGTTTTTTCACTCTTCAGTAATTTCCTTGTCCGAAGTGTGATCTTTCTGATCACACTACAAGCTTTTTATAGTTTCAACTTAAGATTCTCAATTGCTTTTTAGCTCACCTGAGCACGAATGTGCTCATGGTGAGCTATTGTGATACCGCTGTGTCCGGCGTCCGGTGTCCGTCGTCCGTCGTCCGTCAAACTTTGCCTTGTGTGCACTCTAGAGGCCACATTTTTTGCCCAATCAACCTGAAATTTGCTCAGAATGATTGTCTTGATGAAATCTCGGACAGGTTCGAAATTGGGTCATCTGGGGTCAAAAACTAGGTCACGGGGTCAAATCTTAGAAAAACCTTGTGTGCACTCTAGAGGCCACATTTTTTGCCCAATCAACCTGAAATTTGCTCAGAATGATTGTCTTGATAAAATCTCGGACAAGTTTGAAATTGGGTCATCTGGGGTCAAAAACTAGGTCACGGGGTCAAATCTTAGAAAAACCTTGTGTGCACTATAGAGGTCACATTTTTTGCCCAATCAACCTGAAATTTGCTCAGAATGATTGTCTTGATGAAATCTCGGACAAGTTCAAAATTGGGTCATCTGGGGTCAAAAACTAGGTCACGGGGTCAAATCTTAGAAAAACCTTGTGTGCACTCTAGAGGCCACATTTTTTGCCCAATCAACTTAAAATTTGCTCAGAATAATTGTCTTGATAAAATCTCGGACAAGTTCGAAATTGGGTCATTTTGGGTCAAAAACTAGGTCACTGGGTCAAATCTTAGAAAAACCTTGTGTGCACTATAGAGGTCACATTTTTTGCCCAATCAACTTAAAATTTGCTCAGAATAATTGTCTTGATAAAATCTCGGACAACTTCGAAATTGGGTCATCTTGGGTCAAAAACTAGGTCACTGGGTCAAATCTTAGAAAAACCTTGTGTGCACTATAGGGGTCACATTTTTTGCCCAATCAACCTGAAATTTGCTCAGAATGATTGTTTTGGTGAAATCTTGTACAAGTTTGAAATTGGGTCATCTGGGGTCAAAAACTAGGTCACGGGGTCAAATCTTAGAAAAACCTTGTGTGCACTCTAGAGGCCACATTTTTTGCCCAATCAACCTGAAAATTGATCGGAATTATTGTCTGGATAAAATCTCGGACAAGTTCGAAATTGGGTCATCTGGGGTCAAAAACTAGGTCACGGGGTCAAATCTTAGAAAAACCTTGTGTGCACTCTAGAGGCCCCATCTTTTGCCCAATCAACCTGAAATTTGCTCAGAATGATTGTCTTGATGAAAGCTCGGACATGATTGAAATTGGGTCATCTGGGGTCAAAAACTAGGTCACGGGGTCAAATCTTAGAAAAACCTTGTGTGCACTCTAGAGGCCACATTTTTTGCCCAATCAACCTGAAAATTGCTCAGAATGATTGACTTGATAAAATCTTGCACAAGTTTGATATAGGGTCATCTGGGGTCTAAAACTAGGTCACAGGGTCAAATCTTAGAAAAACCTTGTGTGCACTCTAGAGGCCACATTTTTTGCCCAATCAAGCTGAAAATTGCTCAGAATGATTGGCTTGATAAAATCTCACTAAATTTTGAAATTGGGTCATACGGGGTCAAAAACTAGGTCATGGGGTCAAATCTTAGAAAAACCTTGTGTGCACTCTAGAGGCCACATTTGTTGCCCAATCAACCTGAAAATTGATCAGAATGATTGTCTTGGTGAAATCTCGGATAAGTTTGAAATTGGGTCATCTGGAGTCAAAAACTAGGTCACGGGGTCAAATCTTAGAAAAACCTTGTGTGCACTCTAGAGGCCACATTTTTTACCCAATCACCCTGAAAATTGATCAGAATGATTGTCTTGATCAATTTTCAGACAAGATTGAAATTGGGTCATCTGGGGTCATAAACTAGGTCATGAGGTAAAATCTTTGTAAAACCTTGTGTGCACTCTAGAGGCCACATTTTTTGCCCAATCAACCTGAAAATTGATCAGAATGATTGTCTTGATCAATTCTAGGTCACGAGGTCAAATCTTAGATAAACCTTGTGTGCACCCTAGAGGTCACATTCTTTGTCCAATCAACCTGAAAATTGGTTTACAAAAAAAAGTTATTATATCAGGTGAGCGCTTCAGGGCCAATGGCCCTCTTGTTTAACTTCTGAGCTTTTTCGTCATTCTAACCCTTTCCCAAATGACAAAATATTAGCCTTTTAGGGTGGTCCAATTTGAATAATGTTGAAAACAACAAAGTGGATGTCAATATAATAGGATTTATATACATTTTTAGCTCACCTGAGCACAAAGTGCTCGAGGTGAGGTATTGTGATCGGTCTGTTGTCCGGCGTCCGTCTGCCCATCTGTCTATCTGTCCATCTGTCTATCTGTCCATCCGTCAACTTTTCACAAAAAAATCTTCTCCTCCTAAAGTACTGGGCAGAATGCAATCATATTTCACACGTATGATCTATGGGTCATGCTTTTTCAAAATACTTCAAAGAATTTGAATCGGGGCCATCATGGGGTCAAAAAGTAGGTCACTAGGTCAAATCTTCTTTCTGCTCTAGGAGCCACATTTAGTGCTCAATCGTTGTGAAAATTGATCAGACTATTTGTCTTGATAATATTTAGGTCATGATAAAAAATAGGTCAAGTCAGGTCAAAAACTAGGCCACTAGGTCAAATATTGTAAAATCCTTCTTTTTACACTGGAAGTGCCAATTTTGGTCCAAACTTTGTAGAAATTATCATGAATGTTTATTTTGATGATATCAAGGTTAAGTCAAGAAGTGGGTCATGCTAGGTCATTAAGTAGGTCAAGAGGTCAAATCTTTCAAAATCCTTTATTTTGCTCTGGAAGTGCCAATTCTTGTCCAAACTTTGTCAAAATTGTCCTCAATGTTTATCTCGATTATATCTATCAAATCATGAAAAGTGGGTCATACAAGGTCAAAAACTAGGTCACAAGGTCAAATCTTTTAAAATCCTTCATTTTGGCCAGGACATGCCAGTTTTGGCCCAAACTTTCTCAAAATTGTCCTGAATGTTTATCTTGATGATACCTAGGTCATGCCAAGAAGTGGATCATGCCAGGTCATTAAGGTCACAAGGCCAAATCTTGTAAAATCCTCCCTTTTCCTCTGGAAGTGCCAATTTTGGTCTAAACTTTGTCAAAATTGTCCTAAATGTTTATCTTGATGATATCTTGGTCATGGTCAAAGATGGGTCATGCAAGGTCAAAAACTAGGTCACAAGGTCAAATATTACAGAATCCTTCCTTTTGCTCTAGAGATGCCAATGTTGCCCTAAAACTTTGTCGAAACCATCCTAAATACTTATCTTGATATTTAGGTAATGTAGAAAATGTGGGTCATGTAAGGTAAAAAATTAAGTCATTGGGTCAAATCTTGGTTTTGCTTTAAGAACGGAAATTTATACTCAAACTTTGTGAAAATTGTTCAGAATGTTTATCTTGACAAAATTTGGGTCATTTTAAAAGTGGGTCATGCGAGGTCAGAAACTAGGTCACTAGGTCAAATCTTGTTTTACTCTAAGAATCGAAATATTTATAATAGATTCGCTATTAAACGAGAATTATTTCAGTTGTGTTGATAAAGCAATTCAACTGTAAAAATTCTCGTTTAATAGTGAATCTATTATACTCAATCATTGTGAAAATTCAGAATATTTATCTTGGTGATATCTTGGTGATATGAATAGCAGGTCATTTGAGGTTAAAAACTAGGTCACTAGGTCAAATTTTGTTTTTGCTCTAAGAACCAAAATATTTACTTTATCATTGTGAAAATTGTTCAGAATATTTATCTTGATGATATCTTGGTGATGTGAAAAGTGGGTCTTGCAAGGTCTAAAACTAGGTCACTAGGTCAAATCTTGTTTTTGCTCTAGGAACCAAAATATTTACTTTATCGTGGTGAAACTTGTTCAGAATATTTATCTTGATGATATCTGGTCAATGTAAAAAGGGGGCCATGTGAGGTCAGAAACTAGGTCACTAGGTCAAATCTTGTTTTTCCTCTAAGAACCGAAATATTTACTCAATCATTGTAAAAAATCAGAATGTTTATCTTGGTTATATCTTGGTGATATGAATAGCAGGTCATTCAAAGTTAAAAACTAGGTCACTAGGTCAAATTTTGTTTTTGCTCTAAGAACCAAAATGTTTACTTTATCATTGTGAAAATTGTTCAGAATATTTATCCTGATGATATCTTGGTGAGGTGAAAAGTGGGTCATGCAAGGTCTAAAACTAGGTCAAATCTTGTTTTTGCTCTAGCAGAGCTTCAGATTGACGGTGCGCCCGCGCCAATCCCGCATATTTTCAAAATATGACGCACGAAATTATGAAGTGGTGCGCCAGCCGGGCGCACGAATTTCAGTAAAAGTATGATCATGAAATAGTAGATTTCAAACAATATTGACCTTCGCATAAAGCACCCGTAATCTGCTATACATTTACATCAAGCTAAGTGACCTATTTGATAAACTTATTTTTAGATTATTATAATGACCTTACTTGATCAACCAATCATATCCCATATTTCAAACAGTAAACAAGCAGTCGGCCAATCTCGGGTGATTGCCGTAGCCTTCACATTCGATTCGTTAACCTTCAACACTTCTTCATTTAATTCGAACGATAGATTGGCTGTCTAAATTGTCGAGTAAGCACACCAGTTTAATATGTACAAATAACTGTTACAGAATCCTTTGTGTAATCGCGAGTCGGCATGACAGAAAGAGACAACGCGTCAGTGTTAAAACCACCTAACGTCAGGGTATTTACTTCGCAGATAGCGTTTTGTTTTCATAGCTTCATCTCATTTTCCCGCGCTCGGCACGCGGACTTTTATAAACAAATCGTAGTAAAACGTTACCTTATTTGGCAGCGGGAAAATCACGTGATTATATTGAAACTGGAATGACTACGTCATCAGTTGACTGTGTTTGCGGCGTCTTTGATCTCGCTTTACTCATTGCATATGAGTAACACAGATTTACTCTAATTTCTTTGTTTAGTTTCACTTTCGGGATTGTTAATTACAGGCATCTGCGATCAACATTCAGAAAAATAAAAGTTAATTCTGCCGTTTTTGAGAAATGAATGTTACTAGCGAGTGTGAATTTAGTACAAAGCAGACAGCATGCACATTTCGTTTTTCAAAAAGATAAAATTCGAGTGTTGCAATTCGCTACCATAAATGCTCTAAAAATAGGTTGACGGAATTCCCTATCGCAAGAAATCTGTTTTGGTTGTAAAAATATCTCTTTTCTTGCTTACACCTGAAGATGCTGATCAAAATTTTTGTGCGTGAAATCACCTACGGGACCGTAATTTTGTAAGTTATTTCTTTCAATTTGGCGTGAATGGAAACTCTGATTTCTGTTGTTTTTTTATTCTTAAAAATGTTTTGGTTTTTTTTTTCAATCAAAAAGTAGACGGCGCAAACCGGCAGAATAGACGGCGATATCTCGCCAGCCGCTGGCTGATTTTGAGAACGCTGTTAAAAATTAAATGAAGTGAAATATTCTTAATTTTAACAATGTTTATATGCATCCACTCAAATAACAACAATACGATGATGAATTCACAGCAAATAAGTCATTTACTCCAATCTAAAGTTTGGATATGAACGCTTAACAGTTTTAGTGTGGCCCATTGTTTTGGAAAATGACCCCTCAAAATCCTGTGTGGTGGGCCCTGTGACCCACGGGTCTCTGAAACAATCTGAAGCTCTGCTCTAGGAACCAAAATATTTACTTTATCGTTGTGAAAATTGTTCAGAATATTTATCTTGATGATATCTGGTCAATGTAAAAAGGGGGCCATGTAAGGTCAGAAACTAGGTCACTAGGTCAAATCTTATTTCTGCACTTAGAACCATAATGATATCTGAATCATTGTGTAAATTGTTCAGAATGTTTATTTTTACAATATCTGGGGCACGTATAAAGTGGGCCATGGGAGGTCAAAATATAGGTCAAATTTTGTTTTTTGCTCTAAAATATCAAATTATTTATTCATCATTCTGAAAATTGCTTATCTTGATGATAAATGGGTCATGTAGAAAGTGGCTAATGTTAGGTTTAAAACTAGGTCAAAAGGTCAAATCTTGTTTTTGCTCTAAGAACCTAAATATTTACTCATCATAGTGAAAATTGTTCAGAATGTTTATCTTAATGATATGTAGGTCATGTAAAAAGTGGGTCATGCGAGTTTGAAGATTGCAAGATGTTTGTCTCAAAGTCCTCTCAGGTGAGCGATGCAGGGCCATCTTGGCCCTCTTGTTTAAAATATTTATAGCACAGAAAATATGGAGGCAAAAGAGGAAGTGCAGATTAGCAGCATTTTGTTCTTTACCTCAATATTTTCCTTTCTGTATGATACACAAATCCAGTATTCATAAACATCCAATTTGTTGCCTGCAACAGCTTTCGACATAGATCACCCTGAATTTTTACTGTTTGGGAAATGCTTAATTATCATTTTTGATGTTGAGAATTTGTAATGCAATAATTTGTGAAAACAAATGCAATAATTTGTGAAAACCTGTATGTTTTACGATTTCTAGGATGGATGGGTCGCCCATCACCCCTACCAGGTCAAGTAAACATCGTAAAGGTACACGCCAACTTGATTTCTTCCAAGCCATGAGGGACTTCAAACAGATGTTTCCGACCCTTGAAGACGATGTTATCGAGGCTGTGTTAAGAGCAAATGACGGGGCTGTTGACGCTACAATTGATCAGTTATTGACAATGACGATTGACCAAAATGTGACGGAAACATTTTCTCCTGAAATGGCTATGGTAAGAAAAAATCTAAGCCTTTCTAGAGCATTAACCCATTACTGCATTACTGCATAGTGACGCCTTTTGACTCCCTCACAAGAAAAGGCTTGGGAAAACATTATGGAAAATGAAGAAATTGCTTATGACAATCAATTTCTTCATTGTCCACAATGTTTTCTAACCAAAACTGACTAGATATTTAAAATTTCATCAACTTGAAATTGTCGTCTGCATCATATTTGAAATAATTTCAAATTGGAACAGTTCAAAATTTTGCCGTCTGGTAATGGGTTAAACTAGTCCAATTTGAAAGCTTCTGCAGATATCAAGCTAGTTGTTGATAAGATGGCATCTGTGAATAATCAATATTGCAAAGAAAATATTGAGACAAAAGGAAAAATTGTTGATTAAGTTACTGTTAGACCTTAGATATAAATGTTAAATGGATTTGTGGTAAGAACTAGCAAAAATGGAATTCGCCCTAAATTGGGCCCTAATTTGCAAGAATCGCTATTCCGAAAATATAACCAGTAACCAATATATAGCCTACACTACTTGCCTTCTGCTAAATTATTGTGGCTTAACTTGTGATAAAGTTATTGAAATATCTTTTAAATTGGCATTTTTTTAAACAAAATTAAAAGTCAGTCAGACAAAGTTTCTTTTCCTGCAATGCTTTCTAAATCCATCTTTTTTATGGTTGTCAATTGTTGTCAGTGTTTGGGATAACAAGCACTGTTTATTTTATTGATACAGGCTCAGTGTCCCAAGTATGGTGAACAAGATCAAGCTGCAGGGGGCCAGAGTGAAGATTCCCCGCCATCTTACTCAGAGGCTATGAGATCTGGGAACCAGCCAGCCCCCGTACAGAGTATCTGGACGACACCCATCGGACAATCACTGTCAGCAAGCAACACAACTGACTCAGCCACGGGTCATGATATAGGTGGCGCTAGTGCTGCTGCTTCTGGTTTGAGCCCCGGGTTTAATTTTCACGCAAGGAGCAGCCTGACTGAAAACAGAAGTTTTAGTGACTTACAACATAACACTCAAAGAAAGAGAGAGTATAAAAACTGGAATCCACCAATGCTGGGTTCATTGCCAGATGACTTTTTGAGATTACATCTCCCAGGGAGTGGGGGAAACAGTGCCAAAATGAACAGTGAAATGAAAGTGAACTTATCTGCCATGCCTATCAGTGTGATGTCATTAACCGACGCTCGGCCAAAAGTTCATAAATCACGGAAAAGTGACAAGTTGTCCAAGTCCTTTAGTGTTTCACATAAAGATAGTAAAGACAGAGACTTAAAAAGCTCGGAGAAAAAGTCAAAATCGGACAAAATGTTGCGATCAGTGAGTGTAAAGGATGACAGCTCAATATCTCAAGGTCATAAAGTGTCAAGGTCACATAGTGGGAGGACGCGGGACCGAGTGTCGTGGCAGAGAGAGATTAACGGAGCTTCACCCAGTCATAGAGGAATGGTATGTGACCTAACCCATTACCACACATTGACGCCTTTTGACTCCCCCAAATGAAAAAGGCTTTAGAAAACATTGTGGAAAATGAAGAAATAGCTTGTTACAAGCAATTTCTTCATTTACAACAATGTTTTCTTACCCAAAATGGAAAGATTTTCAAAATTTCATCAACTTGAAGTTGTTGTCTGCAACATCTTTGAATTTGGATCAGTCCAAAATTGTTGTTTGGTAAAGGGTTAACCTGTTTAAATTCCAACATAAAACACATTGTCAGACTTAATCTGTTAACAAATAACACTGTTTGGATTTTGAAAAAAAAAGAAAAATGTTCCAGATGACAACATTTAAGCTAACTCATTTAGAAATCTGCATATTTTAGGACACAAAACTTTGATGGAAAAAGATATCAGCATTTTCTTTTTTTCCTGCAATGTTTACCAAATCCAGTGGAGTTGTCAACATAAGTCACTTTTCTGGGAAATGGTTAGAATTCAATACATGTACTAATTTCATAATAGCTAAACAAAGTTAACTGGGATCTTGAATATGGACCTTTATTACAATTGAGACATTCTTGAAGAAATGATACAAATATATGTAAAATCCAAACTCCATGTTGTGGGTACTCCTTTAAATGTCATGACTAGAAGATTGTAATGAGTACTCTCAACAATGGGTTTGATGAATGTTTAATGAAATATTTCATTTTGAAAAGCTATCACCCCCTCTTATCTGTAGCTCTAACTTTATAAATTCTCTATTCTTTAACAGATAATCGAGACCCATGACTTTAGTAAGGGTATGTTGGACGAGCGTATGAAGGAGAATGAACGTCGACGTAAACGCACCTCTATGGACATGGACCCGGAGCTGGCTCAATATTTGGAGGATGAAAGATTAGCCATAGCCTTACAGAATAGTGAGTTTCTACAGGAACTACGTGGAAATGAGGACTTTATGAAAACTCTTAAAAGAGGTAAGTACATACTTCATGAAATACAGTTGATCTGTCATACAAGTGGAGGAAAAAAGGTTGAGGTCCCACCAATGAATCATACATAACAGGATTGGCTGACTGGAAAAAAGCCATTAAAGTGTGTAGAAGAAATATTACCTTAATCATTTATAAGAAGCTATGATATGAAACTGCTGCATCATTGTGAATAATCTTACTCAGTGGCAGATAATAAATTTTAACCCCTATTTTAAAACATTTTGATATAGTGTCGGGTTAGTGGCAAAATTATTGCATTTGATCTTTAATTAGTTTGCAATTACAGTGAATGTTATTAGATTGACAGGTTGAATTGATTACTTTGTACTTCGAGGGGTGAACAGAAAACTGTCGTAACTAACATTTTTTTCAAAATCACTTTTATTCTATTTTTGTAACCGATTTAAACATATACACTTGTAAAAAAATTTGTAGCTTCAAATTCTTATTTTTTTTTACTTAAAAAAGATTAGTGCAAAAGTGTCGTAAGTGAAAAGTCCTCTTTATGGAAACGGAAAACTGTCGTAAAAGAAATTGGGATTTCTGATAGATGCATCAATGCAATAACAAATACTTTCCTGTCTTGACCAAACTTTCTCAAAACAAGTATGGTGTTAAGTTCTTGGATTAATTCCATTATGGGTCAGATCAGACTGGAAAGTGCTGAGTTATCTGCCCTTGAATGGCGAAAAATGCCGTTTTTACTTTGTTTAAACTCTAGCATCTACAAATATTGACCAATCAAGACAAAATTTGCACAAAATGTTGGTGACCATAAGATCTCAGATGATTTTGATTTCTAGTTTGATCTAACAAGAAAGTTTTATGTTATGTGCCCTTGCAGTTGACAAAATTGTCGTTTTTTTTTTTACTTATTTCCACTTTGTTTACACTCTAGCATCAACAATTATCGTCCTATCACAACAAAACTTAAACACAATATTCATGACCAAAAGTGGGTTTTATTTTTAGCTTGATTGCAGTAGAAAGTTCTGAAAGCCCTTGAAATTGACTTTTTTTTTTTACTAAATTGCTATTTTAGACTTTTTTCGGCTTTGTTTACAGTCTAGCATCTACAATTATTGACCTATCAAGACAAAACATGAACACAATGTCTGTTACTATAATATCTTGAATGGGTAAGATCATCAGCCTGATCTGACCAGAAAGTCACTTAGTGTGGAGTTTTAGGCATTTGAATTTGTCAAAAAAGGCCATTTTCGACTTTTGTATTTTCTAACAACCACAAATATTATGTTGACTAATCAAGACAAAACTTGGATACAATGTTTGTCACTATGTTTAATGAGTGCAATTTCATGCTTCATTGGAACCTCACATCCTGAGTTATGTGCCTTTCAATTTTACAAAATGGCTATTATTCGACATCGAATTGTTAGCCGTGATGAAATATTACTATTAATTCCAATACATGTAAATTTGGAGAGAAGCATATTTCCCACTGAATAAAAGCAATATTTGCACATTTTGCGTGCTGTTGGCGATGGTCGTGACAGTACAGAAGCTGTCTCTAGATAGTACTATGTTGATTAGTTACAGAGTGGTGGGTTCGAGTTGCATATTTCTATAAATTTGAATTCCTCTCCCCCTGTCAATTTAGATTTGCTGATCTTTAATCATTCAAAACTGTGTCAAAACAGTTTGGTTTATAAGATCTTTGACAACTTTGATTTTGAGTCTGTTTAGAAGAGAAAGTCTTATAAATTATGACAAAATTGCCGTTTTTGCTTTAGCATCTTGGTTGGGTAGGCGATTTAGGAGCATCATGGTCCTCTTGTTCTTATATACTCTTTACATTACACTACAGGAAGGTACCTACCTACAGGAATTACCTACCAAACACAAGAAAAAATACACAGGTATTTTTGGTGATGACAATAGGGGTAAACACAAAAATAGACCTCATAAAATTTCTTCGCTAACAAGACTTAGTGGACATTGTCAGATTGCATACAGAATCAAGATTGTCCTATAATGGAAATTCACTTTTTGCTGTAAAGATTTGAAAAGAGACTACCTCAGCAATAAGCTAAATACCAGCAAAATGTACTATCAGAGCATTGTCATGAAAAAGTCTTTACTCCCTGTATTAATGGAAATATGAAGACGATCCTACAATTTAGATTTTCATTGTCCTATAAAGGAGCAATGTGATAATTGAGTAGCATACAAAACTGTCTTCCAGAACAAAGATTAAAGATGGAAATTCGGCCGCAGCCATTGTGCAGTTGGTATCGCATCTGACTCTAACTCGAAAGATCCGGGGTTCCATCCCTTGCCATGGCAAATATCCTTTCTGACAAAAATGTTATCCACCAATGGTTTGATATTGTTAACCTATGTGGGCAAGCAGCTGGAGGCTCAGTTAAGGTGTTGTTGTAGTACTGGTATGAGAAATAACAGAAGTCCATGGTTAGGTGCTTCAGCCGCTGCTATATGACCATAGCATTTGAAAACCCAATTAAACCAAATATGGAAAATAGTAACAAAATGCACATTGACAATAAAGCTCTTCCAAGAGAAAATAAGAAAAAAGACTAACTTCATCAAATTAATTCCTTTACAGTTGCTTGAAAGTATGTGTTCAAGAGACAGAAAAGTAACTTAAATGTTGTTTCATTACTTATAGTTTCAATCAAGATTTTTATTGTTTAAGCTTTTCCTTACTGTTAATTAACTTGTAATGACATTAAATAAAACAAACAAGATGTATTTGTGAAACACACATGCCCCCAAAATGGCCATTTTTGTAAAATGTTAAGTTTTCGTAGAGTAAAGGGTTGATAAGGGTAAACGGATGACCTTAAGATAGGTCAAATTGCATGGAACAGATAGATATTATTAAAAGTAAGTTGCATACCAAATTTGAGCTTTGTATGTCAAATACTTTTGGAGAAAAGGCAAAGTTTTCGGAGCAAAATGTTAAGTTTTCGTAGAGTAAAGAGTTGATAAGGGTTAACGAATGACCTTGAGGAAGGTCAAATTGCATGTAATGATAGCTATCATTCAAAGAAAGCTACATACCAAATTTGAGCTTTGTATGTTGAATACTTTTGGAGAAAAGGCCAATGTTAAGTTTTCATGTTAAGTTTTCGGACAGACAGACGGATAGACGGACGGACAGACGGACGGACATGAGTAAAACAATATGCACCCGATCTCTCAATACGTGGGCATAAAAATTACAATATTTTGTTTTTCATTCAAGAACATGAATTTTACACTGTATGTAAATGCAGATTATGTTTATGGAAAACTGTAGCTAACTGACAGTTACGACAATTTTCCATATTGAGAAATACCAACTTTTTACAAATTTCAGTTGTAAAACTGTCGTAAGTGAATAATCATCTAATATCAAGAAAAATAAGCTTTTAATCTTTAAAATCACTTATGCACATGAAAAGTCAACACATTTTAAATGTATTTGCAATTAATATCTTTCATAAAAAAGATGAATAACAAAAGTGAGATGTTTTTTCCCTCTCCTGTAAAATTTTGCAAAAGTCACTTACAACAGTTTTCCGTTCAACCCTCGACTTGTGCGATGAAAAATATTTTCAACTGAATTCAGATCTAGCTACCGTAATTCATCTCAGAATGAATTACTGGTATTACCATGGTTGTTTTAAAACATGCCTTGTTAAGTTGTATTGTAAAATTGATTTCCGACTTTTTCAGATCAAGCAAATTCATCCAAGAATGAACCAGTATTACAGCCTTTACCTAAACCACTGGAAGATGGTAAGTATGATAACCCATTACCAAACAACAAAATTTTGGACTGTTCCAATTTGAAAGGTGTTGCAGACGACAACTTAAAGTGATTGGAATTTTACATTTATTGGGTCTCTTTGGTAGAAAACATTGTGGAAAATGAAGAAATTGCTTGTGACAAGCAATTTCTTCATTTTCCACATTGTTTTCCAAAGCATTATCTTATGAGGTCGTCAAAAAGCATATATGTGTGGGAACAGGTTAAGGTAGTCCAACCCTAATGAGATTCATACAACATCGAAATTATTTGGGCGACATAAACATTTGGTGGTGGATTATTCACACCCAAATGCTTTTGATGTCACCCAAATAGGTGCAGATATGTTACTAATGTTAATGATGTCGCACGAAAAATTCCAATGTTGTGTGAATCTCATTAATATTGAACCTTAAGTATCATTTTGTTAATGATTGAATTAAACCTTTGCCCAAAAAATATTTTTTGGAAGGACTTCTTATGGCCCCGGTATTGAAAGAAAGGGGGCATATTGTTTACTAGTGTGCGTCTGTCTGTCAGTCTGTTTGTCTGTCTATCATTAGCCAGTTCGGGGGCATAAGTGTTTCACAATTGTTCAATTCTAAAACTGCCACAGAGGACAAAATTTATGTTGTTAAGGCTGATTCTTTTCAACATAGCACAGAAAGTAATGAGGTGATAGGAGGAAACATTTTCCCAAACCTTTTCTTTTAGGGATGTCAAGATAAGGTCTTAGTTGGGAAATTGTTATACAGTCAATCTTGTATTAAGAGACCACCCTTGGGGAATTCCAAAAGCGGTCGCTTAACAAAACGGTCTCTGAATACAATGTCTAACTTTTCATGCGAGTTCTTCCTTGCACACAATGTTTATCCAACATTTCTACTTCTGGAAAAGAGGGCTATTGAATGACGACCAACGGTATGAAAGATCAATTTATTGTTAAGTTAAAGGAAATATATCTCTGATTTAGGGAAAATCGTTGATTTAGTCAACTTGTGAAAAGAAATGAAAGAATTAATGACATACATATTATTTCACCATCTCTGGGTGATTAATTTCAGTTTCATTTCCCGATTTTTGGTAAACATTACAGTTCTATTTCCTTTTGTTTATTTATTTCAAAGGTGACTTGATTTATTTTGTTCTTAAATTTAATCGAACAAAAAATATTTTCACTTTATATCTTCCTCTTTATATGGTTAAATAACGCATACTCGATAGGCCAGACTTTATTATTACCGATAAGACATGATCTCCCCGTGTTTTGCCATCCAATATTATTCTTAAATTCTGATCAAAGTATAAACAGATTATATGGGGAACATTATTCCAAATCAATTACGGTAATCCAGATTGCATAACAAACAAAACGCAATCTGTCATTTCATTAAACAGTTTTGATTGACTTCACAGGTGACTAAATTGCTGTTAATTAGGGCAATTTCACAGCTTTCATATCGATTACATACGTTTGACACCTTTCCTAAATGATCAGTAATGTGGGACGGTCGCTTAAAATAACATTCCATTGTTTGAGGGCCCCAAAAATGCCGGTCGCTGGTCGCGTTAGGGGAAAAACGCTTAATGCAACAATTTAAAGAAGGAATTTCATCGGGAGGACCTGAGAGTGGTCGCTTCAAACAAAAAGTCGCTTAATGCACGTGGTCGCATTAGCAAGATTGACTGTATTTGGATATTTTGATATTTTTACAATGTTTCTGTCAAAATTCCATGAAGTACACCTTTAAATGATATTGCTTTCAAAAGGTTAACCCTTTCCCAAACAACAAAATTTTGGACAGTTCTAATTTGAAAGCTGCTGCAGGCGGCAATATGGTTGTTGGTATAGAATGGATTGGTGTACGATATGACATAGAAAATATTGAGATAGAAGGAGAAACTGCTGGTTATCAGCAGTTTCTTCTAGTGTCTCAATGTTTTCCCAAGCCTGTTCTATTAGGGACCTCAAAACCAGGTCTTGTTTGGGAAAAGGTTAAAGATGAACTTTTCTTTTTCCCACAGTACATGAAGGTTATGGAGACGACAGTGATAAAACATTGGGAGCGTTCCCGTTCAGTCAGCCTGTACATAAAGATAAAGATGAAGACGCTGTGTTGAGGCAACAACTATCTGGGATGGGGAAAGGTGAGTCATTGTAAACATTGTGATAATAGGAAAAATAAAACATTGGGAGCGTTCCCGTTCAGTCAGCCCGTACATAAAGATAAAGATGAAGACGCTGTGTTGAGGCAACAACTATCTGGGATGGGGAAAGGTGAGTCATTGTAAACATTGTGATAACAGGAAAAATAAAACATTGGGAGCGTTCCCGTTCAGTCAGCCCGTACATAAAGATAAAGATGAAGACGCCGTGTTGAGACAACAACTTTCTGGGATGGGGAAAGGTGAGTCATTGTAAACATTGTGATAACAGGAAAAATAAAACATTGGGAGCGTTCCCATTCAGTCAGCCCGTACATAAAGATAAAGATGAAGACGCCGTGTTGAGACAACAACTTTCTGGGATGGGGAAAGGTGAGTCATTGTAAACATTGTGATAACAGGAAAAATAAAACATTGGGAGCGTTCCCGTTCAGTCAGCCCGTACATAAAGATAAAGATGAAGACGCCGTATTGAGGCAACAACTGTCTGGGATGGAGAAAGGTGAGTCATTGTAAACATTGTGATAACAGGAAAAATAAAACATTGGGAGCGTTCCCGTTCAGTCAGCCCGTACATAAAGATAAAGATGAAGACGCCGTGTTGAGGCAACAACTATCTGGGATGGGGAAAGGTGAGTCATTGTAAACATTGTGATAACAGGAAAAATAAAACATTGGGAGCGTTCCCGTTCAGTCAGCCCGTACATAAAGATAAAGATGAAGACGCCGTATTGAGGCAACAACTGTCTGGGATGGGGAAAGGTGAGTCATTGTAAACATTGTGATAACAGGAAAAATAAAACATTGGGAGCGTTCCCGTTCAGTCAGCCCGTACATAAAGATAAAGATGAAGACGCCGTATTGAGGCAACAACTGTCTGGGATGGGGAAAGGTGAGTCATTGTAAACATTGTGATAATAGGAAAAATAAAACATTGGGAGCGTTCCCGTTCAGTCAGCCCGTACATAAAGATAAAGATGAAGACGCCGTATTGAGGCAACAACTGTCTGGGATGGGGAAAGGTGAGTCATTGTAAACATTGTGATAACAGGAAAAATAAAACATTGGGAGCGTTCCCGTTCAGTCAGCCCGTACATAAAGATAAAGATGAAGACGCCGTATTGAGGCAACAACTGTCTGGGATGGGGAAAGGTGAGTCATTGTAAACATTGTGATAACAGGAAAAATAAAACATTGGGAGCGTTCCCGTTCAGTCAGCCCGTACATAAAGATAAAGATGAAGACGCCGTATTGAGGCAACAACTGTCTGGGATGGGGAAAGGTGAGTCATTGTAAACATTGTGATAACAGGAAAAATAAAACATTGGGAGCGTTCCCGTTCAGTCAGCCCGTACATAAAGATAAAGATGAAGACGCCGTATTGAGGCAACAACTGTCTGGGATGGGGAAAGGTGAGTCATTGTAAACATTGTGATAACAGGAAAAATAAAACATTGGGAGCGTTCCCGTTCAGTCAGCCCGTACATAAAGATAAAGATGAAGACGCCGTATTGAGGCAACAACTGTCTGGGATGGGGAAAGGTGAGTCATTGTAAACATTGTGATAATAGGAAAAATAAAACATTGGGAGCGTTCCCATTCAGTCAGCCCGTACATAAAGATAAAGATGAAGACGCCGTATTGAGGCAACAACTGTCTGGGATGGGGAAAGGTGAGTCATTGTAAACATTGTGATAACAGGAAAAATAAAACATTGGGAGCGTTCCCGTTCAGTCAGCCCGTACATAAAGATAAAGATGAAGACGCCGTATTGAGGCAACAACTGTCTGGGATGGGGAAAGGTGAGTCATTGTAAACATTGTGATAACAGGAAAAATAAAACATTGGGAGCGTTCCCGTTCAGTCAGCCCGTACATAAAGATAAAGATGAAGACGCTGTGTTGAGACAACAACTATCTGGGATGGGGAAAGGTGAGTCATTGTAAACATTGTGATAACAGGAAAAATAAAACATTGGGAGCGTTCCCGTTCAGTCAGCCCGTACATAAAGATAAAGATGAAGACGCTGTGTTGAGGCAACAACTATCTGGGATGGGGAAAGGTGAGTCATTGTAAACATTGTGATAATAGGAAAAATAAAACATTGGGAGCGTTCCCGTTCAGTCAGCCCGTACATAAAGATAAAGATGAAGACGCCGTATTGAGGCAACAACTGTCTGGGATGGGGAAAGGTGAGTCATTGTAAACATTGTGATAACAGGAAAAATAAAACATTGGGAGCGTTCCCGTTCAGTCAGCCCGTACATAAAGATAAAGATGAAGACGCCGTATTGAGGCAACAACTGTCTGGGATGGGGAAAGGTGAGTCATTGTAAACATTGTGATAACAGGAAAAATAAAACATTGGGAGCGTTCCCGTTCAGTCAGCCCGTACATAAAGATAAAGAAGAAGACGCTGTGTTGAGGCAACAACTATCTGGGATGGGGAAAGGTGAGTCATTGTAAACATTGTGATAATAGGAAAAATAAAACATTGGGAGCGTTCCCGTTCAGTCAGCCCGTACATAAAGATAAAGATGAAGACGCCGTTTTGAGGCAACAACTGTCTGGGATGGGGAAAGGTGAGTCATTGTAAACATTGTGATAATAGGAAAAATAAAACATTGGGAGCGTTCCCATTCAGTCAGCCCGTACATAAAGATAAAGATGAAGACGCCGTATTGAGGCAACAACTGTCTGGGATGGGGAAAGGTGAGTCATTGTAAACATTGTTATAACAGGAAAAATAAAACATTGGGAGCGTTCCCGTTCAGTCAGTCCGTACATAAAGATAAAGATGAAGATGCTGTGTTGAGACAACAACTATCTGGGATGGGGAAAGGTGAGTCATTGTAAACATTGTGATAATAGGAAAAATAAAACATTGGGAGCGTTCCCGTTCAGTCAGCCCGTACATAAAGATAAAGATGAAGATGCTGTGTTGAGACAACAACTATCTGGGATGGGGAAAGGTGAGTCATTGTAAACATTGTGATAATAGGAAAAATAAAATATTGGGAGCGTTCCCGTTCAGTCAGCCCGTACATAAAGATAAAGATGAAGACGCCGTATTGAGGCAACAACTGTCTGGGATGGGGAAAGGTGAGTCATTGTAAACATTGTGATAACAGGAAAAATAAAACATTGGGAGCGTTCCCGTTCAGTCAGCCCGTACATAAAGATAAAGATGAAGATGCTGTGTTGAGGCAACAACTGTCTGGGATGGGGAAAGGTGAGTCATTGTAAACATTGTGATAACAGGAAAAATAAAACATTGGGAGCGTTCCCGTTCAGTCAGCCCGTACATAAAGATAAAGATGAAGACGCTGTGTTGAGGCAACAACTATCTGGGATGGGGAAAGGTGAGTCATTGTAAACATTGTGATAATAGGAAAAATAAAACATTGGGAGCGTTCCCGTTCAGTCAGCCCGTACATAAAGATAAAGATGAAGATGCTGTGTTGAGACAACAACTATCTGGGATGGGGAAAGGTGAGTCATTGTAAACATTGTGATAACAGGAAAAATAAAACATTGGGAGCGTTCCCGTTCAGTCAGCCCGTACATAAAGATAAAGATGAAGATGCTGTGTTGAGACAACAACTATCTGGGATGGGGAAAGGTGAGTCATTGTAAACATTGTGATAACAGGAAAAATAAAACATTGGGAGCGTTCCCGTTCAGTCAGCCCGTACATAAAGATAAAGATGAAGATGCTGTGTTGAGACAACAACTATCTGGGATGGGGAAAGGTGAGTCATTGTAAACATTGTGATAACAGGAAAAATAAAACATTGGGAGCGTTCCCGTTCAGTCAGCCCGTACATAAAGATAAAGATGAAGATGCTGTGTTGAGACAACAACTATCTGGGATGGGGAAAGGTGAGTCATTGTAAACATTGAAGGAACAGGAAAACTTGATGGATTGAACCCTTTCCCTACCAAGCTCTAGCTTTGACATCCATATTTGCAAAACTTGGGCAAACAATGAGAGGAAAGAAAACAAGAAAAATAAAATGCTGATAACCAGTGTTTTCTCCTTTACCATTAATATTTTAGTTATGCTATTTAGAATCGTTAAGAAATTATGCATACAATGTTGGTAGCCTTGTATTTTCCTATCTACCAATGTGTCTTTATACTCTTGATCAGGAGATAATTCTGTGTGTATAATCATGTACATTGTAATGTTTGTTGTAAGAATGTTTATACCTAAATTATTATTATTATTTGTGACATATTGTTTAATGCAGTATTTTCATTAAAAGAATTGAATTGAATTGAATTTTCCACTCAATTCAAACTTGTGCTATGGCAACAACAGACTCGTATTGGAGAGGGTATCACCCCAATTTACTGAAATAGTGTAAAAATTGAAGTTGTAATTGCATAATCTAGGTTGGACACTTTATGCGATGTTTTGATTATTTATGAGAAGCCAATAAGCCAAGTTTCAAAAAGCTGATTATGTAGGTAATTGTCTGAATTAAATCCTTTGAAGCCAAGAAGAGCAATGGCAAGTAAGGCAGACTACAAATATTTTCTCTTAACCCTTTCCCAAACATGACCTGGTTTTGACGTCCCTGACAGAAAAAGGCTTGGCAAAACATTGAGACAAAAGAAGAAACTGCTGATAACCAGCAGTTTCTCCTTTTGCCTCAATGTTTTCTGTGCCATATTGCTCACAAACCCTTTCCTTTTTAACATGAATTTTGTCGTCTGGAGCAGCTTTCCAATTGGATCACCCTAAGAATTTGTCGTTTGGGAAAGGGTTAATCTTTATTTCAACATATGAATTTCTTGTTAGAGTAAATGTACATGTAAATCATATCTGTATTGTGTTTGGTTTTTGACCACTTGAAATTTTTGTTGTTCAGGACAGGGTTAACGATAGAACTACAAACAAATTGTGAAAATATTCCCATGATCATGCCATGTCTTTTACAGCCTCCAAGAAACAGCTTGCATCACTCGCCAGGAAATTCTTCAGAAGAAAAAAGAAGACATCAAAACAAATGTATCCTTCTTTGTTTAGTCATACATATTATGTCTTTTGTTCTGACTTTTGGTTATAGTTTACCTGGTCTATATCTGACAAACTCTTAGAAATAAAGATTTCATATAAATCACAAATTGATAGCCCCTACAAAGACATTTCTCTGATACAAATTGCATAAACAAAATAACCTTAACTTTGAAGTATGTTACCCTGAAATCAATTTTGACCAGATCAAAATTTTGTCATTTTGGAAAGGGCTAAAATCAAACCATTACTGCATAGTGACCCCTTATGTTTCCGTCACAAGAAAAGAGTTGGGAAAATATTGTGGAAAATGAAGAAATTGCTTGTGACAAGCAATTTCTTCATTTTACCACAATGTTTTCTAACCCAAAATGGAAGATTTTTTAATTGTTTTCAACTTTAAATTTGTCGTCTGGAACATCTTGAAAATTGGAACAGCCATCTGATAATGGCTTAAACCAATCCCAAGCTGTGATGCCTTTTGACACCCTACGAAATAAACACTTTGGAATTCATTGTTGAAAATGAAAAAATTGCTTGTGACAAGCAATTTCTTCATTTCATGCAAAGCAATTTCTTCATTTCATGCAATGTTTTCTGAATAAAACCTCAAAAAATGTGAAATTTCTTGCTCTTGATATTGTTGTCTGCAACACCTTTGAATTTGAATGATAATTATGCCTCTAAAATTTTGCTGTCAGGTAATGGGTTAAATTGTTAAGTATTTTAAGTTGTTGACCTTAACCTTGTGATCAGACTGGGTGAGAAGCTTGCACCATCGATGATGAATCTTCTGGATGATGAGGATGAAGAAGAAGACGACTCACAGATTGATCCTCGCTACGGAAATAGTCCGCCGGAAATAGAACCTCTGGTATGATCTATCTACTCTCTCAATTTTAAATTAATCAACTTGTCAAAATTTCTAATGAAAATAAGTGCTAAAACTGACTGTAGATATTTCGTTCACGGATTAACTTTTATGAAATATAAAGGCTTTAATAAAAGTGTCAACCGATGTGCTTTAATTAGAAAGTAATAGTTTTAATGTGGCACTTAAATTAATTCACAACAAGTCATTAAAATGAAAGGTGTATGCTCAGAAAACTGAAAAGACATCATGGCAACATAATAGAAATATACGAGGGTTGTTCGGAAAGTTTTGAGACAACCTTGATTAACGGTTTAAAACAAGGTACATTCACACAATTTTTTGATAGAAGTTTTTAGTGATTTTTAATCTATACCTATATGAAATTTCATGTAAATCGTACACCGTCTTCACATAAAACATGAATATCACAAATAGCCACTGACATATAGGCGGCGCACGCCGTCGCACAGGAATGTCATTTGACTACAACGGAAAAGGTAGTTATTTCTCAAAGCACCATCCTTTACACTGAATGCATTTTTCATGTCTCTCTGTCCATATATTTGACACCCACAATACAATGTACAAGCAACATGAAAACAGTGATACAATACCCCATACAAGGATACGGAGTTGTTGTAAGTCTCTAACAGTGATGCGGTCATATTCATCGATAGAACGTCGCGTAAATTTATTTTTTACGTTAATGACGGGAGGTGGCAGCATCACTCTTTACCTTCAGATGAGGTCCTTGCCTCCCGAAACTTATTGTGCCAGCGGTAGAAAAGTATTCACCTACCATACTGACATCTTCAAAAATATTTTGTTTGAATTGGTGATTTTCTGCCATTTACGGAAAACCTTTTTTGAAAATTCGCTGTTCAGCCTTTGACAACGTCACCCCAGAATGTACTCCTGTCATAGATAAAATGAAATTTCGTCACGATGTCAAACGTTTGAATCTAACGAAAAAATAAGGTCATGAATCATAAATGATAAATACGCTTTATCAAATTTTGACGCAAAAATAGTGTATTTATACCAACAAAATAAAATGATATTTCATATTTGCGAGCTGTGCGCCGGCCACACGATGGTTGTGTTGCTATGGTAACTACTAGCAGCAACCGGATTATCCAAGTTTTAAAAATTTACTTGTATTTAACTCATTATATTTTAAGCTTTGTGTATACATAAATTTAATAAGAAAATTCGCAAAAATAATGATGAAATGATGTTTGTCTCAAAACTCTCCGAACGACCCATGTATACGCACAAAACGACGCAACACTGAACATGCCACAATGCAAGTTTTAATTTGGTACCAGTTTTGCAGGTATACCTTGAAAATAAATTTCTAATGCTATAGTCCCCTTCCACTTTAAATACAAATTTAGTTTCCTATAATAAGACTTTATAGTTTTGTTGCGGTTGTCTCCTTATGCCAGTACCTTTCTAGAGGTGCAGTAGCATTGTGTTGTTATGTAAAACATTTATGCAATTAGAATAGAAGCTCAAAATCAATTTGCTCTCTTTTCAGCCTTCAACACTAATAGGGGTGCCAAACCATAGATCCACAGGGATGACGTCAAATGGATTTGATAACCGCAGAGTTGATATAGTCTGAAGATAGATTCTTCTTATTTTCCCTTATTACTTCCGACATAAGCCTTACCCAAACAAGACCGGGTTCTGACACTCCTAGTAGAAAAGGCTTGGGAAACATTGAGACAAAAGAAGAAACTGCTGATAATCAGCAGTTTCTCCTTTTGTCTCAATATTTCCTAGGCTATATCATACACAAAACGTATCTATATCAATGAATTTCTATTATGACATCAAAACCAGGTCTTGTTTGGGAAGGGTTTAAAAAAAAGTCTGCACTGAACAAACTTATTTTCCAAGCCGGCTTGGTGATAAAATCATATTACGGCAAATAGGCATGCACAGAACTGTTTTCAGAAACAAATCTTAATTTTAGTAGTATTTGCAGAGATTGCAGTACACATGATCAAATTCCATTCATCCATTCCCACATAATGAGGCATTTTGACATGTAAATTAAAGATGAAAGCTTTGGAAAACATTCTGGAAAATGAAGAAATGATAAGCAACTTCTGCATTTTCCACAATGTTTTCAAACCAGAAAGACCAAAATGTGTAAAATTTCTTTCACTTGAAATTGTCATCTAAACCATCTTTGAATTTTGACCAGTCTAAAACTTCTGTCTATTGATGGGTTAAGCTAGAACATTTTTGTGTATTGCATATCGTCGGTGTAAATGCAAAACTTTGTATCTTGTTTTTGGAAAATTTTAGAGAGGAAGAAAAAGAATTTAATAACTTTTCCGAAACTGAATGGTTTTTCTTGAAATTCGAACATATTGTTCACATATAATGTGTCTTAAATACTTATAAGTGAAAATATCAAAAAACCAGCGTGAATTGTCTTAACAGGGCATACAAGTTTGTACTTTGAAAATCGCGTAAATTGACATACAAGGTTTTGCATCTACACCGACGATATATAAAGACAGTTTCGAAGGAAAAGAAAATTATTTTCTTGAAAGAATTGCCCTGTCATTTTCATAAGATAATGAGCATCACTCAGTTTTCTGATGCATTAAAACAAGATAAGACTGTCATCCATTTTAATGCAACTCATTTGGGCCAAGATCTCAAGTTAAAATTCATTGAAAAGTTGCAGCTCTAAAAAAACATCGAAATCTTAGATTAACTCTTTGTAGCAAAAATTAGTCTTCATTGTTATATTTTATAAAACTTCAAAATTCTAAAACATCATTTTTTAGCATGATCAATATTTACGAAATTGTTTCTTTTGTCATGATAAATGCATTATTTAAAAAAAAACAAAAATACAGTTGGCACAGATTTTCTTAATGAAAATCTTTGTAAGCTAAATGATTACTTATGTTTACAAAATGTTCATTTATGTTTTAGCTCATGATAAATAACCTGGCAGAGCATCCCTAGCTAATATCTAGAGATGCTCTGCCAGGTCATTTATCGTGGGCTATAACAAGTACACCAATGTGACAAAATTTATCAGACTGCTTGAATGAAAATTTCCTGTGATGGATAGAAAATACTGAGAAAAGGGAGAAAATGTGGATTTTCAGCTGATCTTAATGCGATACTTAACAGGATTAAAGTTAAGATGTCGATTTATCGTTCTAATTAAATGAGCCAGGATCTGGACAAGGCCCAAATAGCTTTTCAAGTTTTGAGACTACCATGTTTTAAGATAAGCCTGTGACTAAATACAAGCTGATTTGGATCCATACTGCTCTCTTGAATTTTCTACACATCATGAAGAAGCTATTGGAGAACAACTTGTGTCCAGACTCCTGATCAGACTATGTGTATGCACTGACTGATCTGGATCCATGTTGTTCTCAAATGCTTAACCCTCTCCTAATAAAGACCCATTTTTTTGCGTCTTTAAAAGATTAGTATTGAAAAAATAATGAGGCAAAAAATGGTATATGGTATATTGCACACAAATCCAAACTTTATCAATGCCCAGTTTGTCGTCTGTAGTAGCTTTGAATTAGACCAGCCTAAAATTTTGCATTTCGGAAAAGGGTTAAGGGATCCTTTTCCCAGATACTGGCTCAAATGAATATATATGAAGCTTTAAGACTATAAGTCCCTCCTACAGGAAATGATGATCTTCATATAAGGTGCTTTGTACTAACACAGTATTAGTAAAATATCACTTGTTATGCTGAAATGTTCCACCAATTGATGTGGTTAATGAGCTCTTTACCCTTTCTTAAACAAATTTGACCTTGTTTTGACAGTTCCCATACTCCGTGGTATTTCACCTTTTATGGTGTGGCTAAGTCAAGAGGTCATTCAATGAGTTCATTCTAAAACTTTGGTTAATATCAGAGAAAAATGTGTAACATTGGCAGGCACACACTTTTAAATTGATATATTGTACAAAACATACATTTACTGCTAATCGAAAAGGCTATTTTACCTATATTAAAAATGCATTAAATAGTTTACTAGGCTCCACTCTGCCTTTCAAAAGAAAATGCTGTGTAATAGAAAAGGTTTAAAGAATTATTGAGTCCAAATAAGAAATGCTGGGTAGCTTGATAGTTGGATCCTGCATTTATATGTTACCGCTGCAGGTGTCCCTATATAATAGTGGCTGGCAGCAGGCAACTAGATTTTCTCACACCAAACCTCCAGGCTCCTCTGTTTTGTGGACTATGGCAGTAAATTCTTCTTCTGTGTCGGGCTGCTGCCTTAGCGCAGTTGGTAGCACATCTGCCTCTCACTCAAGAGGTCCCTGGATCGATTCCCGGCCGCGAAAAATATCCTTTCTAACAAAAATGTCACCCACCAATGGTTTGATATCATTAACCTATGTGAGTGAGCAGTTTGTGGCTCGGTTAGGGTGTTGTGGTAGCACTGGTATGAGAAACAACAGGAATCCAAGTTTATGTGCTCCAGTGGCCTCGACATGAAAATAGCAGTTGAAAATGGCGTAAAACCCCAATAAACCAAACCGTTTGTCTTTTGCCTAAATATTTTCTGCACTACACAGTACATTATCAAAAAAAGTTTTGAAACATGTACATCTTTTCTTCTGTAGTACCTTTTAAGATGAAGTGGTCTGAAAATTCAATGTTTGGGAAAGGGTTAAAGAGCTTGTAAAGATTCACTCTAAAATAGCTTTGAAACTGAACAATCTTTTAAGAACCAAAGCATTTGATCATGCTTTTGGTTCTAATGATGTAAAATAATCATGTGTTTTATCGTTTGTATCCTAATGTATTATATATTATAAATAGAATTGAAT
The DNA here is from genome assembly GCA_963680895.1 of Fragum sueziense. Classification (NCBI taxonomy): domain Eukaryota; kingdom Metazoa; phylum Mollusca; class Bivalvia; order Cardiida; family Cardiidae; genus Fragum; species Fragum sueziense. The sequence continues at coordinate 55,150,697 of OY804603.1, read as the reverse complement.
CAGTATCTGGAAAAAAAGGGTATTTAATGCATTTGAGACCAAAATTGATCCAGATACATGCAGTCTGATCTGAATTCATGCTGTTCTCTAACATCTTCTTCATGACTTGTAGAAAATGTAAGAGAGCAATATGAAATCAAATCAAGCTGCACATGGACACAGGCTGATATTGATCCATGCTAGTCCAAAATGCTTTAAGGGCCCCTTTTCAAGATTTTCCTACTAATTTGTATGTAATTTTAGGTTGTAAATATATCTTTTATAGCAAAAAACATTGATTAGAGATGTAAAATATCATTTTCACTTTTGTTGTAGTTTTTGTTTAAATTTGTTTTTATTATAAATCAAGTTAGATTTGGTCATGTTAATGGTTTCTGTCAGTCAGCCTCATTTTCTATATGGAGAATTTTTTTCATGCCCGCATATCATAAGATTGGGGACATTATTGTTTTACTTGTGTCTGTCTGTCCATCCATCTGTCAGTCAGTCTGTCTGTCTCTCCGAAAACTTAACATTGCCCATTGCGGGACATTAGTGTTTCACAAACACACCTTGTTTTCTTAAATTTTGTAATTTAGATGAATTCTTAAGCCATGCATAATTTAGACTGATGCAACATAATGATGCCCCACAGATTTATTTATAGGAAAGCATTGTGGAAAATTAGGAAAGTGCTTGTGACAAGCTATTTCTTCATTTTCCACAATGTTTTCTACCAAGGAAGACCAAATATATCTGAAGTTTCAACCATTTGAAGTTAATCTGCAACATGTTTTAAAAACTTGGATTTGTCTAAAATTTTGTTAACAAACAATGGGTTGAAATTTGATTTTTATGTGACATGACCCCACATGTATTTCAAGATTTATTAGGAAAATGATTGACTTATTTTATTTTGAAAATTGAGATAGGGCATATTGCTTGTTGTTTAACATGCTGAGTACGGGTGCACTGATTGAAGATCAATTTTTCATATGAATTGGTCAGAAGATTTGTTTTAACCCTCTCCCAAACTAGACCTAGTTATGACATGCTTTATAACAAAAGCATGGGAAAACATTTGGGCAAAATAATGAAATGCTGAGAACCAGAATTTTCCTTTTGTCTCAATTGTTTTTGCTTTATTTTATACACAAATCCAATTTTAATCAACAGCTATTTTGTTGTCTGAAGCAGCTTTCAAATTTGAACGGTCAACATGATTGCTTTAAATTTAGTCTAGTCCAATACATTAAATACTACAAATCGTCACTTTTCAACGAAAACCTAGTAGCTGCAGCTTAACAAGCTGCAGTTACGAGATTTTCATTGAAAAGAAGTGAAATGACAAAATGTATACAGAGAAAGATAAATTTTGGTACAACATAGCACAAAAAAATGTTTAGCGAAAAAAAGCAAGATCCTGATTGATCATTATTTGCTTGTTTCATAAAGAGTTTAGGGAAAGCACCATATGCTTTGACCAACCTTATTCTAATAGTAAAGCAATAGATACAGGGGTGGGTAACAATTTCATTTAACCCTTTGAAGTTTTCCAAACGGCAAAATTTTAGGGCGATCCACTTCAAAAACTGCCAAAAATGACAAAATGGATGTTATTAAAAAAAGAGTTTGTGTAAAATATGGCATAGAAAATATTGAGACAAAAGGAGAAACTGCTAGTTATCAGCAGTTTCTTCTTTTGTTTCAATGCTTTCCCAAGCATTTTCCAATAGGGACGCCAAAACCATGTCTTGTTTGGGAAAGGGTTAACCTTATTACTACATACCACTTTTAATTTGGATTAGGCAAATTTTTGTCGTTTTGGAAAGGATTGGATAATTTATGAGTTTGCAGAGTTTTATTAATCTTTTGCACTATTTTCTGATATTTTAGATTCACCCGTTTTTAGGCCATTTTAATACCCTCTGTTGAGTATTTTGTTAGGATTCGATTTTGTTATTTATATATGATCGCAATATGATATCTTTGTTAGATTGGACAAAAATAAATAACCATTATTTGTATAGATATCTTGGAGTGTTTGTTTCATCGTTTGTCCTTTAGCAGTATTTGACTCTTAAGCTTGTTGTCCCGGTTCGACCATTGGTTTTGCGGCAATAGAATAAGCTGCTGCTACGAGACTTTTGTTGAAAAGCGACGATGTGTGAGAGAGCACCTGGAACCTCTGATACGATATTGTCATACACTACTCAAAACTTATAAGTACTCCGACTATATTATAGAGCATATTTCCGGACTGACATAACATATCTTAACCAAATTTTAAACATCTTCGCTTTAACAATATGACCACCATATATTGAATTTTCATCAACTTCACGACAAGATGAATTGAACAAGAAGCAAGTAACGGAGACCACTGTTGGTAGCGAAAATCACAAAGTCAATAACTTGTGTGTTCCTTGTTCGCCCAAAGAATAGCATGACATCAGGAAAGCATAGACATTTTGTAATTCCTGACAGATGCTGTAGGGATATCTTTTTTAGCTCACCTGAGCACGATATTGCTCATGGTGAGGTATTGTGATACCGCTGTGTCCGTCGTCAGTCGTCCGTCGTGCGTGAACCTTTGGCTTGTGTGCACTCTAGAGGCCACATTTTTTGCCTAATCAACCTGAAATTTGCTCAGAATGATTGTCTTGATGAAATCTCGGACAAGTTCGAAATTGGGTCATCTGGGGTCAAAAACTAGGTCACGGGGTCAAATCTTAGAAAAACCTTGTGTGCACTCTAGAGGCCACATTTTTTGCCCAATCAACCTGAAATTTGCTCAGAATGATTGTCTTGATAAAATCTCGGACAAGTTTGAAATTGGGTCATCTGGGGTCAAAAACTAGGTCACAGGGTCAAATATTAGAAAAACCTTGTGTGCACTATAGAGGCCACATTTTTTGCCCAATCAACCTGAAATTTGCTCAGAATGATTGTCTTAATAAAATCTCGAACAAGTTTGAAATTGGGTCATCTGGGGTCAAAAACTAGGTCACGGGGTCAAATCTTAGAAAAACCTTGTGTGCACTCTAGATGCCACATTTTTTGCCCAATCAACCTGAAATTTGCTCAAAATGATTGTCTTGATAAAATCTTGGACAAGTGTGAAATTGGGTCATCTGGGGTCAAAAACTTGGTCACAGGGTCAAATCTTAGAAAAACCTTGTGTGCACTCTAGAGGCCACATTTTTTGCCCAATCAACCTGAAAATTGCTCAGAATGATTGTCTTGATGAAATCTCGGACAAGTTCGAAATTGGGTCATCTTGGGTTAAAAACTAGGTCACAGGGTCAAATCTTAGAAAAACCTTGTGTGTACTCTAGAGGCCACATTTTTTGCCCAATCAACCTGAAAAATTGTCAGAATGATTGTCTTGATAAAATCTATAATAAGTTCGAAATTGGGTCATCTAGGGTCAAAAACTAGGTCACGGGGTGAAATTTTAGAAAAACCATGTGTGCACTCTAGAGGCCACATTTTTTGCCCAATCAACCTGAAAATTGGTCTGAAATGGTGACTTGATAAAATCTCGGACAAGTGTGAAATTGGGTCATCTGGGGTCAAAAACTAGGTCACAGGGTCAAATTTTAGAAAAACCTTGTGTGCACTCTAGAGGCCACATTTTTTGTCCAAATGTACTAATTTTTATTCAGGAAGTGTGTTTTGATGATTTCTCGGACAAGTTCGAAATTCGGTCATCTGGGGTCAAAAAGTAGGTCATGGGGTCAAATCTTAGAAAAACCTTGTGTGCACTCTAGAGGCCATATTTTTTGTCCAAATGTACTCATTTTTGCTCAGGAAGTGTGTTTTTATGATTTCTCTGACAAGATTAAAATTGGGTCATTTGGGGTCAAAAACTAGGTCACGGGGTCAAATCTTAGGAAAACCTTGTGTGCACTCTAGTCTCAGGTGAGCGCTTCAGGGCCAATGGCCCTCTTGTTAATAATTTAGAAGTCGATGTAAGGTTCTCTACGCTTGATAAGCATGTGGCAGATCATCACTGAACACTGGACAGTAAATCGTTAGTCTGTAAAACACTTTTTCACAGTCAGCAATTTTAATACACCCTTGCCAATTGAACATTAACGTGCTAATTGTGAGGTCATGTTTTTTGCGTCTTGTACATAGACATGATGAATTGAACCATTATCGGATAGTTCGGAGGCTAAATGGTCTCCCTTGAAGGCATAATGTATCCCTTTCTGTGACAGCCACTGAACGCTCCTGTTCACGAAGACGAGACAGAACAATGTTATGGTCCTAATTCCGGCTTGATTTCCAATCATGTGGTTGTCTCGGTAGGTTGGCAGCACTTCCGGTTTGTCTGTACTCGGCCACCAGTTGGTTGATAGCATTTGCATGTACATTTATGATACGGGTTGCAATTCTTTTGAAAAATGGTACAAATGTAATAAGAATGTCGATGTTTGTCAGTAATGAACGATATTTTGTATAAAATTTGTATAGAGCGACTGGAAATGTGGGTATGAGAATATTACCTACGCTTGAATCGCACCACCTTGTAAAACACCAATTGTTATGGGTTGTTGTTGTAGAGATTTCCAACGCATTTTATGTTTTTATGTTTGGCACGTTGACCCATAAAGGAATAAATGATAAATTAAGCACGTGGAATTCGTGTATGAAACGAAGGAGGAATATTTCAATTTTCTATAGTTGACCGGAAGTTATCATTTTGCACAATAATTTTGCAAAATGAAAATGATATTGGTCAAATAATTAAGTTGGGGATTATTAAAAGATATCGACTTTTGATATTCCTTTACCGGAGAACATTTTGCGCATAATAGAAAACGGAGTACTTATAAGTTTGGTTAAGTATAGTACTGGTGAGAGAAACGAAAGGAATTCATGGTTATTGGTTAGGTACTCCAGCCATTTAACCCTTTCCCAAACAAGACCTGGTTTTGACGCCCCTTATTGAATAAACTTGGGAAAACATTGAGGCAAAAGAAGAAACTGCTGAAAACCAGCAGTTTCTCCTTTTGTCTCAATGTTTTCCATGCTAAATCATACATAAATTTGATCATTGTCAACATCCATTTTGCTGTTTTCAGCAATTTTTGAATTGGAACATCGTGTCGTTCGGGGAAGGGTTGATATGACCATAGCAATTGAAATGGGTGTAAAGCCCCATTCAAGCAACGTACTGCTGGTCAGATAGTCGTAAACCTAATTTACCCAATGTTGTACGTTGTATGGTTGATATTGTGTGACAAAGGACAAAATATATCTGCGGCGGATGACTTCTGTAATGCTAGGTTCCCACTGACGATCAGATCAATTGATCGAGTACCGATCGAGATCGCTCGGCATGGGTGATCGGGATTAGTCGAGATGATCGAGTTTGGTCTGCATCGATCGATAAGCTTGCCAATTTGTTTTGACACGTCAAAAGACTTGTGTAGCAATCGAGTAGAAAACACATCTGGACGTACTCGAGTATCGATCGTGTAGAAGATCGAGCTGATCGGGAATCAATCGTGAAGAGATTCGGTGTGATCGGGTAGGTATCTTTAATCGGGATTTGACTTGATGAACAGATAGAGCAGAAGTCGAGTTGATCGGGATGCGTTCGGGAATTACTCCAACAAGTCGAGGTGATCGAGTGCTTCAAATTGCAGTGGCTTAACCCAATCTACTCGATCATTTAAATTCCCTCTATCAAACCCGACCAAATGAATTCTTCTCGACCTCTAGTCGATCGAATCCGACCTCTATACCCGATTTGATCGTGTGAACAGATGAACAAATTACTCGTGTTCAATTCGAGGTAATCGAGTGCACGTTCGGTGCAGGTGGGGAATGAAAATACCAACCCGATCATACTCGATCTCCAGACACGATTGTATCTCGATAAGGTCGATATTCTACCCGATCAATACACAATCGCTTCTCGATCGTTTTTGTACACGATCACACTCGAGTATTTTTGCATGTCAAAAATATCGTGTAGGAAGCCCGAGCGTTCAAATATAGGATACAAAAAGGGGGTTCGTTTTACAATATTGTATTACACAATTTTGACCGAATTTCTGAATGATAATGAAATAATTAGGCTACAAAGGGGGCATTTGAACCCCCGAAAAGCGCACCCCACTGGATCCGCCATTGTATGTGTTTAAGAAAGTAATTGGGTCCATGTACAAAAGAGCATAGAATAAAACGAGACAAAAGAAGAAAATGCTTTTGTAGCATATCTTTTCTATTTGGGACGACAAAAATGCTATTCTTTCGAAAAGCGTTAAATAACTTAAATTACGTAGCCTAGATCTAATTCCAAAATCTCCTTTTCACACGACGCGACCTGAATGTCCATGTTTTCTGTCTGGGAATGTAAACAAACTAGGTTGACCAGTCTGAATGGTCAGTGCTCATTATTTAACCCTTTTCTCAAACAGCAAAATTGTACGGTGACCTAATTCAAAATCTGCTGCAGACGACACAATGGGTTCTCAAAAAAATTGGATTTGATTAATTAAAATGTAGGTAAGAAAATGTCGAGGTAAAAGAAGAAAATGCTGTTCATCAGCATTTTCTTCTTTTGCCTCAATGTTTTCAAAACTATGTTCTAATAGGGACGGCAAAACCACGTCTTGTTTGGGACAGGGTAAATCTTTTCCCAAACAGTCATGCTATTTGACAAATCTAATAACAAACATTTTGGAAAATATTGAAGCAAAAGAAGAAAATGCTGAGAAACCAGCATTTTCTCCTTTTGTCTCAATATTTTCTTTGATACGTTGTTCACAAAACACACAAATCTTGTAATCTGCAACAGATTCAAATTGGAACATTCCGAATGTTTGTCGTTTGGAAAAGGTTTAACCTGGTCAACGGCATTACGCTGACATCACGGTAACTTTTTCTCATAAACTTTTCACGTCTCGAGTAAAGGATGTATTGAAAAACATCGAGACAAAAGGAGAAAATGCTGATTACAAGCATTTTGTCTTTCAATGTTTTCTATGATGTATTGTACATAATCAAATTCCATCGCCATCAATTTCAATTTTACTATCCACAGCAGCTTTCAAATTGGAACATTCAGTTTTGAAAATTCCATATCATGCACTAACCGTCTATTATCCATTAATGTTTTCTGCAATTATTGGAAAAGAAGAGTAAAAAATATAAAAAGTTCAATCAATAGTTATTTATTATATCTATAAGTTTGGCATTTTACTGTCGAATTGATGGAGGACGCACGTCGGTGTGAGCTTAAGGTTTGCACCGATGGCGATTTTTTTCTTTCTTGATCCTCGGCATGTTATATTTTCAAAACAATTTTCACATGCGCTAGTTGAATCTTGTGAGACACAAGTAAGATCTGAACCTTCACATGCAAAAATTCAGTAGTTTGGAGTTCGATATTTTGTTGTTAACAAGAGTAATTTTTTTCACATGTGCCATAACATCGATGTTATGGGACTGTGGTCAATCTGAACAATAAAAGTCGATATCTCAAGTTTTATTGTTATTTACGTCCTAATCGAGATTCTATTATTTTTTGCCCTTACTGGCACAGATTTCAAATGTGAACCCAATCGGCACGCAGTGGTTTCTGAAGCCTTTAGTTAAAGCCTTGTTGTGACACCTCAACCATGATCTAGGTGCACAAAATGTAGATTGTATTACACCGACGAGTTATACAACTGATATATTTAATAGGCCGCGAAGAAACGACACACTTTTGGACTAGCCCAAATTCAAAGAAATTGTAGACGACACTGTATCTTATGTATGAAACGTGTAGTATACATTATTACATGGAAAGTATTGAGAACAAAATAATGCTGATTTTCCGGAGTTACTCCCGCGGTGCTTTCCAAGACACTTTTGATCAATTACGTCGAATCCAGGTACAGTTTAAGATAATTTGAAAAGGTTATACAAGCATAAATACTGCTGTCTATGATATCGTTTGGTAAATCTAAATAGACCGCGAAGTTCACAAATACATATTGGGTCATCGACTTGGATTACATACTTGTGCAGGTAAAAAGATTTTTGAAGTTTTTTGTGGCTAATTTATTTTGTTATTGTTTGAAAACAATCGATTTTAACCTAAACCTTACATGAACAATATCTTACATTGACGTTCTTTAAAAAGATAACTTGAGAAATCATCGAGGCAAAATGAGAAAATGCTGATGACCAGCGTTTTTTTCTATTAGGATACATTTTATTTTAGATGTCACAAGGGTAATTTTTTTGTCTTTTGCAACACCTAGTATAACAAAATAAAAAGATTAGACAAGTCAAAATTTTTAATTTTAACTTAAAGCTTTGTAGTTTTGAAAGTTAGGCCTAGTACACTTACAAATCGATGTATTTTTGCTTTGTCATAGCCATAGTTGAATAATTGACATATTTAGGTTGTATTGTAAAATATACCTGTGCAGTAGACACTCGTTATTTCGAAATTGAAAAAGCTGAAAAGTTACTTCGAGATATATATGACTCGATATATCCGGCTACTTTGCTCTTTCCCAAACAAGACCTGGATTTGACATCCCTGGTAGAAATGTTCTTTTTTGAAAACATTAAGACAAAGGAAGAAAATGCTGATAATAAGCATTTACTCCTTTTGTCTTAATGTTTTCTGTGCTAAGTTTTTCACAAATTTCACCTTAAGTATAGCTCACAATGAATGATTTGACAGAGCAATTCCAACTATTAGCTAGAGATGGTCTGCCAGGCCATTTATTTTTAGCTATATAGCATTCATTTTTTCGTCTGCATCAACTTTCAAATTGGAATGTTGTTGTTTGGGAAAGGGTTAACTTGATATTCTGTAACCAGTGTGGTCTAACAAGGATTCAAACTGTTCAGCGTTTGGTCGACCCAGATTTCTTCCCATTGATGTGGACATTCATAGTCCGGTCATGGTATTGTGGCACACGTTTACAATTTACAATAAAATATTGAACTTCAGAAAATCATTGTAATTTTGCTTGTGGTGGTTTGAATCTTGAATCTGTCTCACACCTACAAGCTTCGAATTAACACATGCAAAATTGTATTGAAATCTAAGAACTCTTTCCCTTGTTTACATAGAAAATTCGTAAAATATTATTAGAAGGTCAAAATTTGGAAATGATGAAATGATAGATCGATCATATTTCGTTTTGTTTAAAGTTAATTTTCCGTGAAGGTTTGATGCCACTAGATCTATTGTTATCATTATCAATTTTCTCGATGTCAAAATTATAGAATACTCCAATTTGAAGTCGGCGTTATACGGTACTACGGAACGGAATCTATCAAAAGTAAAACACTGGATGTTTTAGGGAAATGAGAAAAATGATTAACAGCATTTTTCTTCTTTTCCTTATGCATATTCAAAAATTTGCTTTAACTGAACGTCTGCATTGGGTTTATTAAAGGTTACAATAAGCAATACGCGTGCAATTTGTTGGGCACAATTCGAATGTTCGAGTTTTTTTTATCACAAATGCAGACATGCATATCGGCGTAAGTGCATTTACGCAATGACGCGCAACATTTTATTTGGTAGATTTACAATCTCATAAATTAGTATCTTTGAAAATTTAAATATTTAGTTATTTCAAATGAAATAATTTGTATAGATAATATATATAATGATGGTGGCTTAAACCTGGATGTATACAATTACCAAAGCTTTTTGTCTGTGGTTATTTTGACACGTTTATTGATGATACGTCCACATTTTGAAAGGTATAATTATGATAGATTTCACTGGATAATCCTTTCTTAAACAACAGGAATTCTTACCGTTCTAATTTGAAAGGGGCTGCAAATGACAAATTTTATATTCACAAAATTTTTTATTAGTGTACAATATAACATAAAGCTATAGAGACAAAAGGAGAAAATGCTGGTGACTGGTGACCAGCATTTTCTTCTTTTGCCTCAATATATTCCAAGCCTTATCCGAATAAAGACGTCAAAAACATGTCTTGATTTGGGAATATGTTAAAAACTAAAATTTGTCGCCGCCCGTTTGATTTTATTGTCCGGTCAACCACCGGTCACTTTAATATTCCGTCTGGTCAAAACACTATATACAGCAAAGGTCAAAATAACCCTTATAAGGTGAAAGTCTTAATATGCACTGCATAGGACATGTACTTTAAAACCCCTTTCTACACTGGTTCATATTATACAGGTTAATTTTTCATATACTAAGATCCTAGACTTCGAAAACATTTCCAAGAAAAAATGCATCCTAAAATCGGTGATCGTTAACTACCAAATGGGTTCGATTTATGTAAATAAGAGCGACAAAATGTGAACAGAAAGACTAGGAAAACGAGAAAGTGCTTAAACATGCGTTCTTTTTTCCTTTTCTTGCACCAATATAAACTTGTCATTCAATGAATGGATTAATTCCATATGATTGATATATAAAACAAGTCTATGAGAGTAGGGCCTTCTAAAATTCTACGTTTTTTTAGGTCGGGAAATCTCATCGAGATTTTCCTAACTATAGCTACGCAACGCTTGTAACTTTTTTCTATCTTTTTCTATCTTTGACTCGTATCTGCGGCTTTGTTTTATCTGCAGATACGAGGTTTTCGATATCATCTGGCCGCCGCATAGTCGTTTGTCTGAGTCCGCCGCGAAAAAGTAGACCTACCCTTGAACAATTCAAAATTGCTCAAATAACAAAATCATCGTTAATAGACTTTCATTTCCTAATTGTTTTATCAAAACAGTGCAGCAGTTTGCTCATAAGTTCGAAAACTATCAACCTCTCTTTTTTTTGGCGAAAAGGTTGATAATTGGTGTGGCAGACTAGAGCAGACGAGAATTTCATCACCAAAACAAATAACTGCGACACAGTTCGTTTAATCGGACATTTCCGTAAAGCACTCGTAGAGACACGGAAAATCTATTTATATCCTGAGTGTAGTGAAGTCCTCCTCCTTGTTCAATCGCTATGCGCATAATTTACAACACATGCATTGTATCGGGTTATAATAACGTGTTAACACTTCGCGGTGTAAAGCTAGTATATTAGGCCAATGCTTTGACCAACCAAAAATGTAACCGTAACGGCGTTGTACGAACTTTTGGCCGTCCTGAGTACCTACAACGTAATTTTCGTGATATATTCATCCTTATTTATCCAGGCTTGGGTTTAACGGGTATTTAGTAATCTTTCTTCGACCTGGGTTTGAGATATAGGCTATTTATGAGTTAATTGTAGGGTTCTGTCTCTGCAGAAAAAAGGGGTGGTGATAGAGTTGTCTCTTTCACAAACGAAAGAAAGAACAATTCCCAAGTAAAAGCTAATGCGAAAAGCAAAAAGGACATCAAAAATAAAAAGAAAACAAGATTTAGATTTGTGTGCAGAAAATACGAGCTTACTTTTTCAAATTCTGAGTTTAACACACATGTTATTAGAATTGTTGATCAATGTTTATGGTTTAACCTTTACCATTATTTACAATGTACTATATTGTAAATTCAATGATCTAGATCTAGTCAGTTTTCATGTCACTTTTGTGAACCATGTTAAAGTGACAATTCACAATTATTTGTACATAAATTTTACATTTATTCTATCTGAAACAGCATGTTTTCTTATGAAAATTCTGAAAATTTCAAGCCAAAATATTGAACCGTTTACGAGAAATATATATTTTTGTGCTTAAATTAAACAAATTGTTGTGGACAACAGTTAAGATTTATATAGAATTTGTCATTTTGTCTCAACTATAAAGGCATATTTTCGCTTATAAATAACAACTTCAAAAACTGATAGCATTTCTATGCATTTTAATAAACAATCTTTGCATAAGACATACTTTCAAAAAATAAAATAAATGCGAAATGTCACTTTAATTTTAACTTCATTTCTCATTCTGAATTTTGCTCAGAAATTTTCCCGTCATAATATTAATATTTTTCATCGTGCAAAGTTTAACCTTTCCTAAACAGTGATATATGTAAAAATGCTCTCATGCCCGTAGGAAGCAATTCGATAAAGGGGGAGGGGGCTCAAAACTCTGTCCGGGTTTGTGTCTGAACATTTAGGGACTAAATTGGCCTTTTCTTCAATTTTCTATGTAAAATGAGGAAAATTCGGTATTTTTGACCAACATTTGGGGCTTATCCCCTCCCTCCCTTCCGTAGCCCCAACCTGTGCTTACGGGACTGCATCAAAATCGGAATACTGTTGCTAATGTCAAGTTTGTGTTGATAATTTAGATAAATATTCATGTAAAGTTTAGCCGAAGAGTTGTTGAAAGATAGATTGAGACTAAGAAAAAATGTTGGATATCAAAATGTATTCGTTTTGGCACCATGTTTCCTGAAATCTTTTTTATAATGGATATCAAAATGATATAATGTTTTACAAACTGTTAACCCAGACAATTAATTAAAACAGTCCATCCGTAATGAGATTCATGTGACGTCGGATCTTTTCTGACAACGCCGTAAACATTTTTAACATACGGTTACCCGTTCAACACGGACACGTTACGACTTAAAAAATTGACACTTTCCATCACCGAATGTTTACGACATCACCGGAAAAAAAATACGACATCGTGTAATGGATTTGGTTTATTTGGGTTTTATGAAGTTTTCAACTATACTCCTCAAAAAAAGTTAAGGACCACACATTCAAAGTGCGATATATTGTGATTCCGTATATGACTCTATTTATGATTTGTTGCATGAAAACTAGTACCCTTTCTTCATAATCAGTCAATCAGTTGATTGGAAAATTAACCGAATTTAAAACTGTGAGAAGAAATTGCATAGCACTACCCTTTAAAATGCTTGTTTGTGCATGTAAAGGCTAGAATCGCAACTTTCAGAAAAAAACCCTTTTCCTCAGGATTTCCTTTTGAAAAATGGCCAGGTTTGACTATCTTGAACCTCTGTTAGCTCAATGCAAGAAAAGTAGAAGTTGTAAACTAACTTCTGGTACCCTGTATGGGGGATTTACATTAAGACTACCATCGCCCGTTTGAGAGCTTCCAGCATCACTTACGGAACATTATGAGTAGAAATCCTTTCTGTAATGATGGTCCCACACATTTTCAACAGGATTCACGTGAGGAGAGTGTACTGTCTGTTGCATAAGTTACATTTTTCTCTCTCTTAAAAACTCAGTTGCAATTCTAACCATGTGTGGACGGTCGTTATCGTCCCCTAAAATGAATTTAGGAACAATAGCACCAGCGAATGAATAAGATTATCTGACAAGAACATCACCTCTATATCAATCACCGGACAGTGATCTGTTAGGACGGATACCAAGTTCCGTAGAACCATCTTAACATACCCACCCCACTCAAGCCCAAATGGCCCATTTCACCTATCGCCTTTTACACCATGAAAATCTTTAAAACATCGATTTTTCTGAGGAAACATTACGACTTTTCCGATTTTGGTATTTGCCACAATTTGCACCGGTGGCATCCCAAAATAGACCTCAAATCTGGAAGGCGAAAGTTTGCATTATGGACGTTGAAAGTCAATGCAAAATTGTCCGGTCCGTGCGGCTGAGGAAGGGCTCACCGGAAGCCTCCATGTGCATAATTTATGAGCTGAGATGTGCTTTTTGTTGTTTGAACACAAACAGCTTGTACTGTTGGTCTCAAGTGTAATTTGATGGACGATAACGCTCGTCTTCACACGTCTAGCTTTGTTGTCAAGTAGGAAAAACGCAAATTATTGAAAGGTTAGCAAGCTTTCTTTACATTAAAGTCGTTTAACATGTGTGGGACTGTCATCACAGAAGAATTCCTTCCCATAATGTCCATACAGGCATATCGGAATCTTTCAAACGGGTCCCGATAGATGCACTGTCTAGATCCCTTCATGCCGGAACCGGAAGTTGATTTCAAGCGTCTGTTCACATTCAATTGAAGTAATGGATGCATAAGATGAACACGCAAGTTATGTACCTGAATTTTCAGAGGGAAATCTTGAGAAACAAGGACCGTTTCTATAAAATGCTACCCCACCCACTACATGTAAAATCAAGCATTTCGAGGGGTAGTGCACTGCCAAGTTCTCTTACAATTTTAGTTTCAGCAATTTTTACAATTTCTCGATGATTTGTTATGGAGGAAATATTGCCATTCATTATGCAGTAATTCTTGAATAATTTTATTAAAAGAATCGTAGAATATTTTATTTCAAATAAGTGTTCCTTAACTTTTTTTGATGAGTATAGATCTAATAGGGTCATATCGCGGCGGGACGTGTAATGGAGTAGATCTATATTGTTGACAATTTACCCTTTTGTCTACTATGATTTCTTCTCTAGAAATTATATCAAATTTTTGCTTATGTAAACTCGGGAATTAGAGTATAAGGGTTAATTTTAATGATAACATCAGATAACAACATTGAGAATCTTTTAAGAATTCAATGTAAATTTAAGAAAATTGACCATATACTGTATTTCGAATCCTCTGTTTCCCGACCTTCAGTACTATCAGTACTTTGATTTTACTAGGGACGTCAATGCAGGTCTGAATCTGTTTTCAGTCATCATTCTAATTGACTGATCGTCACTGTGTAATTAATTACCAGTTGACCAAATAAGTGACTCATGTTCCACGCGAACCGTCACACAAAAAGGGACCTTTGCGAAACGCAATAAGAGAAAAAAGAAAAGCAAAAATATGAAAGTTACGCTATTCGCATCACCAATAAAGGTCAAGGTTTTTGTTCCTACGGTGTGAACTTCAATTGGCCTTGCTAAGTAAATAAAGTTTTATTGAAGGAGGCATTTTTTATTCCAATTTAATGAAAAATGATATATGATATCCAAAATGAGGTCTTTTACCTTTTGGCAGCTTTCATATGACAATAGCTTACTTTGCATGGTATGTATAATCATTCCCAAAATGACAAAAATTTAGACTGGTCCAATTTGAAAGGTGCTGCTTACGACATAATGGACTTTGACAAAGATAGGACAATGAAGCACAGAAAATATTGACGCAAAAGGAGAAAATTGCGGTTTTCTGACTTATCATATGCGTGGTAAATTGAAACAGAATAATTAGAACACCTCTGTCGTCTTCAAAACTGTTGAAATTGGACAGACCCAAAATTGTCGTTTGCGAATATCAATCATAATGATACAATGGCAATGAATTTTGTGCTAAAAATAGACAGAGTTTATCGTTATGTTTTGATAAACCGTCGATGTTGTTAAAACATCTCGTAACTACGGCTTGATTCAAGCCGTAGTTACGAGATTTTATAACAACACCCGCGAAATACTTTTTGTTTGTCCGAAATTACGTCACTGTTTACAAAATGAAATCGTTCCCTATTTAAAATGTGGTTGTTAATTTTTTGACATACAGACTGATAAGGTATTTAGTTAACCCTGTCCCAAACAATTCTTGATTTCAAAGATGAATGATAATGTTAGGTTAGAAGTCATTGGGGGAAAAGAAGATGCTGTTAACAATAATGATCCACTTTCAAACTAATCGCGTATGCCACCGATTACATTTTGTTGAAATCTACTTTACGTAAACGACATATTATAGTGTCAGAAAAGAGGAGACCTTTCCTTTTCCTATATAATACTTCCACATTTCTTCTCCAACATTAAACATGTTTCAGAGGAAAAAACTGACCATAATATCAATGTACTTTTTGTGCATTTTATCACATAAAAAATGAGGAGAAAAAGCAAGAAAAAACTGGCTGTCAGTATTTCGCTCTTTTCACCATTTTTCTGTCATTTGTGCCAAAACCCCGGTATTATGTGGGGAAGGGTTAATAGACGGGGAATATCCTCCTAAGGTGACACGAACTTTTGATGACCCTTTTCGATCATTTGAAACCGTCTACCCGAGTAGTCACACATCCTCATCAGGCCAATTATCGAGCACTTGTTAAAATTGTTGCCATTCGAACACTCACCCAAATGAAATATAGATGTATCTACTGAGAGAAACACTCAAACATTTGAAAAACATTGAATGAAAAGCAGAAAATGCTGATAATCAGCATTTTCTTCTGTTCCTTCAATATTTCCCTTAGTGTCAATAAATATTTAATGCAATGTGCTCGATATTTTCCACTCGTCTGCGACCAGCTTGAATCAAGATTAATCTAAAGTTGAAGTTGTCTGGGAAAAGGATACGTACTGACGGCCACACGCTGATATTTTGTTCGATTTTTCCACTTGATGTGGCTTACTTGTTTGTATACATTTTCGAACATATCAATGGTCTATTGTGATACTTTTCTGAAAGGTATCCCCGCTATTTAGTTGAAGATGAAAATAGGTAAAGAAATATGTGGCCGCAAGAAATTGTTTACGAATTTGTCAATTGTAGGTGCTGATCTTTAATTTTGTGTTTAGAAAATTATGTCACTATTTTTTTTAACCGTTGAAATTCAAGTCAGCATCTTTTTCACTTGTCCGCCTCTTTTTATTTCTGATAATGTTGATCCTCCATAGAAAGTACAGACCTTGCTACCCGCGCCAGGTACAGTTCGTTTCTTTTTTTGGCGCCAGATTGGCCGTTAAATCGTTAAAGAACGCATAAATCTAAGCCTGATTGTAATGGACTGTCCAAATGTTGATCTGATGCCACCTGTGTCCCATTTGTTACGTTTCCGACCTCTTCGGGCGACGCCGTAAACATTCGGTGGTGGGACGTTCCACCACCAAATGCTTACGACGTCGGCGGAATAATTCCGACGTCTTATGAATCTCAAAAGGGGTGGACTACCTCGATACTGGACTAAAGTCCGGCCTTGTACCCATTGACCATGCAAATTGGTCGGATATTTCAATATCCGCATGTACAAAAACCCATCGATGGTTTATGAGTACATTGGCCGCTAGTGCTTATATCAAAAGTGTTTCTGACCCGTGAAAATGGACATCTTTACTGGTCTTATAATTAAATTTACCTTAAATATAGAGACCGTGGTTTAAGTTTTGTGATTTTTTCAGAATAGATGTATTTTATATGGAATTACACTTCGGAATTTGATATTGTAAGTAGATCTAAATGACATCTTAGTTTGTATTTAACGGAATTTCTGCGGGGTCCGAACTTTTTGAGCAATTGTTTACCGCACAGCAAGGACCCTCTTGTTTTACGAAGTGGGACATAACGCTACTTTTCAACGAAAACCTCGTATCTGCAGCTTGTTTTAAGCTGCATTTACGAGGTTTTCGTTGAAAAGCAACGATAAATGATATTGTAAGAAAGATTACTGTCGAAATGCATGATTTTTATGATAGATTCATTGCATTCCTTGCATCTGATTACATCGCTATTTCAAAGCATGATGCCGGTATAAGTATTCACTCAATTCTGAGATATTTTATCATTAACCCTTTCCGAAATAAGACCTGGTTTTGACGTGTCTGATATACTAAAGCCTTGAAATTTTCCAGACAAAAGAAGAAAATGCTGATAACCAGAATCTTCTCATTTGGCATCAATAGGCCTATTTATAACAAATGCTTTTTACCGCCTAATTCCTCGTCTGTAGATCGTTTCAAATAGTGCTAATTAGTGTAATTTTCGTCGTTACGAAAAAGGTTAAATCGCTATTAGTATCAACTCCATTCTGATGTATTTGATCATTGAATGTTTACTCTTTCCCAAACAACAAATTTTAGGGTGCTCCAATTTAAAAGCTTTATCAGATTACAAAATCGATTTTGGTAAAAGATTGGACTTGTGTAGGCTACAACGTAACACAGAAAATATCGAGTCAAAAGAAGAAAATGCTGATTATCAGCATTTTCTTCTTTTGACTCAATGTTTTCCCAAGCCATTTTCATTATGGACGCCAAAACCAGGTCATGTCTAGGAAAGGGTTAACTAATTATCTCACAGGGAGAATTTTCGGTGCATCTCGGGTCACAAACGTAATAAAATGCATTGAATGATCCTTTCCCATTCAACATTGACGGGTTTTTGCTGGCTCAACAAAACGTAGGTATTGAAAACATTGGGATACATTCATTATGCAGTTTTCAATTCTTATTTAGTCCTCTTAATTTTGTATTTCAAATACAAGCCCTAATAGTCCGTGGGCTGGCTACACCCTAGGTCCCCCCCCTACCGGGATTTTATGACACCTATATCATTGTAAAGCTTGATGAATTCCCTTTCAAATGCAACTTGTTGTTTGATATATAAGTGCTGGATAAGCATATGCGGAACGATTGATTATCTCCCCTTGAATTACAAAAAATACTTGTTTATAACTCACCTTATACACATTCATGGGATCCGAAATAACCCAAATTTAAGCGCAAATGACCAAAATGCTTATAGATTTTATCAGTTCATATCGTTAAATAGTAAAAGATAATTTCACACCAAAATTAGCACGAATTATGCCCCTTGAATATGTAAAACAAGAAAAAAATAGTATAGATATTGCCTTTGTTTATATTTACTTTGCATTTGGAAATCATTTCCACAGCGAATAATTGCTAGAATTTGTATTAAAGTGTTTATTAGATGCCTTGTAATAAAAGTCAAAGTGTTGACTACCGACATTTTAGGACATATTCGACATTTCAAATGATTTTCAAGATGGCCACCGAAAAATGACCACTTGACTAAATATCGAGATATCACTGCCCTATAATTTGTAATCATGTTCTCTATGTAAACGAGAGATCATTTCTTAGGAAAATTGGGTATATTATATCTAAAAGTGTTGCCATGCTTATAATAGGCTTTTTGTCATTACTTTTTTTTTTTTTAATTTTCAAAATGGCCGCCAAAATCTCAAATATGCATAAATGATGTAAATGTTTTTCATTTCTGCAAATCTTCTGCACTTAATATTGTATTTTCAAATGTATTTCAACTTCTTATTAAAACTACATGATTCAACAAGTAAATAAATAACATAACCTTGAAAATTATATTTCCAAAACGGTCCTAATTACCGTATAAATGGTAATAAATCCCCAATCCCATAAATTAAGTACCGAAGAAAATCCAAATTGATTATTTTCTAGGAGAGATAAACATTTTCCCTCTATGACAGAAACCATGTACCCGATTCTTTGATAATGACTCCACATTGGAGTACATCATTGGTATCTTTTTGCATGACGGTTTTAAGTCTTACATGGACAAGGGACGCTTTGGATAATAGGTGTTATAGAGGTTATAAAGACATTAAGGCTTATTTTGGTCATAAAGAGTTTAAGCTCTTTTTTGTGGGGTGGATATGTTTAATACAAAACACCAATATCAACACTTTTGCCACGCTAAAAATGGCTTTTTCACTGTTAATTTACATGACATATAATACAGTACAATAATATGTATTTTATATAATCTGCCTAAATGCTCAAATACGAGCATGGATCAATGAATAACTGACCTATTTTTTATGTTTCGATCGACATCTTTTCTCTTGAAATACTTTCCATCCAGGCCTATGCGCTTTGACCCAACGATATGACCATAGCAGTTGAAAAAGAAGTTAAACTCAAATTAAATCAACGTTAAAGGTGGCCAAGTGACATCAGTCCAGAAGTAAAGAAGTCCGAGAACTTTCCAAAGAACCACACCTAAACTGCATCAATAACTTCTTTCATGAGACTTAAAATTGCAACCATTCGTGTCCCTTTTAGGAAAGAAGTCGATAGCAGCAAGGTCATGTGGATAGGAAGGGTGTAATATAAATTGATAACCCTTTTTTCTCGACAACATCCATTGTACTTTGGTAATTGTGTACTAATGTAATTTCCAGTTGCAAGCAGCGGTCACATTTTGAGCGTTTGCCGCTACGTTTCTCACGTATGGTCTGCTTCAGATTGTCTAGCAACTTGGCATATTATGCTTCGTTAATTGTACCTTTCTTGGGTAATATGTCCAGCAAAATATTTTATTGCAACCCCCAATTGTCCCAAAACATTGAATACTGAACATTGTCTGTAAAATATTGAATAATTTTCTTGGCCCTTGAGATTCCATACCAACGTACCTAGGAATCTGGACCTTTTTTCGTTCATGAGAATGCAACATGTACTCTTTGTCAATCTTTTTGTCAATTGCTTATCGTTGAGGAATTTTAGACCCAACAGTCTGTAAGTGTGTGCATCCTTTTGCGATCAAGCAATATCTTGAAAAAGATAATGCATGGACAATTTCTTACTTTAATTCGCTCAGCAAGTATATCAGATTTGTGAATTTATGACACATACCGTCGACAGTGGTTGCAACTTTGCCTTCAGACCGAGCATCATCTTCGTAAGTTTCTCTGTCGCGTTATAACCCCCGCTCCCCCACCCCCAACCACGATATTTTACTTGAGAATAAGATGGTACAGAAGACCAATAAAGTCGTCATGCATGTTTTACCCTCAGTACCTTTTCAATACAAGTGTCGAACCATAGTAGGCTCTCCCTTTTTTGTGAAAAGGCTTTCTATTAACCGTATATTTAGACAAGTTTGTGCACATATAATGACATAATTATATAAATCGCGGATTCCTTGGTTGATTAGAAATTGCTTATATGTGTTATTCATAGCTAACCCTTGTGTTTTATGGATTTTACCTCATCCTGAGGTTAGCTTGTTGTCTTCCACAAAAGTCAGAATTCCAAAAACTTATTTGTGGTGGAGATGTTTGAAATGAATTAAGAAATGCACGAGCATATTTAAAAACTGATAACAAAACGAAGGATTTCAAATCTTCGGCCAGCGACATATTACAACACTAGAAGTTGAAATATGATGTGTTTCCCTCTCATCATAATCAACAGAAATTGTGTTTGCTATTTAAACTTAATCTTTCAAAACAACATTTTGTTACATATAAATACGAGGATTCCTCACAAATCAAGTGTCTTCGAAGTACTGGTATCCGACCAATAAGGTACATATGTACAATTTATAACTGTTTATATTATCACATATAAGTATTCTTAATTATAAAGGTGTAAAACGATGTCACTCGAATGCCATTTGATAAAGAAATGAATAATTCAGTTGCTATTATAGGCAATTTTAAACCATCAATTAATGCACATGACAGTGCAAATATGAAATTGACCAGTTTCAACTATCGCTTATTAGAATATATTTGGTAAACTGTGTTCCTGTAACATAGCATTCCAATCCATAGAAGTGGTTGGGAAGATTTCTCTACTGCACAGCATGTCTCTAACAGTATTGTTAAGTTTAAACTTGGAGCAAAATGTAAAAAAGCATAAATTACAAGGCAAAAATGGTATAAATAAAAGGTGACCATACATGTACTCCAATGGGAATTCATTATTAAAACGCCTTTTTTAGTACTTAACTTTTACAAAATAAAGTTTCTTGTATAAAAGAAAACTGTATTTCACATAGAAAAAATCAGAGAAAGCAGGTTAGAGTTTTCAGCATGTCATTTGCGCTAAATGGAATTTTATTGCCATTTATACGGTAATTTTTCAGAGCATATATTGTTAAGATTCTCCCTTTTAATGGGTAAATCATGAAATTTTAGTTTTCAAACACAACAAATAAACAATTAAGGGAAAAGATGCAAAAATGAAAGTCATTAACATTATTAAAGATTATTTGAGATTTTATTTGCCATTTAGAGAAAAGTATGCAAATAATTGTAAATGCGAATAAGCCCGTATTTGCTTGTTCTGTGTAGCTGATGAATGGTTTATGAACTTATTATTGATCTATTAGTGTTCTTATTCATTTGAAACATTAAGCATTATAAAAACGTATCGCCTCAGCATATTTATTCCATAGAAAAGCCTTGTTTTAGCTAATTAAACACATACTTCTACTTTCTCATTAATATTCATGAATATGCAAATTAGCTAAATAAAAATGATTTCAAGAAAAAAATATATTTGAAATTTTAAAAATAGTCTCATGTTTTATTACCAAAATAAGTATATATCTTAAATAAGTATTTTAAAATATACATATTTTATTGCAATTAATTGATCCAAGTACTGAAACGTAGGGAAATGAGCAGTTGCCATGGTAACATGCCTACCATTTTCTTATCCAGCACTTTTAAATCAAACAAGAACCTGAATTCATTAATATGTTTCCTGCGCTTCAAGAAAATATAGGTCTTAAAAAATCCCACATGGTGGGGAGGGTTTCTATTCACTAGTAAACTAGTAAACTCGTCTTTTTTCAAATTAAACACATATTTTCCACAATCTCATTAATATTCATGAATATGCAAATTAGCAAATTTTCTGAAAAATATTTTTGTTGTGAGAGAAATGTAATGACAACATTTTAAAACTAGCCTCAATGTTTTCTGACCAAAATAAGTAATTTTATTGCAATTAATTAATCCAAGCGCTGGAACAAATGAAAATGGGTGGTTACCATGGTAACAAGCCAACTACTTGCTTATCCAGCATTTTTAAATCAAATAACAAAGTGAATGTATTAAAATACATCATTAGCTTCAAGAAAATATAGATCTTCAAAAATCCTACCTGTTAGGGAGGTTTAAATTCACTAGTAAAGTCTTATTTTTAGCAAATTAAACACATTTTCTTGCTTTCTCATTAATATTCATGAATATGCAAATTAGCAAATTTTCTAAAAATTATCTATATTGTGAGAGAAATATCTTGGTAATAATTTAAAACTATTTTGAAAGATTTATGACTAAAATAAGTAATTTTATTGCAATTAATTGATCCAAGCTCTGGATTGTAGAAAAATGGACGGTTGCCATGGTAACGAGCCCGCCATTTGCTTATCCAGCACTTTTAAATTGAACAACAACCTGAATTCATTACTATACATCATAAGCTTCAAGAAAATATAGGTCTTCAAAAATCCCACTAGGGGGGGAGGGTTTCGGTTATGGGCCCATGGACTATAAGTAATGGTTAATCATTATTATCGTCTTAAAGAGACTGTTTAAGCGGGCACCCTCAGCACGATATTTGATAAACAATAAATAAGACGAAGATTTCATTTTGAAAGGCAAATACCCCCTTTCTAGCTCTGCTAGTAAACGTCAGTTTTGGATGGTTTCTTCAACGAAAATTGTGATTTGGATGTTATGGCGACTTTTACTTAACCAATGTGATAAAATTTGAGTTGTGGGGGGAAATTGAATATGTCATTTTCTAAAATAAAAAGATAATTGTACGTATCATCTGAAAATCATGGGGGAGCAATATATCATCGCTTATCAACAAATACCTCGTAAATGCAGCTAATACAAGCTGCAGTTGCGAGGTTTTTGTTGAAAAGCAATGATATTGATATTCTACTAATATCACAGTAGTTTACGGTCAATCGAAGAATTTAATTCTCTTTCTTATGGTTCATAATAATAATAATCAGCATACACATTTTTTTTAGATATTTTCTTTTATTAGAAATATAACAAAACTTTTGGTAGACAGACAAGAATCGTACATAACACCAACGTTTTATAACATCATTGAACAAGATCAGAATAAACACATTTTAAACTGTATTCAATTACAAACAAAAGCTGCATTGTTATTAAGGTACAACATCCGTAACCATTATTTGATCAATATATCAGCAAATCTTTATCGCACAGAATAAGTAACAGATGGAATACATATACTGATTTTCAAATTAATGCTGTGTGTTTTGGGTACTGGTTTGAATCGTCCAAATGAGAGTATTCCATAGAGAACCCACAAGGTGTTGAGAAACAATAAACAAGGTTAAATGCATTTTACACAGTCATTACGCTATCTGTAGCTCTATGAGCTGCTATAAAAATTAATGAATAATCATTATACCCAAAATATTAGCTACAGTCCGTTCGTTATAATTTTGTAATGACACATGTTTACAATATCAATATATGTAAACAACAAAATATCGAACACAAACCAACTGTAATTTGGCACGTGATGATTCGAATCTTGCAAGTGTGACAGATCTTCAAGATTCTAACCAAATCATGCGAAAATTGTATTGAAAATTAAGAAAGCTTACCCTATGGTTTACATAGGCAAATTTTGTTCCACAATATCGTGGCTGGATTAAATATTTCACGATTTCTTCTTCAACTTTTCACTAGATAGTTCGTTATATTCGATGAACTTTGACACTTCTGGAGGACACTCCGGTTTGGTCACACTATACCCTAACTTGTCTATAACCTGTCCAGTAGTTACACCTAAAGTGGACTGTTTCGCCAGCACTACACAACATATAAACTCGTCTGACTGACGCACGAACGTCTGCTCCAGGTAAAATGATTTGTCATCCCAGTAGAGAATCTAAAAATAGAAAAAAACGTATACTAACATAGAAAAATTAGATTCATAGCTAATAACGTTCGAAACTGACGTATTGTCCAGCAAGATTAACCCGGGACATCTGCATATGTAATGACCCCACCTAGGCTTTGTTTTGTTAAGACGCTCAACTAACGGACCTTGCGCACGAAAATTAAGTTGTCCCGGGTTAACCTTGTTGGACAATAACATTCCTCATATAATAGAAAATCATTGAGAAAAAATTGGGAGGCAAACAGGCATATGCTAGCACTACCATATTTTTTCTTCTTTCGCCTGCATAATTTTTATATTCTGTGTTATTATGTGCTTAAATTCTTGTTTCATTTATATAATTAATTTTGTCGTCTGCAACACATCTCATTTTGTACAATCCTCATGTTTTATAGTTAAAAAGAGATGAAAGCGATGTACATACACGTTACAAATCACACAAGTGCATTCACGCGTAATTGTAGACTAATGTTTGAGGGATTTCTTTACAGTTGAATTGTTGAACGCCTCTAATTAATAACTTTATATTATTTGTGTGAAACGCTCGAAATACTGCGTGTACATGTATACTCGTATGAAGGATGGATTAAAATCAGATAATTTCGATATGTAATTTGCACGCGTATGAATATGTTGTATTCATATTGTTTCACGTGACACGGAAGCGTTACAAATGGAACTTGTTTTACAAGGTCATTATATCAATTGACTCCTTTCATTTATGTTTTAGTCCGTACCCATAGAACATCCGGTAATACGAGTCTTCTCGGATGAAAATTCGCTCGATGATATTTGGATGTCGCCATTTACAACAGAACGTTGTCCCATTCAATAACAGAAGAAAAGCGACATAACTTGAGTCAGAATTTTCTTTTGTTTTTGAATGGGACAGCACTCTGATGTAACTAGCGACATCCAAATATCAAAGAGCGAATTTTCATCAGAGAAGACTCGAATCAACTTCCGGATGCAAACAATGGGTTTATGGGAAACTAACATTGTATACATGTGTATAATTACTAAAAATAGTAACAAATCGACATTATCAAAATGAGGCTCCCAAAAATGCGGAGAAAACAATGACGATGCACGGGCATTCAATATACAGCGATAAAGCGCACGTGCATTCAATATACAGCGATAAAGCGAAGTTTTAAGTTGAACAAAAACTATAAAATTGAATGAATTCTTTAATAGCCGGTAAGATGGTTATTTTATTGGATTTACAGTTCCCTGTTAAAAAAAATTTCGCCTTTTGCCTCTAAGGACGACTTCCGGAGGCTGTTGTGTGTGTGGGGGGGGGAGGGGGGTTGTCTTAAAGGAAACTTGTCTATACAAATGGTATACATGTAAGACACAGTGATTTATAATAGACATTGAATACAATGCCTTAATAATTACGAAATGGTATACATGAAAGACCCAGTCTGAAAGATTCGAATCATCGCATGCAGCTGAGTCAACAGGCGTTTAACATTCTTAACATTTATTTACCTTCGTTTTGATGCTGCATCTATCAAACAGGTTGATGGATCTTCTATACCGCACCACACTGCCTCCTAGCACCAGTGACCCTCCTAACTTACGTATAACCCGCATAACCCCTGTCTGGCCCCACAGCTTGATCCGGGCTAAATCACAGTCACGCAGATATCGTGCGTTGTTCATGTGCAACATTAGGTCTAAATCTGTTGTCAAGCATATACCTAAAACAGAAATCTTGTCAACATTTTCGTGATACCGTCACAGAATAGTGTCGTAAAAAATACATTTTCACCTTTCTTCACAAACCCCGTATCTTGATCTAATCTATGTTTTATAATAATGTGCAGACCTACTTACAAGGATTTTGAAGAATGCTTGGTACGAAGTGTTTGGTTGTAGCCTACATATTCGTTACAAGAGAGAGCCCACAAACTAACACATGTCCCCACTGAAAAAAAGTTTAAAAAGTTATTTTGACAAGTATAAACGCTGTGGGAAATGGTAGACCTAAAACCGGATAGGCCTTAGCAATACAGGTAGACTGCGGGTAGGCTATGGGGAAATTGGGGACTAGATAGATCTATACCAAACAAATGTATTAAAATAAAAAAATGTAATGTTAACACTAAAGTTTAGATCTGATAGTTTTTAATTATATTAAAAGGTAGATTTTTTGTCAAAGCACACTTGTTTTAGACCCCCCCCCCCAAAAAAAAAAAAAAATCGGTTCGAATGCGTATATTACGAGTACATTACTAATCGATCGCGTCTTGCATAGTAAAGAAGCGTCTGCTCGACATAGATGAACTGTGTACACTTACTTTGAAACACGTTTTCATCCAATAACTTGCGTCTTCCTCGAACAAATGTTGATGCAGCATATATCGAAACCAAAACAAAATTACACATATGAATGATATCGAAAACAAAGTTAAGGAGAAGGAAGAAAACGCTCAACCAAAACACACCGATCATCTCTGTCAGCACAGACGTTTTACTTTTGAGGTGTACTTGTTTGGATATTGAATACATCCATTCTTAAATTAATAAACTATTGCAAGTTTTGTAGAACTCTTATTTGTCAATTCAATGTCGTTTGACTTATCTAGAAACGAATTTTGAAAATTTATCATCTCGATTGATAGACATATTTTAGTGTTTGTGCCTTGGTTGTTTTTAAGAGAGACTCAGATGGGATAGTCAATCAATTGGTTAGTCAATCAGTCAGTCGGTAGGCTGAGGGCTCGCGTAAAATAAAGGCATACTATAGGCCTATTGTGGCTTGTCGGAACACATTATTCTTTTATCACAATATTTATCAAATATTTTTGAAGGGGATTAAAAGAAAAAAAGCTTAGGAAGGGCATAAACCTCGTTTTGACGCACCGCTTTAATGCAGGATTGAAATAGTTTCCTATTACAATAATGGTGCCGTTATTATTTTAGCACACGATAAACAAGTGATTATCGCCTGTACATCCATCCCTTATTTCAGCCTTCTTTCGCGGTAAGAAAACATTGCGAGAAAAAAAGAAAATGTTGATCAACGACATTTTTTACTTTTCACTCAATGTTTATTAAACTATAAGGCTACAACACACAAAATGTATGCTTTTGTTTACAATCAATTGTCGTCTGCATCAAGTTTGATTTTGGACCTGTCTATATTTCTAGTGTTTGGATAAGGGTTAATGTTATTATAGCCTATAATAAATTGTCACTCCCCGTGGATATTACACTCAGACTCAAGGTCAGACGGATATTTGGCCCAATCGTCCCCCAAACAAACCATCATCGCCTTTCAACGGAAACCTCGTAACTGCAGCTTAAAATAAGCTGCAGTTACGAAGTTTCTGTTGAAAAGCAACGACATGATTTTGGCATTCCCGGTGAAGACTGATTTGAAAGACACAAGAAAAATAAGTTGGTTACCAATATTTAATTTGTCCTTTTTTGTCGGCACTTTTCGTGCTATGAATCACGTGTTTCTCATATTTTGCATCATTATTCTTGACGTTACCATCGCCTGAAACCAAATTTGAGGCCACCATTTTGCTGCTTTTCATCGAAAACCTCGTATCTGCAGCTGAAAACAATTTGCAGATTCGAGTTTTTCGATGAAGGCCGACGATATTTTCAGGTCAGCCTGAATCTAATTGCAGCCTGATCAGGATCCATGTTATTTTCACACAGTTGCAACAGGCCACAAAAACGCCGTAAAAAACCAATACAGATCCTCGTCAGATAGCGTGTATGCGCAGTCTGATCTGCAAATACCATAAATACATATGTAGACCCACCACTCTTTAGATCCCGACCAATTTGTTGTTTTTTTTTTTTTTCGAATAATCCAGGAGTCAGACAAAGATGGATTTTTTATATTTTGTCTGTTTCAATTATGTTTCTCTCCTTTTTTGCAAGACGGTTTTTAGGAATATGACTTGAAGTTTCTTTCTTTCCTTTCTCCGTAGAACTTTCTTTCTTTCTGTGGTTTTTTTTATGTAGTTTTATGCTTGTTTTCGTTGAATAATTTAATTTCTATAAGAATTGTCATTTATGTGGAGCCCTTCCATATCGCATCTGTGACTACGAAGCCTATTGTAACAAACATTGTGTCGCTTTTCAACAAAAACCTCGTAACTGCAGCTTGTTTTAAGCTGCAGTTACGAGGTTTTTGTTGAAAAGCAGTGATTAGATGAAAGACACGAAGGCAAAGCTGATTTGCTCAAATTGTAACTTGTGTGTCGCGAGATATCCGATAATTGGGTTCGGTTTCCGCCGCCTCATTTACAGGCTATTCAGTATCAATTTTGCTTGTATCGGTAAGACTTACTTGTTTCAGTCATTTGAACCAGTAGATGTGGAATCGTCTGTGGGTGTAACAGGAATATTTTGTGATCTTGATAAATTTATTTGTGCTTATTTGTGATCTGACGAATGTTTCAATCAATTCTTTTTCATATGTCAAACAATAGACTGTTCATATTTGAAAGCAGCCAGAGAGTACAAAATACATGTTGATAAAGATTTTTTGTTTGCAATATAACATAGAAAATGTAAATCTAAAAAGAAAATGGTGATTTTAAAATAGCATTTTCTTATTTTCCTTCTTTTACTTCAAAACAAGCCAATTTGTCTATGAATTAATGCTAATCAATGATACATTCTCTTTTTTTTACCCTTGCAGAAAGCGAAATAGTGTGCTTGGCCACCATGCCTAAAAATAACAAGAATCCAGAGAAAGAACAGGAGAAAATAGACCAGGTATGCTATTTAATTATGTCTGTCCGTTTTAACCACCTCCCATGCAACGCCATCATAGGTTGTCGAAAGCTGTTTTAGACGATGAAATTTATTTTCATGAAAATATTTAATCTTTATAAATATTAATCAGAATTACTAATTATAGTATGGTATTGAAATATTGTAGGAAAATGGGAGAAATCGCAATTTATGTCCTCTTTTCTACAATACGTATATTTCAGTTATGAACGTACATATATGTTTACGTAACAGCAACTAAATCTGGTTACTATCATTGTTATAAAAAATGAGCAAACTTTGGATGAGTTGAGCTCCTGATATAACGAGGTAAAGATGACGTCCAAAGGTCAAGGTCACATGGTCAAAGGTCTTCAATGACAGCAGAAGGTATCCCGGTATCCACTAGTGTAATATTAGGGGTTTATTTCTAAAAGTCATTTAGGATATAGATCTAAGCCAGGTTAAATGTTCTGATTGAACCTAACAACGTTCTTCATGTTTTATATTGTGTATTTCAGCTTCGGGTTCGACTGAAAGACGTCTTAAAGCCGGACTATGAAGACTTCTACCTTCGGAAATGGCTAAAAGGTGATACTTAATCTGCGCAATTTATGTAGATAATTATATGTTTGGAGTCACAGCAGAATGAGATGACGGAATTCTTAAGGCAGTCCGTCCCTAATGAGACTCATGCGGCGTCAGGGCGGGGGGGATTTTTCGTGCTACGTCGTTAGCATTCGTTTCATATCCGAATCTTTTCGAGCGACGTGGTAAACAATCGGCGGTGGAACGTTCCACCGCCGAATGTTTACCACGTCGACCGAATAATGTGTGGACTTCATTTAGTATGATTTAACAATTTCCCTAGAAATACCAGTTTTGACGTCACCAGAAAGCATTGACGAGGAAGAAAGTGTTGATGATCAGCATCATCTATTTTTCTTATCAATCATTCCTATGCTATAATGAATAAAAATTCCATTTTCACGAACCTGTTATCATCTGTAGCATCTTTCCCATATGGTTGTTTGGGAAATGATTGAAACGTTTCATACGATGATGAAAGATGACGGTATATAAACCGTGAGCACATTAGCAAATTTGTCTATACTCATACACGTATATCAATGGCTGAATTTTAAGGAAACAGTGTTCCTTATGTTTTTTGTTCAATGCTTAGTATAACATTTTTTAAATCATAATCGAGTGTTGCATAGCCGATATGAGATTCAATTTGATCTTATAGGAAAGCAATTTAATTGGTAATTATTTTGCTTAATTGTTTAATTTCATTTTACAGCCAGAAATTTTGATGTAAATAAAGCAGAAAGTATGTTCAGAAATGTAAGTATAGTTAAGGAGAAAGGATATGGAAAATGGCCCTTATAGCATTCTGAGACAACCATGCTGATCTTAGTCTATACTGTCTGCCAATGCTTTTGTCAGAGTGGGAATTTTCGTGAACAGCTTCAGAGGGGTTAAGACACTTAACACTTTCCCAAACAGCACTTTTTAAATTAATGGTAGTCCCATTTGAAAGCTGATGCAGATTACTAGAGTAATGTTGCAAAAGAGATAGAATTTGTGTATAATACAACACGGACAATATTGAGACAAAAGGAGAAACTGCTGGTTATCAGCAGTTTCTTCTTTTGTTTCAATGTTTTCCCAAGCCATTTCTTTTAAGGACGTTAAAACCAGGTCTTGTTTGGGAAAGGGTTAAGACCATGTGAATAATGAAACATGTGGATATTTGAAGACCTTGGTGAATACTGATGCCTGTGGGTATCGGTCTAGGAAGCAAATTATAAATTAAGACGAAACGTTGTGTTGTCTTTCTTATTTAATTATGAGAAAACAACAGAGTCGTCTGGCAAACAGACTTATCCTTAGATTTTCCATCAATGGTTAAGCCAAATTGAATTCTTTGTCTGAACGTAAAAAGCATAAGAAATTAGAAAAGTTTCACGCTGTGGTTACATCGAATTCGAGAAAACCAAAAATACATAAATTCATAAAATGTATTTGTGTTACTATAGCAACAACTGTAAAATTGACAAAATTACGATGCCACTACTGAAGTGTGGATAAATATTTGTTTGACATTTCCAAACAAGGAGAAAACATGGAAATCAAAGTTCACACCCATTAGCCTGTTTCAGCGACAAAAACGCAGTCGTTTTTCCAATAGAAAAAAAAAATACTACAACAGTGTGCTGACTGGCAAGACATCTTACATTTTTGGTCTTTGGGAATTTCTTCATTGGCCACAATGGGCGTCAAAGGCGTCAAAAATGATAATGGGTTAATTACAGTTTCAAATGAGCTACATTGACACTTTTTCTGAATGATACGCTCAATAGCAAAGCATTTCGTTCTAAAAAATATACTGGGTTCACCGTTATGTATTGATAAAACGTCAGAGTTGTTATAAAATCTCGTAACTACGGCCTGATTCAAGCCGTAGTTACGAGATTCTATAACAATGCATACAAAATACTATTGTTTGACCGAAATTACGTCACAGTTAACCCATAACCAGACGGCAAAATTTTTCGACTATGAAAGCTGCTGTAGACGACACAATGGATGATTATAAAGGTTGAACTTGTGGATAATATAACACAGAAAACGTTGAGACAAAAGGAGAAAATGCTGATCATCAGCATTTTCTTCTTTTGTCTCAATGTTTCCCCAAACTATTTCTATTATGGGTCGTCAAAACCAGGTCATGTTTGGGAAAGCGTTAACTAGATAAAATCGTTCCCTATTCGTTTTCAGAGTGTGGCCTATAAACAGAAGATGAA
Organism: Fragum sueziense; assembly: GCA_963680895.1. NCBI lineage: Eukaryota > Metazoa > Mollusca > Bivalvia > Cardiida > Cardiidae > Fragum > Fragum sueziense. The sequence goes on along the minus strand of OY804603.1, from coordinate 55,118,885 downwards.
AGTCGAGTCCCTGCTTGTCGAATATGAAACTCCAGAGGTAAGACTGTGCTGAATAAAACTAGTAGAATTGTATGCATTGTAAGAACCTTTCACGGGATACTTTTAACCCTTTCCCGAATGAGAAAAAATAGGATAGTCCCTCTTGAAAGCTGCTGTAAAAGACAAAATGAATGTTCCCCCAAAAAAGGGATATGTCTACCAAATAGCTCAGGAAATATTGAGACAAAAGGAGAAAGTGCTGATTATCAGCACTTTCTTATTTTGTCACAATGTTTTCCCAAACCTTTTCTATTAAGGGCGTCAAAACCAGGTATTGTCGTGGAAAGAGTGTGGCCTATAAACATATGATGAAGGTCGGGTCTCTGTTTGCCAAATATGAAACTTCAGAGGTACGACCCAGCAGAATAACATTTTGTCGCTTTTCAACGAAAACCTCGTAACTGCAGCTTGTTTTAAGCTGCTGTTACGAAGTTTTCGTTGTAAAGCAGCGATTTGTAGAACTATATTTCGGTTACGATATTATGGAATATACATTAATGTAATTTTATAACAAAATGTCGAATTCCAAAGTACTACAATTTTGCATGCGATGGTTTGAATCTTGCAAGTGTCTTGTCGTTCGTAAAATTGTATTGAAAAATAACCATTCTTTACCATGTTTATTTAATGTAAAACTATAACTGTCGCAAAGCGGACGAATACTCCCCACTAGGGCCTTGTCACTGTATAAAAGCTATCGGTCAAAATGTTCTTGACTTAGAGCATGGAAACGAATTTTAAACAAAGTCAAACTGTGAACTTGACCTTTGACCTTGGTGACCTCAAAACAACAGGGCACCTCCTTGGGTCATGGGCAACAACTGTGTAAAGTTTCATGATCCTAGGTCAAACGGTTCTCGAGTTAGAACACAGAAACGAAATTGTAAATTTTGACTACTCCCCCCCCCCCCCCCCCCCCCCCCCCCCCATTAAAAAGTTCAAAGTGGCATAGTTCTGAAACTAATGACTGGATCAAGATGAAAATTGCAGGTGCACAACTTCATAGGATAGGAAACATCCTGATAAAATTTCAGAAAATTGGTCAAAAAGTGTGGGAGGAGAAGAGGACACAAGATTATGTCCATGGACGGACGGACGGACGGACAACCTGATTCCAGTATACCCGCCATAACTTCGTTGTGGGGGTATAATTACCAAACATATGCCCTAAATGGTAGTCGGACTATAATTACTAACTAATATTGTTTCAGTGATCTTTTTCATTCAACAGATCAACCATGAACTAGATTTTTTTTTTATATCACTAGCCCATTAGTTTTATACTTTTATGCTATAAAGGATTGTGGTAATACTTTCAAATGAAATAGCACACATTATTGTGGATTTTTGCTTTGCGTCAAGTGACAATGTCGGCCTGGCAGAAATGTCTGAAAATAATTCTTATCTTCTCCCTTTTCAAAGGACGTTTTTTTCTCTTTTGAAAGTCTACAAAAACTATTTATAGCAAACTTCGTACCAATATAGTACAAGTTAAGAAGGATTACTTTGTAAGAAGGGCGTCATTTGTTAATTAAAATCATTGATTTAAGGGTGAATTTCACAGGGATGAAGGCCGATTTATCACCTTATCTCGTGATGTCAAAGAAGCAGAGCTCAATAAGTCAAAATAACACGAGACAATCTCTGTAGACACGTGACAAGATCTGATTTTTAACCCAGTACCTCATTATGACGCTTTTGACGCCCCATAAGATAAATGCTTTCGAAAAAATTGTGTAAAATGAAGGAATTGCATGTGACAAGCGATTTCTTCATTTCCAACACTGTTTTCGAACCAGAATAACCAAAAATAGAACAACATCAATCATTGGAAATTGCTATCTACAAAATCTGTGAATTTAGACAGGGCTAAAATTTTGTCATCTGATGATGGGTTAACATGTCACGCGGAAATGGGCCATCTGGTAAGTCCGTGGAACTAATATACGACGAACAGATTGAACGCAGCGATGATCAATCAAATATCGAATTTGACTACGGTTGATACATTTCACACTTCCCAGACAGTCCTTTTTAGCATGACAGGTCGTATAAAAAGATAAGGAAACATTCGAGTCATCATTTGTCTGTGTCTATATTTTTAAAACGAATGCTTGATTTATGTCCACCACGAAAGCAGCATATAAGTAATATGTTGAATGCTCTGGCCTTGGTCAATATTCCTCCGGTATGATAAAGATGACATCTGCCATTCAGTGCATTCAATTAAGTTTATTGACCTAAAAGTACACTTCAAAGAAGAGTCCATATGGCGAATAAAATCTTTAATATCCCCATGTTCATCAAATTACAACCATTGTGCTAAAAACAAAGTAATTTTTCAAAGATGAAGAAGCGTATTGACGATATCTGCTTGTTATTTACCAAATTAATCCAACAATTTACATAGTGATTACAACAATTTTTTCTTTGTAGAACTAATATCTTTCTTGGGAAATGTTTGCCATCTCGAGTAGACTAGGTCATGGTGCTTTTGTAAATTACTTTCTTAGGGATAAATTAATGAAATTTGACTATACGCGAGAATCTCAACTGAATCTTCTTACTTCTTATGCCATGCATCTATACAAGTGAAAACTGTGTTCGTATGACAGCAAGGGACGTCTGTGCTACATATCGCTGCTTTTCAACAAAAACCCCGTAACTGCAGCTGCAGTTACGGGGTTTTCGTTGAAAAGCTACGATATATGCCTCCTTCGGGACCAATCTGTCCCCTACGTGGATTATTTAGTGTGAAGCCTGACTCAAAATCGTGGTTAAATAACGATAGATCACGGTAGAAATTCGATTAATTCTTAATTATGTAATATGATTGTTATAGGACGAGACATAGGCATATATGCATTATTTTTCATACCCAAAATACTCGTAGTTTTTATAAACCTTTTCCCAAACAACACTTGTTTTTGACGTCCTTATAAACAAGGCTGAGGGAAAACATTAGGACAAAAGAAGAAAACGCTGATAATCAGCATTTTCTCCCTTTGTCTCAACATTTTACCAGCTATATGCTACACAATTTTATATCTATTTTGTAGTCAGAAATATCTTTCAAAGTAGAGCATTTTAACATTTTGCTGTTTTGAAAAGGGGGCAGTACTTTTATGAATTCAATGTGATAAATGATATTTCTTTTACTTGTATTTCCCTTATTGCTTCTACAAAGGATGTACACGAGGTAATTATTTTCATTTTCTATTTTGCAGTTTTATAGTATTTTATATTTATATAAAAGTGGTTTGCTTTTTATGCTTCACAAAATGCATGTATTTGAATTGAAATTAACCATAAATAAGAGCTTTTAGATTTCATTTGTTTTGAAAAGTTTACTATAAACACAATGTAAAGAATCTTCGCCCCCCCTTTTTAACCCATTACCAGACGGCATTTTTTTAGACTAATCCAAATTCAAAGAGGATGCAGACAACAATTTCAAATGAATGAAATTTTGAATTTTGTGGTCTTTTACGTAGAAAACATTGTGGTAAATGAAGAAATTGCTTGTCACAAGCAATTTCTTCATTTTCCACAATGTTTTACAAAGCCATTATCTTGAGGGGAGTCAAAAGGAGTCACTGTGTGGTAATGGGTTAAATATCCATGAAGCAGACTTATATATGGTGATCATATCGGCACCTTATACAAAGCAGATAACCCCTCCTTCTTTGACATCGCTGCTTTTCAACTAAAAACCTCGTATCTACAACTGTAGATACGTGGTTTTTGTTGAAAGCGACGATATAAACCCTATATAGCAATAAATAAATCCTTCAAGTACATGTAAGCCTGATGACGTTTTCCTTCACCCACAGGTTATAAAGAACTACCTAACAGGCGGATTTTGTGGTCACGACAAAGATGGGTCACCTGTGAGGGTTGAACTGTACGGTCATCTTGATATGAAAGGTGGGTAATACGAGGTTTCACTTCAAGAATCACAATTTCATTGGTTTCGTTCGTAAATGAAGGCCGCGGCCATGGCGCATTTTGTAGCGCATCTGCCTCTCATTCGAGAGGTCCCGGGTTCGGCCGCGGCAAGTACCCTTTCTGACAAAAATGTCACCCATCAATGGTTTGATATCGTGAACCTATGTGGGGGAGCAGCTGGCGGCTCGGTTAGGGTGTTATGGTAGTATTGGTTTGAGAAACAACATGAATCCATGGTTAGGTGCTCCAGCCGCCGCGATATGACTAAAGTAGTTGAAAACGGCGTAAAACCTAAATAAACCAAATCCGTTCGTAAATGCCGTAACTACAGCTTCTTACACAACGGACGTAATACCAGACTGTTGAAACAGTCGATTATGGCGATATCTTCATTGATAACAGTGGCAACGAAATACTTAAATTGTTGTTCACATAAATTCCTATATTTTGTCGTTTTTCATCGAAAACCTCGTAACTGCAGCTTAAAATAAGCTGCAGTTACGAGGTTTCCGTTGATAAACAGCCATTAATTTGTTTTTTGTCGTCATAGTTCACGAGTATCATCTTTTAACACAAACGTAAAATTTCAAATAAGATGAGCTCACGAATTTGCAAATATTTTTAATAATGGTTCTTTATAACTGAAACAAAAGACAACATTAAACGTTTGAATATATAGGAATATCTATTCGGTTCTCAGTTTCCATGTATAAGCCTCTACCAAAAGCTACTAGTATATTAAGAAATCTCAATTTGAAAGATGCTATTGGCCTCAAAATTGGCATTGAGGAATAATTGATTTGTGCGCAATATAGCACAGAAAATATTAAAGCAAAAGAAGAAAATGCTGGTTATCAGCATTTTCTTCTTTTGCCTTACTATTTCGCCAACCCCTTTCTACGAGAGCTGATAAATCCATATCTCGTTTGGGAACAGATTAGAGAAAAACACTTAGCCATGGGGATTTTTTCTTTTTGCTTTTTGTAATGGCTTATGCTACATTTTGTAATGGCTTATGCTGTTTTTTATAATGGCTTATGCTGCATTCCAGGTATAATGGCGTCTGTCCGAAAGTCTGATCTAGAGAAGTCTAAACTCTTACAGTGTGAATGGACAGTAAAGGAATGGGAACGACAAAGTGTCAAGGTAATGTCCCCAACGCCGAGAGGAAATATTGATGCAACAGAATGCATAAAATTTGCCTAAATTATTTTATAAATAATTTTAGACCAAGTCCTGGTTTTTGGGAAAAAAACTTAATTAGATCTATATACTCAAGAGTACATGTTCAACTTCAATGGAATACTCTCCAACGTTGAAGGGTATTCGAGTGATTTTCACGTGAATTTCGTGTGATTCGAGCATGGTGCTGAGATTTGAGTCTGAAACTTTTCAAAATTTTAAGCCTTAGTTGTTTCACTGTTTAATCCACGTCTGGACTAATATGATACTTGAAACATTTTCCAATATCAATTGTTCTGCCATGTCCGAGGCTGAGTAGCTATTCTTAACCTAGGTGAACGAACAGGAGCGGAGTAGATGGAACACTCCGGCCCCTCCGAAAAAGTTGATAGAAGTAGAAACATGTCATTTACCAGTCCCTTCTTTTCTAAAAACAATTTCTTAAAACAATCATATAATCCAATGAATTATTATCAATGTTTCAAAACTTAATATAAATGTGACCCGTCACGCTGAAAGGGACCTTATTGGAAGTGTGAAAAATATCGACCCCAGTCAGTCTGCGCAGTCCGCGCAGCCAGACTAGGGCCGACACTTTTCACTTTTATGTAGTTTTCTAAATCCGGAATGTTTGCCCTATCTTACTTTATGTTCATTTTTCGCATACGGGATCTGGTTTACTTGTGCTGGGTCTGACAAGTTGTTAAAATTTGGATTTCTGGAGTTCGAATAAGGTCCCTTAGCGTGACGGGTCACAAAAATCTAATTTGTCTGTTTTCAGCTGGGTAAATCATATAATCCGATGAATTGTTATCAATGTTTCAAAACTTAATATAAATATCTAATTTGTCTGTTTTTCAGCTGGGTAAACGTGTTGATGGCCTGACTGTGATATTCGACATGGAAGGTGTTGGAACAAAAATGTTATGGAGGCCAGGTAACAATATTCATGAATCACACACAAACGGTTAGCCTATCATTTCGTCTGTATGAAAGGGACGCGTGCTGGATAATTTGGGCATCTTAGGCACATTCTTTTGAGCGAAATTAAAGATATCTTAAGATTTCTTAAGATGTTTTAAGAAAAGCGTTCTTCAGATCTATATTTTCAAGTCGCTGAATGGGAGGCGCAATTACTCTTACTTCATACGGAACTCTTCGGTCAATTCTTTAGAAACAACATAACAGAGAATTGGTCGAGCATTTCTGAATGTTCCACGATTCATAAAGCGTGATAGATCTATTAATTCCGAATTATTTGTATAAAGTATGTAACATTCGGAAACCAACGGTCTTGTATCTAAAACATTTTACGATGTCTTAACAAATTTCTCATTAAAGAACGTCAGGACAACGTAGTGACAGTCCGAGAATGATTGTCACTGGTGGTGAACTAAAACAATTTTTGCTACAACAAGGTATAGATATTTTGCGTTTAAATGTGAGTTTAAATGTGAGTTTAAATGTGAGTTTAAATGTGAGTTAATAGTGAGTTAATTAGATTTTTTTCTAATGACAATGAACTTGTTCTAAAAACAAACCGGGTTTACCGTTTTGTATTGACAAACTGTCGGTGTTGTTATAAAATCTCGTAACTACGGCTTCGATGAAGCCGTAGTTACGATATTTCATAACAACACCGACGGAATACAGTGATCGCGAAAAAACGTCCCTCGCTTTGGCCGAGTTCCCCACCAGTGAGTTTGCAATTTTACGATGCACCGCGTTATCTCGGACCAAAAATACTTGAATTATACATTTTTTTCTTTCAATCGAGGACCCACTTCCTATTTAGTGTACTAGAAATGAATAAGGTACATAATGTCAAAAAGATACTAGTACTTCCTTGAATTTAAAGGCGTAAATGAACTTGGTGCTTTTGATTTAGACGTTAGAGAAACTATCTATCCACCATGCTGACCAAATCATATGTAATTTTCTTGTATACAATTTTGACTTCTGATCGATTGACCTGCATCGTTCCGTTTAAAATCTACCTTATAAGATACATTTTTGTTTAAACATAAAAACATATCATCGGTGGGAAGTCAAAACTTCGTAACTCCAGCTTATTCAAGCTGTAGTTACGAGGTTTTGACTCCCCAACAGCGATAAACCGGAAGCACAACAATGGTATAAATCCCACATGTTGAGGTTTTCTAACTTGTACTTCTATTTGAAGGTTTACAGATGTACCTACATTTAGTCAAGGTTCTTGAAGATAATTATCCTGAAATGTTAAAATATCTACTTGTAGTTAACGGTACGTATATAACCAGTATATCGTCGCTTTCTTCGAAAACATCAGAACTGCAGTTTAAAGTTAGGCTACTTGGTTTTCGAAGAAAAGCTACGGTATGATCAATTGACCAAACGCCGACTGTCAATCAAAACATCGATTAGCCAATGGACGACCAGAAAAATGTCATGCCCCAATTACTCTTCGTTGCACGTGTTTTTGTATCGATTTATCGACTGACAATCAAAACAATCGACATGCCAATGGCAAAGAATTTTGTGCTCACAATAGACTATGTTTACCGTTATGTTTTGATAAACCGTCGGTGTTGTTGTAAAATCTCGTAACTACGGCTTAAATCAAGCCGTAGTTACGAGATTTTATAACAACACCTATATACGAAATACTATTTTGTTTGTCCGAATTTACGTCACGATTAACTGAATAAATTCGTTCCCCATTAACGATCACATCCCCATTGTTTGTCTTAAATTATATGTTGGGCGGAGCGATCTGTCGATTGGCGTTTGGTCAATTGAGCATGTCGCTACTTTCGACCTTTGGCCGCATCCATAGTTCAATAAGCAATAGCAATTGATCAAATATTTCATATTTCTTCACTTCATTTTATACGCCGTCGAAGGCGTGCGTATATTGGTATCATCCTCTCCGTCCGTGCGTCTGTCCGTCCCAACGACAGTCCGTATGTCCAAAACTTGTGCACTCGACTCCTTCTACAGTTATGGACGTCACTGCGATATCGTAGCCACAAACTTGATGATGGGTATTGGTTTGTGGCTACAAGTCCACCCTATTCCTTCTTGTGGAGCAAGACAAAAGAGTGCAAAACTGATTTTCTTGCATCAATTTTTAAATACTAACATATCTAATCAGATGTGTATCCCATAAAAAGATATTCCATGGCACAAATTCAGTTAAAAAGTATCAACAAGAATTGTTATCAATTATTTCTTCCAACGGAAAATTCAAGTCTCAGTAGAATAGAATAGGTGGGTACTCCGCTTCAAAGTTGAATTGAACTTTATGTGAAAGTGATTTCAACATAAAAACTACCCTGGATTGACAGAAAAATAGTTAACCTGTTGTCAGGTAACATTCTTACTACATTCCATAAACTTATTTTGAAGTTTGACTATGCTTAACTTGCTGGAATGAATCATTCCAGCACCTGCTCCATTGCAACGAATAGGAAGGATTTGTAACCGAAACCCAGATGAAAAATTCAAAAAGGTTTCGGTTACATTATTGCAACTAAGTGTGATGCTGCGTCAAAGAAAAAGGGTTAAATGCAACCAAGCAGCGTATTATGAGATTTCATGTCATAAGAAACAAATACTATGTACAATGTTTTGTAAAACATCTTAGAAAGTTAAAATGCATTCTAGCACCCTGAATATTGTTATACAATTTAGCCCGGCAGTTAATCCATCGTTTGTACATTTTTGCAGCACCCCGAATATTTCCATTATTATACAAACTAGCCCGGCCATTGATAAGTGATGAAATGAGAACCAAGATACATGTATTTGGGGGTAAGTAACCCATAAGCACACATTGACGCTTCTTGACGCTCCATGAGATACAGGCTTTGGAAAACTTAGTGGGAAATAAAGAAATTGCTTGTCACAAGCAATTTCTTTATTTCCCACAAAGTTTTCTTTCCAGACGCACCAACAATCTAAACTATCAATGATTTGAAATTGTCGGCTGCAACATCTTTAAGCTTGACAAAGTCTAAAAATGGCATTTGGTAATGTGTGAATTGCACATATCGTAGATTGCATTCGTTGTAAAAAATTCAGATAAAAATAATACCATGCTAGCTATGATGCTCCGCTTTAGTTCAGAAATTTTGAAAGGGGGTGTCTCACGAATAGGAAAAATAACATGGGAGTCTGCCCACGCTCGGAATTTAATGAAATTTGGCGTGAAGTTAGTACACTAGATAACGGTTTATATTCATGAAATGTTTCAGAAAACAATTTTCTCGGAATTTTAAGTTTTCACCATGAAAAAAGAGGGTACCCTGATTAAAACAGTGTGCAAGCGTTCTGGTTTTGTTTCATCGCGTAATTTATTCTAAAAATAATGCCCAATAGGCCGTGATCCTGTATGAAACAAAAATATATATAATTATGTACAAAAAAATTGTTTTATATCAACTGATGTAAGGGGGTAACCCAAAAATTTATTGTTTTTAAATATTTTAAGCAAATTCTGTTCAAAAATTTTCTTTGTTCCAGTTTTTGTCAAGATTTGAAAATTAAGTAAAAGTTGCGCACAAATATACTGATGATTATCGTGAAATATCGAGAAAAAATAAAACCGGTAAAATGTTGCTTTTGGAATTTCCCCCTGAATAGTGCACATTTCCAAGAATGGACAAAATTAAGATTTTTTAAAAATGACTTTTTTCAAATGTTTTGTTTACTTTTTTGGTCATTTTAGTTTACCTGAGGATAAATCAAGATGCAAGGCATTTTTTGGTTATTTCCTGTCATCTGTCCGTGTGTCTGTCCGTCTGTTGGCATTTTCTCAAAAATCCTTTTTTCTCCCAATCTAATATGTAAATCTTTTTAAAACTTGATAAAAAGTATCCTTGGGTTAAAGGAGTACAACTCCGTGTTATTAGAATTTCTTTTTGTCATAAACTTTTGTTGCTGTGGCAGCATAAAAGGGGAAACATTGCATATAACGAAAATAAGCTCTTTTTGTAAAGCTTTACACAGCCATGAGGTTTTAAATTTTGTATGTAAGTTTGCTAAGGGGTAGACTTTAAAGTTGGTTACAATATTTTTGTCCAGGGTCACATTAGATCTTGTCCCAGGTGTACCTACTTTACAAAAAAGAGAGGAAATTTTCTATAAAAATCATTTTAAATTATTCAAGTCAGCCGTGATTCATGAAAGCTAACAGCAAGAGTTATTTATAGATCTTTTGAAACATGAGAAAGCAAATAAGAAAAATGCATCGATTTCTCTGATGGCATTTGACAATCGTGCAAAAGTGAAAATATTGTTGTGATGCATAAGAAACAGATAATCCAGCTCCCATGTGACTTTTAAGGGCTATTGATGGCTATACAACATGTTAATCATATGACATCATTGAAATGTGTATAAATTGTGTATCAATACAGGTTAAGCTATGGTCAGAAAAATAATTTGAGGAAATAATTGCACCCTGTTTTATCCCAATAGGGCCACGGTTTGAAATAAACAAGCACATTTTCAACTGTGTAACTGAAAAGATATAATGCTGTAACAGTCTTTTACTGAATCACAGGGGCCTTCCATATCATGTTAGTTCATTAGGGGCGCTTAGAGCAAAAATATTTGGTTATGTATTGGTTACCCCGAAGGGCACTTTTTGATGCTTTGCCGTACCGGTTCTAAGAGTCTTTTCAATTTCATAACATTTGGCTTGACATTTATTGCATGTCATAGTCTCACTAAAAATGGTGCATAGACAATGTGACCAAATAGTAAAGAAAACTTGCAATGCGTATATGTATGCCTATCTTGGCTTCCATACACGTAATTTTGTAAATACATGTATAAGTAATATTTATATTAATTCTATGTTTTTTGGGCATGAATATTGCTGTAGGTTTGTACTGTATGCTACAGTTGATTTTACTGAATATTGAATTTTTTTAGGAGCGCAAACCAATTTTTACTGAATACAAGTTTTGGACCAAAACATCACCTTCATCAATAATATGTATTATATGACATTGTTACCGGTTTTGGATTTCTATATAATTTGGCTCAAAGTAAGAGGAAATATGTATAACATATTTTTGTGATGATATGGAATCTTGACAAAGACTTCAACATACTTAACTTTGGAATTTAATTTTACTCTTTTCCAAAATTTTGCTGAAAAATATGCATATTTTCATGATTAATTCAATAAAAAACATTCATAATAATTTCCACAAATACCTTTTCTGGTGTGAATGTAATGCCTTATGTGTCTCGGATCAAATTCAATTGACAGATCTTGAAAATACACAAAACTAAAGTTTTGCGACACATGAAAAAGGGGCCATGTTTCATGTCATAGTGGGAATAAGTCAAGGTGGCTTTTTGGAATCCAGTTTGGATTATCTAAGAAACTAAATGCATTTTCATAGCTTGTATATGGTCCTTTATCACCATGCAGAATTAAAAGAAAATTCATGCGTGGGCAGATTTGAGACACCCCCTTTGAATTTCTGCTATTCGTAGCTCAAGTGTTTTCTCTCAGATATCAGGAAAAAATCTCGTGGAGCTTGCTGTGAATGACGAAAATTCATCTTGGATACTGTTGACTTCATCGTTTGAATATTTTTTACACAGGTGACTATAAGAACCAATTATTAAAATACGTCGACGCGGATCAGTTACCGGCATTTCTCGGAGGAAATTTGACGGATCCTGACGGAAACCCACGATGTTCCACCATGGTAAATATTTACTTTGGAATTATAATGAGATGCCGACACCAGTAAAGGAATATCTATTTTTCTAGAATATTCTACTAACGAAAGGACATACAGGTCCGCAGGAAGCAATTTTCATAGGGGAGAGGAGTCCAAAGCCCCTGTCCGGGCCAGTGTCTGAATATTTAAGGGACTAACTTGGATTTTCCCTAAATTTTTGTGCAAAATAAGGAAAAATCGGCATTTTTACCAACTTTGAGTTTTATTTTATTCTATCGCCCCTCAAATTGATTAAATTTCAATTTTAACCACCTTGTCGTCTTCAAACGTATGTTTTCTGCCGTTCGTCCACAAGCAAAATGATGGTCCGCTAATAGGGAACGATTTTAACCAGTTAATAGTGGCGTTATTTCGGACAAACAGTAACATTTCGTATGTGTTAATGTAAAATCTCATAACTACGGTTTGAATCAATTGAGATTTTACAACAACATCGACGGTTATCAAAACATGATGGTAAACCTAGTCCAGTTTTAGTACAAAATTCATCGCTATTTATCCATGTTTCCTTGTCACGGACGAGTGCATTCTGATGTGATATACGCCGCTCTTTTAGACTTTTGTTGTCATTTCTCATAACCGTTTTGTTTATAGATATGCCAAGGCGGAGAAGTACCCGAGACATATTATATGAATGTGAAGGAATTACAAGAGCACCTGACCTGTCAAAATGTCGCACGTGGTGAAACTTACAATGTTGACTTCGAGGTGGAAAAACCGGGCACTATATTAAGGTAATTGTTCGTACATTGAAAGTTCTAGCATCGTAAATTGAGTTTCTACAAGGAGTAAAACCATGAATTTTGTACTCAATTTTAGGATTTGTGCATTATTATGGCCGACTTCGATTGGAACTATGGCTCGCGCCATCGTTGGCTATCGCCCTAATCGAACACCAATAGTTTGAGCTATTGACGTCATTTCCGTAGCTATAGCTCCAATCGAACAGCAATGGTGCGAGCTATAGTCCGACCACCGGAAAAAGTGTGGTCCGGCCATCCGAACCATTACGCCATTCGGAACTCCTTGGATAACAGCGGACCAATCAGTGTCGAGGTAAACAAAGATTTTGATTGGCTGACTCAGAACGGGGAGTAATTCAAAAGACAGAACAGCGCTGGTTCCCAATAACGGTTCCCACTGGCTTGAGCAATAGTCCCAATCGAAGTCAGCCAATATAAACAATGTAAAAAATAGTGGAATTCGTGGGCATGTTCCCCCAAAGAATGGCACATGTACGTTTTGATTGCGACTAGGCCATTTCCCCAACTTAATGATCGTCAAACATAATTATGTCCCACTCTATTTTCATAGAACTGGCCATTGATCAAAACGATGTAATCATACGAATTAAAATTCACAAATGATATAAAAAGTAACTGCATTGTCGTTCCCCAGAATAAGTACGGGCCTATATTATTCAGAATAATTTGAAGTGCTTTTAATTTTTCAGATGGGAATTTAAAACAGAGGATTATGATATTGGTTTCGGAGTTCTGTATAAAAACAACAACAACAATAATGGTGTCAAACCCGTGCCTGTCGTGCCTATATCACGTGTCAATAGTCACGTGGTCGCACAGGACGGAAGTCACATGTGCGACGAACCAGGAATTTGTAAGTTCCTTCAAACCTTGTTTAACCCATTCCCACACAATGCCTCTTTTTGACTCCCTACATGATAATGGCTTTGGAAAACATTGTTGGAAATGAAGAAATTGCTTGTGACAAGCAATTTATTTATTTCCCACAATACTTCCTGCTTAAAAGATGTACAATTTTAGGATTTCACCAAATCCAAAATGTCGTCTGCAACATCTTTCAATTTGGATCACCCCAAAATATTGCTGGATGGGAAACTGTTAAAACTGCAAAATACATGTACTTGCTTGGTCCAAATTCAAGGAGATGTAAGCAACAAAATATTGTTAATTGTAAATTATGTTATTTGCAGGACAGAAAAAAACATGGAGTGAATTTGCTGGTCTTTTCTGTTATTATTTTTAAATTCTCCATTGGAGTACAATTAAAGATGGAAACTAAATCTTTCTGTTGAAATAAAAAGACAAACAGAAGTTTTACAATCGAATGAGCAGGGATTGGAGAATGGCTTTTATGGCATTTGAGACCAACATTGATCCAGGCCTGATCAAGACCCGTGTTGCTATCTTATAGTTTCTTATTGACTTTAACCCAATACCAAACGACATTTTTTTGGACTGTTCCAAATTCAAGGGGATGCAGATGATAATTTCAAACGAATGAAATAGTATTATTTTGGGGTCCTTTTGTATAGAAAATATTGTGGGAAATGTTTTCTTTAGCCATTTTCTTGCAAGGAGTCAAAAAGAGTCATTGAGTGGTAATGGGTTAAAGCAACTCTAACAGAGTAACACGAATCGTGATCAAATGCAATCAAGAATGATATGGACCTATGGTTGTCTTAAATGTCATAAAGACCATTTTCCAGATTTACGTTATATCATTTTAACGTATTTTGATAATTATTATTATTAGTTGAACAGTAAAATTTATGTTTGTAGAAGGTATTTGAACGTTGTAGAACACAGCATCAAATGCTTTGAAAAAGAAAACGTATCGTTCTGGCTCCGCATTTCATTTAAAAAGACACATGAATAGTAAGATTCCTATCATTTATTATTTATTATCAGAAAATTGCGATTGTTTTGCAGACCAGGTTGTGTTTGATAACCACTTTAGTTGGTTAAAGGACAAAACATTGTGGTACTCATGTGAGTTAGTACTACCTGACACCTCCTTCCAAACAGAGCTAGAAATGCTCCAATAGGTGATCACAGTATTGTTGTCGTGGTCACATGATCCCTGTAAACTGTCACATGACTTCTGTACAATATCACGTGATTGTTGTGTAATATCATGTGACTTCTGTAAAGTATCACTCGATCTCTATCATCGGTGACTTATTTGAGTTTTTGACGATGGAATTCATGTATAGTCTTCATCCAACGGCTTTAGTTCTTTTCTTTATTTGCTTTATTGGGATATCATTTCATTTTGTTGCATTATTTCGTATGCTTCACTCTTGCAAAATAGTCGTAGACTGTCTAAGAAACCGATGCGTCAACCATTGCTATTTATTATTTAAAGTTTTGGTTCCAGCAAACGACCATTTATACAACCCTTGCATATATCAAACAGTGTATTTCATACAATGGTTCATGCAATGCAAGGCATGTCAATCTCAGCATTCATTATTTAGTTCAATTGTTATGTCTTATTATCATATTTTGAGTTTGCTTTTGTTGTTGTGCTTTGTTATGATAATAATTTTGCTTTAAATCATTGTTGGTATATTTACATAGTCGCTATATGTTGCTATAACCAGATTATATCGTTTAGTATATTTTCTAATGATACCTGGTGATACAATAACGCAAAATAATACAGATGGACGCTTGTCCGGCTGATTTTAAATTGTGTTTAAAACAAAGTGGCAATTCCAGAGACATTCCATTTTACACACATAATTACATGTGGATAGATGTACACAAGCAAAAAGCCAAAATTTAGCAAAACTTTGCACGTTGACAACCTCACTTTTGTAAAATTTTCAGCGTACATACACTCACAGTGATTACACTTATTCTTTCAGGTTCGCTTTGTTTCGACTACTCCTTCTTTCGACTCGTGCAAAGACTTTTAAGATACAGAATAATAAATTCACAACAGTTCCCCAAACAAATGAATTTCACCCTCGTTTTGGCGTCTGCAGAAAAAACAGTCTTGAAAAAGATTGAGAAAATAAGGAAATTCTGATGATCAGCATTTCCTTCATATACCTCAATATTTTCTGTGTTGGAATGTACAAAATTTCTGCTAATACATGTATACAAATGGCTCTGCCAACAATCATTTTGTATTTTATACAAAACATATTTTTTACAACCGTGTATACATGTACAATAAAAAGGATCATAAGTGAACACAATTATTACACATAGACATGCTCACTTTAAACCATTTTCAGCGTACGTGTATCAACAGTAATTACAATATTTGTTTCAGATTCCTTGTGCTTCGACAATTCGTTCAGCTGGACTCGTGCAAAGAACATTTATTACGAAGGAGAACTACTAAACGTGGAAGAGGACTATGTGAAATCCGAGATTTCTCAGTTAATCGAGCAAGGAGACTGGCAAACATTGTCGGAAAAGTTCGAAACAACCCATTTATAATAAACTAATCCTATTACTTTTACAACAAAGATTAAGTTATTATGTCTTTACATTTACCCATTTTAGAGAAATATGAAATAAAGGGCTTTTTCAGATGATTGCATTATATACGGATGTTACCACAATATTTTCCTGGTCCTTTTTAATGGACTCCAAACCCAGGTATGTCAACTGTTGTTTTGGGCCAGTATCTGAAATAGGGCTGTTAGTGTGACTTTTGAGACTATAAGCTTAAAAAATGTCGCTCTAAAGAACGCGCCTCAGATATCGACTCAGATGTTTAAAAATGCCTTGTCTCATAGACAAATACTAACCTCTTTAGATTTCATACTTTTTTCTTCATTGTGTTTATTTCATGACGGACTATTTCATTCTTAACAATTTCAAACTACGCAAGTTTACACATCTAAAATGACTTTTAAACCCTTTCCCGAACAAGGCCTGGTTTTGCCGTCCCTAATAGGTTGGGGTTGGGGAAGCATTGAGGCAAAAGAAGAAAGTATTGCTAATCAGCACTTTCTCCTTTTGACTAAATATTTTCTTTGCTATATTGTTCAAAAATCCCATATTGGTAAGCATTCATTTTGTTGTCTGCAGCAGCTTTTAAATTGGACCACCCATTAATTTTGTTGTTTAGTAATGAGTTAAAAGAGTTATTGTATATTGCAATATTTTATGTTAAGCTATCACTACGAAATGATAATCTAACAATTAAATTGATGTGAAAATCATTCCGTATACATTTTATTCGTGTTGTTATAAGTGTGACCTGACACAGGCAAAAGAATCATTTAACTCTTTCACAAACAAGACCTGGTTTTGACGTCCCTAATAGAAAAGGTTTGGAAAAACATTGAAACAAAAGAAGAAACTGCTGATGACCAGCAGTTTCTCCTTTTCATGGTCTCATTATTTTCTGTACCATATTTTACACAAATCATATCTTTAGTAAACATCCATTTTGTCTTTTGTGACAGTTTTTGAAGTGCATCACCCTTAAATTTAGTCGTTTGGGAAAGGATTAAGAAGTCCATAAAACTAAATATAGTATATTAAATACAGATCGGAACCAGCAGAATTCAACCAGATATCGGTATTGCCTTTCCAAAATTAATCTATTTCAAGGTAGGAAAGAAATAGATTCAGAAATCTAAGAGTGAAAATCTGCGCAATCCGCACAGACTGACTAACGTCAATGTCTACACTATTCCAAGGCGGTCCTTTAGCAAGTGATGTCACAAATGGGTATATTTCAAAGGGAAGTAACCGACGTGATTAGAAACAATTGTACTTGACGAGTTACCTCTCTTCCTACGTGTCGGTAAAGCTATAGTTACGGGGTTTCGCGATTATAGCGCTAATCATAGAATGTGTTTACGTAGTCGCACATACAATGGTGGTGAACTCGGCCAAAGCGATGGATGTTTTTCACTACAACAAGGTACAGATATTTTGCGTTTAAATGTGAGTTTAAAGATCTGATTGGAGAGTTTTTCTAACAACAATGAATTTCTTCTAAAAATAGACCGGGTTAACCGATATGTATTGACAAACCGTCGGTGTTGTTATAAAATCTCGTAACTACGGCTTTATCGAAGCCGTAGTTACGATATTTTATAACAACACCGACGTAATACAATGATCGCGAAACAACGTCCCACGCTTTGGCCGAGTTCACCACCAGTGACATAGCTATACAATCACTGGTGGTGAACTCGGCCAAAGCGAGGGACGTTTTTTCGCGATCATTGTATTATCGAAGCCGTAGTTACGAGATTTTATAACAACACCGACAGTTTGTCAATACAAAACGGTAAACCCGGTCTGTTTTTAGAACAAGTGCATTGTCATAAGAAAAAATCTATAAACTCACATTTAACGCAACATATCTATACTTTGTTGTAGCGGAAATTGTTTTAGTTCACCACCAGTAACAATATAACTATAAGATGGACAGTTAGTATAGATGTATGCTAGGTTCATAGAATCAACACAATCAAGTCCGATCAAGCGATCGAGTACAGATCGAGCTCATTCGGCATAGGTAATCGGGAGTGATCGGGCTGCTTGAGCTTGATCGGTTGGATTTATTACATTAACTTTTTTGCATGCCAAAAGCATTCCCGTGCGATCCAGTAGAAAATTGATCGATAATCGATCGTGTTTTGATCGGGTAGAAGATTAACCTGATGGAGAATCAATCACTTTTTAACCCTTTCTCAAACGACAAAATTTTACGGCAGTCCCATTAAAAAGCTGCTGTTGACGACATAATTGATGTTAAAAAGGAAGGGTTTTGTATACAATATAGCATAGAAAACATTGAGACAAAAGGAGAAATGCTGATTATCAGCATTTTCTTCTTTTGTCTCAATGTATTCCCAAGCCTTTGCTTTTAGGGACGTCAAAACCTGGATTTGTTTGGAAAAGGGTTAAGCTGCAGTTACGAGATTTTCGATGAAAAAATAAAAAAATAAATAAATAAACAGCGATATTATGGAACCCTTCCTTAGAAAATATGTGTTTAGAGCCCTTATTGCAACCCATCCTAATGATTACACAGAGAGAAAAGTGTTATCTATTCTACATGTAATTATGTCGAAAAATATTTAAAATTTCTTTTTCGAAGATCTGATTTTAAAGTCAGATTCGGCAATTAAGACATCGAATTTCATTATTTTAACTTTACTTGTCATCCGCGCTTATTTGAGATTATTATTGTCGTCTGTATGACGTTCAAGATTTTGTTTTTATCAGTTGATATTTTGCGTGTGGTTCTAAATTAGTCTGATAACGAAATAATCAAGTGTAACGATATATATTCCCTTTCTTGCAAAATTGCTTTATCTTTTTCCCAGATTTGCATTGTAACGACAGACAAGAGTTAGAGTGAATGTTCACATATATTTTTTTCACGAATTTTACTTTTATTTTTATCTGAGAAAGCTCAGTTAGGCGGGGTACATGCAACAAACCGCTTGAAAATTGACTCATTAATAAGAAAGTTATTGCACAGCTTCTTACCCGAAGCTTGCGTAATTTGGCCGTAGTCGTTTTCTAGTCCGTTGGGACCAATTTTTGGAAAAAGTAAGAGGGTTTCCACGAATAATTCATATATCTGAGAAACGAGCTCAGTAAGGCGGGGTACATGCAACAAGACTTTTGAAATTTGACGCGAAAATACAAGAGTTATTACAAATTATTTGACCAGAATCGAGATTATTTTATCCGTAGTCGTTATCTATCCCATGATGCACAATCTCCACCGTGTATATGGAATTTGTCATTTCTGTCTCAACTATAAAGGCGTGTTTTTTTTTCGTTTATCAGCAACAACTTCAAAAAATGATAGCATTTGTACATTGGAAAAAATGAAAATTGGAATTATTGTCTCTTTTATTTATGTTATCTGTTTTTGAAGAAATTAATATGAGCTACATTGAATATTTATGAATCACTTTACAGCAGCATTTCTTTATACAAACGCTTTTTGTTGTATGTGTGTTTCCATAATTATACGGGTTTCTGTAAAGTTCTAATTATTCAGTTTCATACTATTGTGTTAACTTCTTTTTCGAAAAACGTTTCAGCTTTTTTTTTAAGAAGATGTATAGTTCCTTTACAGTTGACTTTATGTGGCTGTTTTGAAGAAAAAAAACCACATGAACCACAGTCACCTGTCAATAAAAAATGTTTGATAACGATAATGATTTATTACGGTTTTATGAAGATCTTCCGACGAATACAATGAACTTAACTTTTAAAATATTTCCTTATAATTGAGATGATATGGGTGCAAGAATTAACTCAGCAACATCATCACTTTTTGTGTGAGTATTTACACGTACAACAATCTTTAAACATTTCATTTAAAAGCTACTCATACATGTATTAATTTTCACTGGAACCTTAACATTATCAAATCAAAATCAATGTTTTCTATAACTAACTATTCTGATGGATATCATATATTTATTTAGCACAAAATCATGGTAACAAATTGATTTTCAGAGGTCGGAAATAAATAAGAAAAAAAAAGAAATAAAAAAAAGATAGAAAAAAAAGAAAAGAAAACGATTCAAAGCTACCCCGCTTCCTCCACGAGCATTATATCGATGCTTTTCAACAAATACGTCGTGACTGCAGCTTTTTAAAGCTGCAGTTACGAGGTTTTTGTTGAAAACCGACGATATTCTAAACGTAAGTTGCTGACACCATTAAGAATTAGCTGTCGTTTATTATCTGTAAGCTATATAGGATGAACACGAGCGTTGACAACAGAAAAACAAGACAAAACAGTTGTAAAGAATGTATTCTAACGTCGAGATTCTACACCGGCTGTCATCGAACTATTTACCATGACAGGTGCTTATGTCCCTTTTCCCAAACATGACCGGGTTTTGGCGTCCTCGAAGGGCAGAGGACCAGAAAACATTGAAGGAAAAACAAAATACTAATAATCTGCATTTTGATTTTCCCTCAATATTTTCTGCACTTATATGTACATAAATTCTACAAGTACATTCATTCGCATTTATTTTGTCATCTTCACCACGTGCCAGTTTGCAACCGTTTAATTCTCTGCCATTTCGAAAAATGTTAACGTCCTTTTTCCTTTGTCTGTGGAGAAACTATCTCCTAAATCTTTAAATTGCAGGTAAAATATTGATATCTTATAAACAAATGTACAAATAAACTACTACTTCGTTCCATTTTCAGAAATTATGGCAACGATATATGTTTGCCAAAAGTACGGCCATTTTTTAAAACAATCAGGGTGAAATTTTCTATACTGTATTGAAAAGAAAGCATTTTAACATGAACACCATCTACAACGCCCTTTATTTTGCCGTTTTTAGCAAAAACCTCGTACAGCTTACACAAGCTTCAGTTTTGCTGAAAAGCATCGATTTCTGTTTTATTGGTTACCATAGAGCCGCTTATTACATGCATTTTTTCACAAAACAGGCATACCTCTGGATTCAAATTCCTAAATACTGTACATCGTAATTGGATTCATATTACTTTTTATCGAATAATGTTTGTTCTAAACACGAGTATGTGATTAACCCTTTCCCAAACAAGACCTTGTTTTGACGTTCCTAATAGAAACGGCTGGGGGAAAACATTGAAACAAAAGAAGAAACTGCTGATAACCAGAAGTTTCTCCTTTTGCCTCAATATTTTCTGCGCTATATTGTACAAAAATCCAATCTTGTCTGCAGCAGCTTTTAAATTGGAACAGTCCAATACATGTATTTGGACATTTGGAAAAGGGTTAAGTTCTTGAAAAAAAATATTTAGAGTACAATGCAAAGTTGGAAATTTCACGGGTTAAAGATTCTTAGTTCATTCCTATTCCTTCCGAGATAACCATTAAAACGCGCCCGATAAGTTATTAATAATTTTAATTGATTCTGGACGCCCATGTCTGCCCATCTCCGCCATCTTGTCACGTGATGAAATGGAAGCGCCACCTGGCGTGTTGACAGAAGCGGAAGCGTAATTGCAACAATTAGCGAGCCCTAAACGCTTCAGAATCCCATCTCGTTACCATAAATGTTGTTTTTCTAGCGTAAATGTTTCATCGCCTTCACATTCAGAACACAGACGATTACTTATAAATGAACCTCGGAGAGGCGAGATGGCTTTAACAGTCTCGCGCTATTTGTTTACAAAGGATTTACAAAATTTGATACTAATTTTTTACAAGCAAAAAGATCAGAGATACGTCATGCTCGATTACGCCTAAAAGCACTTGTCGCGTTGTAAAACTGTATCATTTACAAGTCGGCCCCGCATCCAAAGATGGGCCCTTATGGGAATTTCAAGGATGGAATAACTTAAATGGGGTTTAAAAAAGGGTTCATTTTAGCATTTGCCATCAACATGTATCAGAAACGACCTGTGTCTTTGTGCTATCTGGTCACGACAAATACTGTTGCACTAAAGGCTAAAAAGAAGTTGTAAGAGAACGACATAGATCTTGAAAAAAATACGGAAAATGCGGAAATATCTGAATAAATGTTAGTCTGAAAAGCCGCCAGGACATTTTTCTTTTTGATTACAGCTCAATGGCTATAAACTTTTCTCATCTGTGATGCCAAAAGTTACGAAAGAAAATCGTACAATTGAACATTCGAACGAAAGGAAACGTACATTACATGATAATTCAGAAGATAAAGATTGGTTCGACAAAATTGCGCTTTGAAATGGTTTAAAGATAACAAAAACGAAATATTCGGTTTTGTACAGGTTATGTAGCTGACCTAGCTTGATACTTTTTATTACTTTGGACACAGTCTTAAATTATGTGCCCTTTTGTTATGACGCCGACCAATTGTTTCTCTCCAGGGAAGCAAAACTAAATTACAAGAAAAACTGACTGCGCCACAGGACCTCTCCTGCTTGGATGGATTTTGAATCCCAACGATGAGAATTCTTCGTTTTCCCGTGAAGTTTCTGGAACAATGTGTTTAACCCTTTCCCAAATAAGACATGCTTTCTGTGTCTCTAATAGAAAAAAAACATGGGGAAACATTGAGACAAAAGAAGAAACTGCTGGTAACCAGCAGTTTCTCCTTTTGTCTCAATATTTTCTTTGCTGTATTGTACACGAATCCCTTCCTTTTCACACCAATTTTGTTGTCTGTAGCAGCTTTTAAAAAAATAGTACCTCTTTAATATGTTGTCGTTTTGGAAAGGGTTAAAAGTTGACGGGACTATCAGGAAGATTTTGTGGTCAGATATACAACTTAGTTTAGTCTCCCAGAACAAACGCAATATTCAGCCTCTTTGCAAGAGAAAATACTATTTATAGGGGCTATACATTTAATCATACACGTTAGGTCTAAAGTTTAAAGTGACATTTCACATTTATTTCATTTTATAAAAGTATGTCTTTATGCAAAGATTGTTTATTCTAATGCGTAGAAATGGTATCAGTTTTTTGAAGTTGTTATTTCATAAGCGAAAAATACTTCTTTAGGTCGAGACAGAAATGACAAATTCTATATAATCTGAACTGTTGTCCACAACAATTTGTCTAATCTTAGCACAAAAATATACATTTCTCGTGAACGGTTCAATATTTTGACTTGAAATTTTCAGAATTTCCATAAGAAAAGATGCTCTTTCAGATTGAATAAAAGTGAAATTTATGTAAAAATAATTGTGAAATGTCACTTTAAGGTAAGTTTGGACTCGGGGGTTACTTTTCGTCCGCTCAATGATTTTTTATTCGTACATATGTTGAACAGTAACATTGTCTGAATAAATTAAAAAAAAAAATAAATAAATAAAAAAAAAAATAACAAAAAAAAAACAGGGTAAGTTTCCTGACTCGTTTTCGTGTCAGAGTTATCTGCCCTTGACTAGTAATGACCATTTTCGCAAAATTACCCTTATGTTTAAAAGTCATATTGCAAGTTATTCTGAATGGATAAATTCAAATTGTTATATCAATTTACAGACTTAACATAAGCAAGTATGTGATGAAAATATTGAAAGAAATATTTTAAAACCATTTTCATAAAAAAGAAGAAAAAAATGGGAAACGTTGAAAAATCTCATTCTTTGAGATTTTTTTTTTCGAATTCACCAAAAGAATACCCAATGAATATTTTTTTTTATATTTTGAAGATAATACCAAGAGCTATTTTTACACAAAAAACCGGCACACCTTTCCACGCAAATAAAAAAAAGATATTTGACTTTATCTTACCCCACCCACCCTGTTTTAACCTAATCATGACAAAATATCTATTTTTTCAACAAAAATCTAAAGTTTTCTGGCATATGTTTACATTTAGAACAATAAAATACTTCATTTGACATTCACCATCACAAAAAGGAGAATGTTTTTTCTTTAAAAATGAAAATGAAAATTGTAGCAGGGGCATTTGGTGCTGCAGAATAAACACAAAATTTGTAAGTCACATGACCGCTCTCCAAACTTACCTTAAAATGACAATTGAATTTTTTTTTTAAAAAAATGGTGTGTAATTCTCCGGAGTACTATAGGTATAGTTACATGTAGTTAAAATAATACTTGTATCCAAAAGATGAATTTCTATAAGTTGTTAAGAAGCCACATCTGGACAGAAATGTTGTTGTAAAATTATGCATAACTGTTCAATGTAGCTCATATTATTTTATATAAAAAGATAATTATAGCATAAAATAATCTCCTGCCTGTCGCTAAAATGCAGTCTTAAAGAAAAGTGAACGCAATTATGCAAGAAAGGGAATATACATCATTATATTTGTATATTTCTTATCAGACAACTCAGAACCACACGCAAAAGTTATCAAGTGTTCGATTAAAGGGGCTCATTCTATGTTTTTATGCTTCCGAACTGTTGGGAACTCATATTTGTGCATGGAAAACAATTAGCAATGCATAAAAACCTCAATCTCGGCGAAAAACATCTTTCCTTTGCTATAGATCAATCCTTTACAGGCGTGTTTACACATTCTATTTTTACTTCAAAACAAGACAGGGTCAAGGTCAACGAGACACACCTCCGCGATATTAACACACCGTACAACCGGCTGTGTCGATGACTGTGAGCTTATTTGCGAGGAATACGTGAAAAGGTTTATTTTGTACAAGCACTGAACATTTATACACGTATTTATCAACTATAGAATACCAAAGATCCTTTCGTTTATTTATAAAAGTAAATTCATTTGACCTACCATGCACATGACATCATATGCCGAATCTGTCTTCGCTGACTTTCTACACAGCCGGTTGTACGGTGTGTTAAATCTCGCTGAGCACAGATGACGTATCTCTGACGTAATTGATTTTTGAAGGTTGGGCATATGTAGCCGTTACAAAACAAAAACAAGGACGACCAGCATGCTATTAATTGACTTGGATTTTAATACTTAATAAAGCTCTTGGAGTGCTAAAAATGGACATAAATGATCTACCCCTTCAGGTTGGTAATTTCATACGTTATTTCTGGTTTGTAATCATTGTGTCATTTGCTTTTCGACAGCCTAGCTCGTCCCCCTTTAATATAAAGATTCTTGCGCCAAATTAGAAAAAAAACGCCATACAGACGACAGTTATTATCGCGCATGCGCGTTGAATGACTCTGGAAACCCATGACAGGTATGGTTTAACCCATTACCAAAAGGCAAAAATAGAGTAGATTGGTCCAAATTCAAAAGTTTTGCAGACGACAATATCAAGTGAATGAAAGGTTAATTTTTTTGTCTGTCTGGGTAGAAAACATCGTGTGAAATGAAGAAATGTCTTGCCACAAGCAATTTCTTCATTCCCCCATTATTTTGTAGGGAGTCAAAAAGAGTCATTATGCGGTTCTGGGTAGAAAATGAGATTCTTGGACAGAATCAGAATAGAATAAAACTTTTCTATCGGTGTTTTCAAAAGGATAGGTTGCGATAAGGACTTCAAGCATTTTTCTTCAAGGTAGGTTTTCGTAATAGGCACATCTTTAATTCAAATTTTAAATGGTGCGGGTACAAAAACGATGAGGGCCTTTTATTTCGAGATAATCGTCGACAAAACGGATGGAGTGGATTGACATAAGGTGCAGATTTCTAATTTGTCGTACAATAACGTTTCTGCATAAATCAGTTTGCAGTGAAAATTCTCTTTGTACTTTCAATGGACCAAGAGCAGACTACTGTATCACGGTGGAGATTGAGCATGATGGGATGGATAACGAATACGGACAAATTTGCCTCGCTTCAGGTAAGAAATTGTGAAATAATTTTCTTATTTCTGCGTCAATTTTCAAGCAGTTTGTTCCATGTAACCCGTATTACTGAGCTCAGATAAATGACTTGTTTGTAGAATCTTTGTACTTTGTCCAAAAAAATGATCCCAACCGACCAGAAAAAACGACAAACAATTCATGCCCTTTTTCTAGTCGGTTGGGATCGGCTTTTGAGAAAAGTTTAAGGAGTTTCCAGATAAGTAATACTTCTGAGAAAAGGGCTTAGTAAGGCGGAGTACATGCAACAAACCACATGAAAATTGACGCAGAAATAAGAAAGTTATTGCACAAATTCTTACCTGAAGCGTGGTTAATTTGACCGTAGTCATTACCATTTCGTTTTTGGGTCGGTTGGGACAATATTTCGGAAAAAGTACCTTGATGTATCTAATATGTCATACATCCGACGAAAGAGTTTGGTAAGGCGGAGTACATGCAACAAACCTTTTGAAAATTTACGCACAAATAAGGAAGTTATTGCAAAATATCTCCACCGTGTGTATCATATATCATTTGTATTTTAGTTTTCTGTATTTCTACTCATAACTATTTATAGATAAAGCATTCTAATACTTTATAGTGTAGAAAAGATTTAGACAAATGAAGAGTATATATAGCTTATAAGCTTTTTCAAATTAGGAAGTCAAAGACATGTCCTGTGTGGAAAAGTCTTCATCAGTCTTCGTTTCTTTTTTCATTCAGGAAAGGGGAAATCTTGGCGGTAAAATTCGTGTCAAGTTCTCTGTAGATGAGGGTGTCAGTTTGTTATGATATCAGAATATAATATCCATTACCAACATTACAGACATCCCTTTACGCAGGACTACCGATTGATGCTTTTCAACAAAAATCTCGTAACTACAGCTTAAAACAAGCTTCAGTTACGAGGTATTTGTTGAAAGCCGACGTAATACGTACAAGTAAAACTTTTTAGATACGAGCACATGTCATTTCAGAAACAACCGATGTTCTGGTATTTTCCTAGAGAAAGAAGGGATTGCAGATCCGATTGTATTTTTAACGGCTTAAGCTTCTTTCAAAAGATCCATGTTGGACTAAAGTGGCAATCATGCCCTCTTTTCGCATGTACCAGCAGAAAAATAATGTTTACTGTTTATTTCTAGTGACTGATAATGGTTCACCATCACACCTATTTTGATGGAGAATAAGTCCTCGGTTTGTTTACATTTCGTCGATGCCGTTATTAGTATGTTTCCCGTCACTTGTCATTTTATTGCCATAACGGACAATAGGATGTCCTAACAAGTGGGGTACCAGATCCCGCGTGACTTATTTATTGGCATTTGATTGGTGCTCTGGAGGTTGTCATAATAACAGTGTCAAAACCGTAATTTCCAAGACTGGCATTGGACAGCAGAGACAGGTACCATATGGTTTGATAGTAGCTCAAGTATACTCAACCCCTATCCAAGATGACAAAATTGTAGGCTGGTCCAAATTCAAAACTGTAACATGACAAAAATAAGAGCTTTAGAAAATAGAAAAAAATGTAAGAATTAGTGTAAAACAAGTGCAAGAAGAAACTGTTGAAAAAGAACAAGAAAACGATGCTGCTTTTTTTTTTTTTTTTTTTTTTTTTTTTTTTTTTTTTTTTTTTTTTTTTCTTTCTTTCTTTTTTTGATTGTTTATTGTCAATTTTTCAATGATTTCTAAAGCGTTTTAATAGAAAATTAATTAATAATGATTTAACACTAAGTCTTGTACATGTATTCATACGCATAAGATGGAAGAAACCCAACCTTCTATGAACTATCCGTTGTATAATTTGGGATTTTTTTTAAAAAAATAAAAGAAAAATAAAAATGGAAATGTAAAGGCATAGGGGCCTACCTAAGCTGTCAGAGAGATTGGGCTATTCTGGGATTGGCATGGCAATGGAATCAACAATTTATTTCGATTTACTATATATGTAAAGCAGTTACAATTGTAAATATCATAGCATTTAATCTTTACTTTTTAGAACGACATGCAAATTCTAACGAAAAAAAAAAAGAAAGAAAAAATGCGATTTGGGGCTAAGACTTAATTTAGAGTTTTCAAGTTTCTAGTTTTATTTGATATTTCCAGAAGGTCGTAGACCCATGTGGCATACAAATACAGATGGTGCGACAGTGAGCATTGATAATGCTTACAGTACAACAGTCGAAAACAATACAAACAAAATGATATACGTCCCGTAAGTGATTACCTTGTGCGAAACGAAAATACAAGGTTAAACAAAGGACACTTCTGTACAGATTGTCAGATCAACTAATAGTGTCAAGTCGTTACAAACATTAAAACAATAGTTTTGAATTAACAATAGCAACAACAGTTATCAGCATTTTCTCGTAAAGATTACCATGCATGTAAATTATAATAGCAATATTGGTTATCAACATTTTCTCGCAATAGTAATTTTGCTTTTTACATGAAATAATAATATCAACAAATACCATTTACCAGCATTTTCTAGTGAGATAATCATGCATGTAAGTTTTAATAGTAGTACTCGATCTAGTTATCAACATTTTCTCGGTGTTATTTTGATAGTAAAATTATGATAGCAAAATACATGTAGTATCTGCATTAAAATTTTCAGTAAGGCTTTTCTGCGTGTAAATTATAATAGCAGCCATAGTTATCAGCATTTTCTCGAAACTTTATTTTGTATGTAAATTATGATAGCTACAATAGTTATCCTCATATTCTCTTAAAATTGTTTTATATATGAAAAGTAATAGTAATAGTAATAATAGTAACAATAGCAGTTAAAGTTATCAACATTTTCTCGTAAGATTTATTTTGTACATTGTAATAGCAACAATCGTTATCCGTATTTTCTCTTAAAGGGACATTTCATTCCAATTTCAAATTTTTAAAGTATGTCTTGATGCCAAGATTGGTTATTCTAATGAGTATAAATACTATTAGTTTTTTGAAGTTGTTGCCAATAAGCGAGAAACACGCATTTAAAGTTGAGACATAATCGATAAATTGCATATAAATCCGAACTGTTGTCCACAACAATTTGTTCAATTTTAATACAAAAATATAAATTTCTCGTAAACGGCGCAATATTTTGGCTTGAAATTTTCAGAATTTTCATAAGGAAATACGCTCTTTCAGATAAAAATAAAAGTAAAATTTATGACAAAAAATTCTGAAGTGTCACTTTAAAATTATTCTGCACAGGGAAAAAATAATAGTAACAATAGCAGTCAATGTTATTAATATTTTCGTAAAATAATTTTACATATAAATTATATTAGCAACAATAATTATCAGCATTTTCTCATACGATTATTCTGCAAATGAATAGTGATAGCCACACCAACAGCAGCCATAGTTATCAGCATTTTCTCGTAAGATTATTTTCATTTACTTCATAAGAGCAACATTGGTTACCAGCATTTTCATGAGGTTTTTCTGCATATGAAAAAGTTCAAGATGGCGGCCTAGTGGTTGACATGTTTTTTGCTCGGATCTAAAATTGGAATTTATGACGGTTCCGTGTTGAAGTTCTGTGTAAAAATTATATGGATGTAAAGATCTGACTTTAGCGAATCTGAAGCTATAGATTGTTGCTGAGATAAATAATTAGTTTCTATGAATTGACTTGGAAACTGTGAAACAATAGAGAAACAATAGTTTTTTGAATATCGCTCACTAGACTTGGGGGTTACCAAAATAAGCCCCGAGGGAGTATAACAGTATTATAACAATACGCTAATTGTAAAGTGTTTAGACTACAATAGACTTGTACATACGATTATACAGTGCGCCGTAAAAGTATGGCGTGTTATAGTGAACTTACCCCTGTATTCCTTAATGACAATACAGAGGTTAAAACATTGTGCAATAATGATGTATCCTCATGCTTGCAAAATGATGATGAAAATTTAGTGTCAGGAGATGAAATGAAAGAATTGCAACAGTACAACAAACTAATTGACCTATTCAGAAATTTACCAAGTGATCAGTTTAAAACATGTATTGTCGCAGACTATAATTCTTCAGAACCAGATTTAGAAGCGGCACGAGATACATTATTTGACTCTTTAAAAGCTGATGAGGAATTTCCATTTGGTTCCGATATAACTTTAAAGAAACGCGTCTTTACGCGGAAAGGGGAGCCAGTGCCTTTAAAGCTAGCCCATGACATCCACCTGATAATTTTCGTCATAGAAGGGGATGATTACGCCTTACTCAAGGACATGATATCGTTGTCAAAGCGTGAATCTACAAGCTCTCAAAGATGTGAGTCGACACTTACGTCACAATGTTGTCAGTCACAGCAGGAAATAATATTGTTAAAAGATACAGTGTCGTCTCTTCAAGCTGATATGCTCCTTGTAAAACAAGAACTAGTAGCTTGTGAAAAATTGCGAAGTGACCAAATTAACTTTATATCTGGTTCATTAAAATCATTGAAAGATGAGATAGCCGACTACTTAGGGTCCATCAAAAATGACATTGACACTGTGTCGCTTACATGTAATAAGGCCTTAAATCAACTAGCCCTAGAGAAAGTTGAACATCGAATTGACCAGCTTGAGAAAAATGTGCATGTGCAACCGGTGTTCGATACAGCAAATAATGAGCCTGATGCAAATTTAACAAATACCGGGGATCAGGGAAATGTGGCAATAAACAATAGCCATGCGTCTGAACCCCCTTATGTGAACAATGATACAGAGACTTTATACTTAGCTACAATAGCACAAGAGACTGTTCATGATGAATCGGTGGATTATACACAAACTCCACTAACTACAGTTATTACAAATGAACATATACAAACAGATGAACATGAGGCTAACGCCGTGCCAGCTCAAGGCATCTCTTGTGTTGATGAACTCAACAAGTTCTTACAAATGCAAAAACATACTGTAACAAAAATGCAAGATAAAGGTATTCAATGTGATATAAACAGTACACAATGTACAAATTGTGCAAGTGCTAAAAGAGTAACATTTGCAGAGATTTATGATGATCTTGGGACACCAAGTGCACCAAAACGAGCCAAACATATACCAGTTCATATATCTGAACGCTCTTCAGATAGTACGTTTACTACTTACAGGCGTAAGCACACAAAACGCTACTTTATTGGTGGATATAGAAAATCTATGACCACCGATAAAATAGCAAAATATGTTTCTAGCAGGGGTCCCAAGGTCACCATGGTCCGCAAGTTCCCGTGTAGAAATTCAAACTACGTTATATTCCGCTTAAATGTCGAGAATGATGATTTGGGGTTACTTGTTGGAAATAGAGGCTTTTGGCCTGGCTACGTGACATGCAAACCGTGGTCTAATAATCACGGTGCTGCATCTAACGTAGACAGGTCCTATGCAGATAACAGTCAAGAAGATCAGGAGCCATTTTCACCTAAAAGCTACAATGAATTGCCATTGGGTTATGCAGACGGACAATGTTATGGTTTGCAAAGTTACCCCATTTCAACAACTAATAGATACTCGTACAGTCCCGTAGACTAACTTTACTCATGGATCCACAAAATATTATTAAAATTATGCTAATGACATGGAATGTCACTGGCATAATGACTAGTTGTTCCTATCTAGTAAATTGCTTGAATGAGTATAATGTTGATTTCTGTGGGACATCAGAACACTGGTTGTATAACCGAGATTTACACTTTTTGGGTTCAATAGATTCTTTGTACAATTATCATGCAATTACGGACAATGATCTTAAAGTACCGAGTAATAGAAGAGTTGGTAAAGGTGGGGTGGCGTTGTTATGGCACAAAAAGTACGATAGCTGTGTCACCCCTCTTTCCATTGATAGTGATCGCATTGCAGGTATACGCTTTAAAATATCAAATGATCAATATGTATTTTTATTTCAAGTTTATCTACCATGCACAAATCACGCTATACAAAGATACAAGGATTGTATCCAAAAATTGTACGAATTGTGGTGTTATTACTCTGATCTAGGTACAGTTATTTTTCTAGGTGATTTTAATACGCAGGTTGTATCTGATAACGTGAACACACGAGAAAGGGAATTCTTAAACTTATTGGCGGATACTAACTAATCCTCCGTGTGTACTCTGCCTTTCTGTTCTGGCCCGTCGTCCTCATTTGTTACGTACGACGGAAGTTCCGAATCTCTAATAGATCACATTATCGTACCAAATGAAAAAGTTGATTGTGTTAAGCAATGCTTTATAGCTGATGACGATTGTCTAAATGTTTCCCGCCATAGGCCTGTTTTTTGCAAAGTTGTAATCCCTATTCAGAGGGCAGATTTTCCATATCATAGGGATAAAAGTTTTAAGATAAATTGGTCAAAGGCTAGTGAAGCGGAGATTTCGAAATTTCAGTCGTCGCTTGATGATTCAAATGAATTATTATGCGCACTATATCAACCGATACTCTCTACAGAGGATATAGATAATATGTACGACAGAATAGTTCTTGCTATAATTGCTGCTTCAAAATCGTCGTTTAAAACGCGAACGTTTAAGCGGCATCTCAAACCATACTGGAATAGCAATTTGACAGAATTTCATAAGATTATGTCTCAGAAACGGCATATATGGAAAAATGAAGGGTCACCTCGTAACCCCCATCCTACATACATTGAATATAAACGCGCGAAATGCGAATTTAGACGTCTTCATAGAACACGTATATTTGAATATATGCAATTACAAGATGATGAAATTGATCGTACGGCGGAGGTAGACAGGAACTACTTCTGGTCATTAATTAGACATCGACGTAAAAATAATGCGTCAAGTCAAAGTAGCGAAATAAAATTCGGTGACGTCACATATAGAGACCCAGAATCTATTACAAATCAGTGGGGTATGTATTTTTCAGAACTTTATAAAGCCTCAGACAATCCTCGTTATGATAATAATTGGAAAACACAGGTAGATAACTCTCTGTCAGACTTACTAAGAAACCATTTTAATAATTCTAGCATGAAAGTATCTATTGACATGATCAAAGAGGTGTTGAAATCATGCAAAAAAGGTAAAATGTGCGGTGAAGATTCTGTCTTTTATGAACACTTGATGTATGGAGGTGATACGCTATTAAAAGTACTAGCACGTCTTTATACAGCAATGTTGGAAAATTGCTATGTCCCCCCAAACTTAACAAAAGGTATCATAATAACTCTCCATAAAGGGGGTCGAAAGCGTAAGGATGATCCGTCAAACTATAGAGCCATTACGTTATCTTCAGCGATATTAAAAGTTTTTGAAGGTTTAATCCTAAAACAAGTTGAGAATACTGTTTTAAATGTAATCAGTCCACAACAAGGGGGTTTTCAGTCTCAGCTCGGTTGTATGATGACGTCATTTTCTTTAAAGGAAAGCATCATTTACGCAGAAGAAAATAAGAGCAAATTATTTGTTTGCTTTCTAGATGCCAAACAAGCATTCGATAGGGTTTGGCACAACGGTTTGTTCTATAAACTTTTTGAAACTGGTATAGATGGTCAAGTGATTAAAACTATTATTAATATGTATGGTTCTCTCACCAGC
This sequence comes from Fragum sueziense, assembly GCA_963680895.1. Lineage (NCBI taxonomy): Eukaryota > Metazoa > Mollusca > Bivalvia > Cardiida > Cardiidae > Fragum > Fragum sueziense. Next base: position 55,085,467 of record OY804603.1, on the reverse strand, counting down.
AGAGTGCGAAATGAGGCTTACACGTCAGATGTCCTTAAGATAGAGCAAGGTACCCGACAAGGCGGGAAGATCTCACCTCTGCTCTATCTCCTATATATCAATGGTCTCATACAGGAATTAGAAAATTCAAATCTCGGTTTTTGTATTTTCAATTTATCATTTTCTAGTCCAACAGTAGCAGATGACATGGTTTTAGTTAGCCTTTCAAAACAAGGGTTAGATAATATGCTGCAAATATGCTATGATTATTCGTGCAAGTGGAGATTTGAATACAATGCATTTAAATGTTCAGTTATCGTATTCAACGAAAGCAAACACTCGTTCTCGAATCAAAATAGATCATGGCGACTTGGTTGTGAAAATATCGACGAGTCCACCTGTTACAAGCATCTCGGCATTAATGTTGATAAGTTTATGGATATAAACGAAAACATTCGCGAGTCATGTAATAAATTCCGCAGCTCGATTTTGAGTATCTGCAACAGTGGTCAATTTAATGCTAACACTCTACTGTCACTTTTTAAAACAATTGTCCTGCCCACAGCGTTATATGGGTGTGAATTATGGGGTTCTATGACGGCCACCCAGTTATTACAACTGAAACGAGCCCATTCTTTCTGTTTGAAAATCATTCAAAAGTTACCGTTAAACACAAACAATAATATCGCAATAAGCACAGCCGGTGTTTTATCAATAGAATCGGAAATCGATTATAGAAAACTGATATTTTTGGGACAACTATGTCATCTCCCAACAAAATATCTTTCAAAGCAAATTTTTGTAAACAGAGCAGTTCGGTACGTTGCCGGCAATGCAAATTTACGCCATGGGTTTATTCCGGACGTTTGCAAAATATTGCGTAAATATAATCTGTACGAAGTTTTTCTTACATTTATACAAACAGCGCGTTTTCCGTCGTCATTTTCGTGGAAAAAATCTGTCCGTTCCAGGGTTTGGGAGTTGGATTTGACGCGTCGACGACTTGAACTGTCTGTCAAACTGCCCGAACATTACTTCGACGTATTATTTTCACCTGGACGCCCATGTATTATCTGGAACATGTTAAGTCTATACCCTAGCAGTAGAAATATTAGCTATTCAGGCGTATATATTTTAAGCAAAATATGCTCAAGATCTTACAAAGATATATGTGATAAATGCTATAAATCGGTAGATAATCCCGTCATTCACAAACTGTGCTTTTGCAATGCAAATGACCAAATAAGACAACAGTTATGGGTATCTATTATGGAATTTTCCGGGTTTGGTGTGTTTAATGAGTTTATTAAAAAACACCCATCTCTACAGATCTTAGATTGTCTTACTGGTCTTGCATACGCGTCAGTAGAAAATGCAGATTTATATTGCCTCCTTCTTAAACACATGAGGAAAATGCTGTAATACCAGTACTATCCCCCAACAAATTATAAGTACAATTTGTAAGAATTGCAAACAGTAGATACAGGAGTGTAATAATCGATTTGATCAATTAATTTTATCCTTGCTTAGGATTATTTGATATCGCTGCTTTTCTTCAAAAGCCTCGTATCTGTAGCTTAAAACAAGCTGCATGTGCGAGGTTTTTGCAGAAAAGCGAAGATATGGTGATGTGCAAATTATCATAATTTGCTGTAAGGTTATTTATAGCCTAGTTGAAATTTATTGTATCGCGCCATGCGCGATACATATGTGGTATACATATTCTAATTTTAGAAATTACGTCATGAGGGATAATTATTTGTACTTGAAAGTCGTATATAAATAACCTACACATAAACTGTTTACACGGTATAATTTTTCAAGCAGTACTATAAGTATACATTGAAGTTCGTTTAATCTCAGACCACGCTGAAAATTCGTGTAAACAAAATTCTAGTATAGTTTTATACTTTGCATAGCAATGGAAAGTCCCTACTTCCGGTTTGCCCATGGTGGACATGTATTTTTCCTATCCGTTTAAATGCAACGCATTTATGCATACCATTTCGGGTTGGACTAAAACACGCAATGGACCTGTTTTTGGCGCAAAGGACGCAAAGGACATGAAGGTGACGCAAAGGAGATTTATATCAGTCCAAACTCCTTAATCATGATTTTTTTATCGCATTAAATTGTTATATTCGTGTATTTTACGATTAAATCTAGTCAGTAATCTTTGTTTTGGGACATAAAATGTCTGATTTTTGTGTTGAATCCGATTTAATAGGCTACTCACGGACGAAAAGGAGCTGGCTGCGGCGCAAAGGAGATTCATATAAGCCCAAACTCCTTTATCATTATTTTTTATCGCATTTAAATTGTAATTTTCACGTATTTTAAGATCATATCTAATCCATAATGTTTATTTTTTGACAAAAGGTGTCTGTTTTCTGTATAAATTCCGATTTTCATATGCTAATCACAGGCGAGAAGGAGCTGGGTGGCGCAAAGGAGATTTGTATCTGTATAAACTTTTTAATCATAGATTTTCGTCACAATTGATTGTAATATTTATGTATCATTAGACCATAGCTATTCAATAATAATTATGTATTCTTTAGAAAAAAGTGTCTGTTTGTTTTATTAATTCCGATTTTCATAGGCTTTACCCACGGGCGAAAAGGAGCTTGCGGTGGCGCAAAGGAGATTCAAATCAGCATAAACTCCTAAATCATGAATTTTTATTGCATTAAATTGCTATATTCATGTATTGTAAGATCATATCTAATCAATAATGTTTATGTTAGAACATAAAGTGTCTGGTTTTTGTATTAATTCCGATTTTCATAGGCTATACTCACGTGCGAAAATGAGCTTGCGGTGGCGCAAAGGAGATTCATATCAGCCCAAACTTCCTAATTTTGAATTTTCATCGCATCAATTTTTTTTAGCCCAACCGTACCATTTCGAATCGCAATAAGAAATCAAAGAACGAGAAGTACCTTACTATTGAATGACCACTAGATGTTGAATTTTGACTGGTCAACTTGCATTGTTACAAGGGATCGTCTTATCTGACCAGATATGTATATTGCTAGTAGAACAAATGGGTTTTCTCAAACGTTTTTCAAAATTGCATTACAATGTGAATTCCTACTTTCGGTTTGCCCATGGCCTATCCGATTCACTGCATCGCTTCCTAAGAAATCAAAGCACGAAAAAGACTTACCCGGTAAGTATTGAATGAACACTGCATGTACAATTATGGATGATTCGATTCCATAATTTCAAGGGATCGTCTGAACTAAATAGGCATGTGTATAACTAGTAGAACAAATAGGTTTTCTCAATTATTTTTTTCTAAAAATTACAAACTGTTAGGGGTTTTCACATAAAAGAACAACCCAATTTTAATGCCTCAACAGTTTTTGACTGGATGGATTTCAAAACCGTTCAAAAGAATACTTTATGCGCAATCAATTCGCCGCCACAATCAAAACTTTAGTCCTGTACTTTTTGTTACACTCTAGTATATTCCGTTTTTATTCACCTGAAAGGGTGTGGCTAAGTAAAGAGGTTATTCGACGAGTTTACTTCTCGATACCCTGGTTGATAGAAGAGAAAAATCGTGCGGCACGAGCATGAACATATTTCGAAATTGAAAGAATGTGCGATTGTAAATGTGTTGTCATAAAACCTCGTAACTACAGATTGATTCACGCTGTAGTTATAATGTTTTGTAACAATACCGGCGATTTACCGCTAATCGAGAAATCTGTTTCTCCCAAGCTTAAATGGAATGAACCGTTTACTAGGCTCCGCCCTTTCTCCCGAATAAAAACAGAATATAAATCTCCTCGTATGTGTCGCTCGTTCTTTGTGTTTTTTGTGTGTGATAAGTACAAATATAGCCCGATTTATGACCTGGCAGAGATGATCTGCCGGGTGAATTATTGAGACATATTCATGGTATTGCTTGTATTGTGTTACAGCTTAAATCCTAAACATTAGCGGCTGGTAGTTGTCACTTTATATGGCATTTCTGTATTTATCTTATTTACATTTAATTTATTGCTCCGCCGGACAAAAGTAATAAGGATCATATCCGTGGCATTGTGGCTGCTGTGCGTTCGTTCATCTATGTCTGTTATCATAAACGTTTCCTATTCCTGCTGTTATCAAAGCATTTTTAGATTCCATAGACTAAGATTAGCGTGCACTCTGATCTATTCAACACATTCTGTTCTCTATTGAATGATTATACGAAGAACAAATAAGCTATAGTGGTCAAAATGTTCCGGTTTGGAAAATTTACTTGATACGATTTTTATATTCAGAAGGCTAATGGATAAACAAGTATTTTTTTCTATTTAATTAAAGTATTTTACCTATTCTGACCAAAGGCTAACGGGGCTTATGCCACGGTCCTGTTTCCGGCGTGCGTTCATGTGAAAACTTCTCCAAAATTACTAGGCCAGTTTCAATCAAGATTCAAACAGGAATCTTCTAACATAGGAATCTAACAGGAATCTTCCTTGCATGGAGCCTTTCGAATTGTTTTTGTTTTCTTTTTTTTTTTTTTTTTTTTTTTTTTTTTTTTATTTATTTATTTTTTCGAAAAATAATTTCATAATGAACTGTGGTTACTATGGTGCACTTTCAATTTTTTTGTGTGTGTCTTTTTTTCCTTCTTTTTTTCCAAAGAATAATTTCACGGAGAAACGATTCAGGACCATCTTGGCCCTAATTCCTTGCTGAAATATTCGGTTTCCTTTCTTGTTTAAGTTAATTTTAATCCCCATTTATTCAACTGCAACATTTAACACTTTTGTATTTGCTTACTTCCCCTCCTATGTTGTTTGATTAATGTATAATCTGGCTGAACACACAAAAATAGACTAGATCTAGCACCAGCATATGCAGACATGCAATCCTGTTTCGGTTTTCACTGCATGTTGACTTAACCAGACACTTGTACCATTCAGTATTTTGGTATAATTTTTTAAGCGCGATACAATTCATTTTGCTGTACATTACAGCAATTTTTTACTTGTTTTCCCATATGTTTATTAATCTATACTTTGTTGGAAACGTTCGAAGACGCCGTAACTAGAGTTTATATTGTAGTTACGGTGTTGTCGAATATAGCCGACGGGATTATAGCAGTATAGATCTATATTACAAAATAATTCTATTCTCATCGACAGTATACGACCAAACTTTAACAAAGCTGTGATCATGATTTGATAGAGGGCATTGAGGGAGGGAAGGGAAATGCTTTAAATGAGGGTTTTCCCCTTTTCCCTTAATGTCTTCTCCCATAATCACGCAGTTTAGAATCACAGAATATGCGAAGGAAATTCTTGTTTTCGGATCAGTCTAAACTTTCCTTGTCTAGGCACAGGTTTGAGTCTTTACATTGTGTGCCATTGCATTTCGTTTCGGTAATGGTATGCGAAAGTGTAATTATCTATTTGCTGTCGATATGAGTGTTAGCTTTCCCAAACAGCAATCATTTCATAAACCTTTAAAATATGCGTTTAAAATGCTTAAACAAGAAAACATTGATAAACAGCATTTTCCACAGTTTTCTGGTTCGAAATATTGAGAATTGATACGAATACGCATCCATTTTATCATCTATCTTTCTATTCAATCTTGGCCTGTCTACCATTTTGTCGTTTGGGAAAGGATTTATAATGAATTTACATCCTTTTGTTGTACATTTCTTTTGTTTCGTAGTATATGGCGGACGATAATTCACCTGGCAGAGCATTCCATTCAATTAGCATGGGCTGCTCTGCCAGGTCGATTCTCGTCCGCTATAGACTAGTAATGTTCTATTTGTATTGTCTCAGTTTGTGTTATTATATGTTGTAACTCACCATGTTGTATAATTTATACTGATCTTCTGCAAAGGAGGAATTAATAAAGTATATAGCTTTTTTAACAATATTTTTCTGCATAAAGATAACATTAACAACAATGGTTGTCAGCATTTTCTCATTATGTTTTTATGTATGTACATTGTCATGGCAACACTATTTATTTGTGTTTTGTCGTTAGATTATTTTGCATGTAAATCATAATAGCAACACTAGTTATCAGCATTTTATGGTAGGGTTATTCTTTATGAAAATTATAATAACAACAACAGCTATCAACAATTTCTCGTAAGATTATTCTGCATGTAAATTACAATAGCATCGTTTGTTATTAGCATTTTCCCATAGAATCATTCTGTATGTAAATTGACGTGACAAGACTAGATATCAGTATTTTCTCGTAAGGCTGTTTTGCATGTAAATTTCAATAGCAGCAATAGTTATATCGTAAGATTTTTTCTGCAAACAAATTATAAAAGCAACACAACAAAAGGTACAACATCCTCTCATAAAGTTATTATGCATATAATTGACCTTAGAAGCAGTAATTATCAGCATTTTCTTGAAATATCTTTCTGCATGTAAATCATACTAGTAACAATGTTATCATCTTAATTATAATTAACAATTATCGAACGTGATTAGAATAAAAGAAGATAGATGTATAACAGCACTTCTTATCAGCATTTAGAAGCCATGTAGAGAAGGCACGCTTAATTCTTTAATTTCAAGAAATCAATTCAATTCAATTCAATTCAATTCAATTTATTCAGCATAAAATTTTAACAAATTCATAGCTGGTTACTAGTACATAAAACAAAACAAATACAACACATGCATGTAGAAAACAAAAGTTATCGAGAGAAGATTTAAAGCGGTGATGGTCACAGATAAAGAAATCAATTGCATTTTATAATTAAGTTTTTGAATCTAGAAAATATATCGATGATAAAGAAGAAAATGCTGGTTGTCAGCACTTTATTCTTTTTCATAAACACTTTCCTTCCCAAAACATATCAATTCTATTTAAACAAGAGATGTTTGTAAACATATTTCAAGAAATCTGAAAAATGATATAAGAAAAAAAATCCTTCATTAAAATGGCATGACTTAAATCTTGTTACGCGTTAAAACATGTAATTATCACATTACCAAACGACAAAATTTTGGACTGCTCCAATTTGAAAGGTGTTGCAGACGACAATTTCAAGTGCTTGGAATTTTACATGTTTAGGTCTTTTTTACATAGAAAACATTGTGGAAAATGAAGAAATTGCTTGTCACAAGCAATTTCTTCATTTTCCACCATGTTTTCCAAAGTCATTATATTGTGGGGGAGTCAAAAGGAGTCACTGTGTGGTAATGGGTTAAAATATGCAATTATATACATATCTCGTGAAATACAGGCAGCAAGCTTCGTGAATTTGTCAAACGCCAAATTGTTAGGTTATATATCAAGGCGATAGAATCTGAAGTTTTTACGCTTGTAAACATTGGACGCTTGCTGTGACTACTCCACGGTAATTATAATGAATTATTAGGGGAATTTCAGTATGTACAGTCATTCAGTGGATTTCTAAAGGAATATCTAGATCTATAAATATCTAATTTGGGTTTCTTTTCTTTGGAAAAAAATCGAAAGAAATGCATCGGACAGGCGTTGGGATAAAAGACATAATCAATGTTAAAGAACACGAAACTGATTTTTGATATTTATCATAAAGATAGTAATTAAGGCAAAAACATACTTGACTCAGATTACTTGACTGACCCTTGCGAAATTATGCATCAAAGAAAGGAACCAAAGAAAAAACAACAATGGAAACGACAACAATAACAATAACAAGAACATCTTCTCAAAGAAAGAAATGAAAAGGCGACCGACCATATTTTTCTCCTCGTGTAATATGGACAAAACTTATTTCTTATTTTGGCATGGCCTGTTCAAAGTACGCTAGCTTTATGCCTTTCCTATTATGTATAGTTGTTTATATCAAGACAAACCATAGTTTGGTCGAATATTTGAACATACATTTTCTGTTATTTGTAAGTAGCAACAGTCTTCATTTTTTAAGACACCAACAAAAAATTCTTAAAATCTTGAGTATAAAAACGTAAAATAGTATACATGAAATCTACGAATTGTCTTTATCTTATTTATTTTTCATCTGAAAATAGTATTTCAATTATATAGGTAACCACGTTTATAATATCTGAATAAAACATATAGTTGTTATTACGTAAGAAAAAAATAAATCTTTATTTTTTCAACAAGTGAGAACTTATAATTCTCGGGATATTTCCGAATGTCGTCTGATATCAAATTTTAAAACAAATGACGTCTGCGTTATCAGACTAGAGCTGTTATCTATCTTGTGTTTTCAAACTTTATGCCAGTAATTTGTAACTGTCAGAACAAGGTCGTGATACCTCCATAAAATCTGCCAAGCCATGAAAAAATGCTTAACTTTTTTTAATAAGCTAAAAGCGAAATCTTCAACATTCTATACTCTATCTAACACGACAACAGTTGCAATTGAATGAAATTTTAAATCTTTTTATTGAAAACATTATGGAAAATGAAGACATTGCTTGTCACAAGCAATTTCTTCATTTCGCACACTGTTTCACAAAGCCAATTTCTTGTGATGAGTCAAAAAGAGTCACTGTGTGGTAATGGCTTAAGCTTATTTTTTGAAAATCTGCTTAGGTACAATTAAACAGTTTTCCGAAAAGACTAGCCGCATATGTTTTTTTCCGGTATTGACAGAAAAAATCTTTTAAAACAACTCATATTAGGGAATTCAATTTGACAACCACATGGTCTCCTTTTCCATAATGATTTTTTTTGTGTGTGTCAAGTATTCTCAGTTCCAGATATTTTGTAGTCTGATATTGAGTTCAGTATGAACATGCAATGTTTGTTACTCTTTGTGAATTTCTTTAAAGGGACATTAGCATTCCAATGCCTAGATCACTAATGACCCAAAGAAGTTCGCATTTAGCATGTTGTCACACCGTTTATAGACTTTATATGACAGAATCGAGATTCATACAGTAAATCACATAAATAGATAATCATGCAGCGGGATAAAACTATGTAATCTATTCGAGTAATATGTTCAGTGGTGTGATAGTATTTACGAAATGATTTGATATGAGGTTTTATATCCGTCGTCATCTAAGCCAATACAGATCAGGCGAAGCTGAAATTTTGTACAGAGAAAAATTAAAGGTCATATTTTAATCATGTACAGTTATTTTTACAGAAAATTACCCCGAAAATAAGTAAGTATGTATCTTTAATAAGTCGATTTTAAGGTGACGCTTCGAAATCTCTATGATGATTAGACCTTTTCGTAAACTTTCATACTGGAAGTGGGTAGATTAAAGTTGGAACAAAAAAAGATAGAATGAGTGTGCCAATGTGCAACTTCTCACGATACGTCTTTGATGTAGTCGAGAATCTGTGTGCATTCTTTTTACAATGTTGCCGAGTTCTCCACAGAACAAAGTGAAGCCGTAGTAGGCTAAATGTGTCATTAAACCTCTAAACGTTTAGTTTTCGTGTAAATGATTACGCACAAACTCATTTTAATTTCAGAATTAAATTGAATGAATGTATTAAATAGATGTTTACATTGTATTTCATTTGGTCGTTTAGTTTTCTTTCTCTTTCTTTTTTATCACTATGCGAACTTTTTTTTATGAAATGCTACAACCGAGGAGTAAAAATGTTTAAGACTTTATTCTATTTAACTCGGTGAAAATGATTACGCACAAACTCATTTTAATTTCAGAATTAAATTGAATGAATGTATTAAATAGATGTTTACATTGTATTTCATTTGGTCGTTTAGTTTTCTTTCTCTTTCTTTTTTATCACTATGCGAACTTTTTTTTATGAAATGCTACAACCGAGGAGTAAAAATGTTTAAGACTTTATTCTATTTATCTCGGTGAAAATTCAATTTTGATCCCATAAGATTTAGGTCAGTTATAGAGTCTTCAAAGGTTTCCTATTGCATGTCATGATTATATAGCGGAGTCATTCTCAAGAGAAATCTGAGATGCACCCATTCGTAACCTTGTGTTTCTTGGCCCTTTCTGAAATAGGAAACAGGACCAGTCCGGATTTATGCCATTTGGGAAAGGGTTAATGAGCAATGAAAGGTCATTCAGAGGATAAAGTTCCGTCTGTAGACGACATAAAACGTTACTAGCTTGATGACACGCCAACCACTTCACCAGACGACATTAAACGTTAGAATCGCGATGGCGTAAAAATCACTCTACAGGCGGTGATAGAGTTATAATTAGCAAGTCGTAATTGTTGCATATTTGATAATAGTCTCATTGACTTGGATGTTAACACGTTGTATCTATCAAGAAATTTCATCACCACACTAGCTAACAGGTTTGAATCCCACACCAGACAAGTCACGAGAAAATTCGCTACCGCTTGTCTCTAAGAATATAGACAAGTATTTCAAAATGCCATTGCTTTACAGGTTTTATTTTGTTTACCTATTTCGCCACACTAAATATTTTACGTACATTAACGTTAGTTAATGCTGATCAAAGTCTTTACATATCAAGCTTAATCAAATAGAATCATGCTCGGCAGACGCGCGTATTATGACAATTCATACTGAAATAAAAGATGTATCGATCAATGGCGGACCCAAGATTTATGTAAAGGGGGTACGAACATGCAAAAAAGGATTGGTTTTTCTCTAGTATTGAATAATTTTGACTGAATGTTTGTATGAAAATGAAATAATCGGGCTACAGAGGGGGTCGTTTGAACACCCCCAACCCCATCTGCATCGGCACTGTAGATAATTTCGTAAAGCGTACATCAACAGGTTGATAGATCTATATGATAAATATTAAAGTGACATTTTCACAGACATTTTTTCATTAATTTTAATTTTACTTTCTATGTGAAAGAGCACACTTTCTTATGAAAATTCTGAAAATTTCAAGCCAAAATATTGCGCTGTTTACGAGAAATGTTGAAATTAAACAAATTGACGCGGACAATAGTTCAGATGTATACATAATTTGTCATATCTATCTCAACTTTAAAGGTGTGTTTTTCGTTTATAAGCAACAACTTAAAAAAGTGATTGCATTTATGCACTATAGAATAACCAATCATGGCAATAAGACATGCTTCAAAAATTGAAATGAGAATGAATGTCCCTTTAAATAACCCATACAATATCATGCGCCTTGTTAATTCAAAGTACATGTAAATTTTCACCTTAGTCTTCAGAGATATTACAAAGACAACCACTTAAAAATCAAAATCATTTGCATTATTGAGTTAAGGTAAGGCCTGTGTAATCAGTTATGAAACGAAACCTGTTTGGTGCGAATAGACGATTTTAAACGATTCTAAAGCGAAGTAATTTTCATTGCTCTCAACATTTGATTTTTTTACTTTTGTTGGGGGTTTTGCCTACTCTATACAATTTAGAAACATTTTCACAAAAATTGTTTAGAATATTCCCCGGAATTCTGGGCACGCTCAATTCTTTCCGTTTTTTGCGGATACAGGCGATATTGCATCTAACATTCCTTTAAATAACGGGGAACTACTATCGGACATTGTCGGAAATATTCGGTATTTGCTCGGTCTTGCGGACGTCACGGAATATGTCGAATTATAACGATAATTCGGGGAGTGCATTAAGTAGGCTTAACCTTAAACTATAAAAGAAAAGAAAAATGTCAAATTCAATGATACATTCTAACTAATGATACTCATCCGATATCTTATGGTTACACATATTTTGTCAATGTTTTATCTGGTGAGCCAATTACGAATGGTACAGTGTAAACAAATTCGAAATAGTCAGTCAGTAACATAGCTCAAAATCTGCAATTCTGACCGGGTTGAAATGATGTCATCCAAGATAATTGTGGTCGCAATTTTTCTTGAGTTTGTTTTGATCGGTCAATATCCGTAAATGCTCTACTGAAAACAATTTCGAAAACAGCAATTTTATTAAATTCGTGGCATTTATACTTGGAATTCTTACGATTTGTATGGCATGGATCAAAATGCTGTAAGTAATCAAATTATGGTAACCACATTTTGGTCATGCATGCTTTAAAGATATTCATGAAGTTATGCGAAAGTACGTGACACAACGATTTCAGAAAATCGTCAACCTTTTTCTTTAAATATTTGACCAATTTGAATTCGATTTGAAACACAGAAGGTAAGAAAACACCAGAAACTTGCTGGGTGTGGTAGTTCTTTAAAGAATAAGCTGATAAAAAGTTATTGTTGACCAACCAAAATTTTGGTTGGTCGTCACAAACTTTTTATCAGCTGATTTTTAAAAGATCATTTACACTCAGCAAATACCTGGCATTTTCCCACTTTCTCTGCATCGAATCTGGTTCAAATCGGTCATAACGTCGCTGTTCAGCGAAAACGTCGCACCTGCAACTTATAACAAGCAACAGTTACATTTTTTTTGAAAAGCATCCATATATTGAAAGAATTATTTTAAACAAAAATATCGAAATTGCTTGCCCATGGATATTAGGGACGAAAGCGTCAGCGTGAAGTCGGTAGGTTGATAAAACTTTCCGAGCTAATGAGCTTAGACTGGCTGGGTGATAAGAGCTTAATTAGACTTGTCTCCCTGACACGTTAGCTACTGATTGTCGACACATTATCTTAATTTATATGCCATTGTGCATTAAGTCCAATCAGAACCTGGTCTGGCATTGTGTAGATCTTCTGTGGCAGAAGGTAGCGTAATCATATCAAAAACTAACATAAATATGCCAGCCAAACACCGTTCTATCGTTCATAATGCGAAGTAGAGCTATTCATAAGTGTAGTGTTTAACTGATTCTGCCTTTCCAAAGTCTGAATGGTTCAAGTTCAATAGAACCGTAGTATTTGGAATAAAATGAGAAAGAAAAATATTTCAGAAATGTGTTTTTACAGAACAAAATATATTGCCAAATGTTCTTTTATCACCCAAATAATTATCTTCAAAATATTGTTGTATAATTAGTCAAAATAAGGATCCGTCAATAATTTCTCAATGATATAATTTCCAGACAAACGGTAAAACAAAAAGTAGATCTGCGTAATGTTTATATCTTTGGATTTTCGTTGGACATCATTCCTTCACTTTCCCAGACATCAACGAAATAGATCACACCGAACAACCGGCTCCGTCGAAGACAGATGAGAGTCGTCGAAGACAGATTCGGCAACTGATGTCAGGTGCACGGTAGGTCAAATTAAAAAACGTCCCTTATAGCATTTAAGGAGGCCATATTTCAAGATCAGTCATTCCCTATATAGAGTCTTGTAGAGACCCATGCTGCTCTTTTCCCATTGCTACATGGCATGTGAAAGCTATTGGAGAACAACATTGTTCATGATCAGACTGCGTGTATTCGCAGGCTGATCTGGAACCGGGTTGGGCTCAAAAAGCCTTCATGGATCTTTTTCCAGATCCTAGCTCAAATATATTTCAAACGACAAAATAGATGTCAATAAAGATAGGATATGTGTAAAATATAGCATGGAAAATATTTGGGCATTATCAGCATTTTCTTCTTTTGTCTCAATGTCTTTTTCAAGTCTATTTGTTAAAGGGACGTCCAAACGAGGTATTGTTTGGCAAAAGTAAGTACGTCAGATGTTTCATTTGTACTATTATAGGATTTCGGTTAGCTGTTGAAATTGGAAGATCAGACCTTTTGGTGGGATCAAGCACAATGTAGTTGTATTTTGTATAATATTTCCCAATTTTTGTAAAGTGCGGATAGATGCGGTTTCTCTATACAATTTCAAAATATCGCTGCGTTTCTGCAAAAAAACACGTAACAAGCTGCAGATACGAGGTTTCGTAGAAGGGCGGTGACATATTCCTGCGTTCAAGCAGCCTGGTATCCTGATGGCTGATAGTTTTTGCCATTTTCAGAATGTCCCGTTTTACTTTGCCCAGTAAAGTTCAGAATTTCTCACCAAACATAACGTATCACGTAGATTTTGACAGGACCTATAGAATAATGGATGATTGTTTGTGACACATCAAACGTTCGCGCCGTATTATGTAAACAAAGCCTAGTCACACGTGCCTATCCAAAATTCCCCCATGGAAAGGTCACTCGAGCAGGGCATAACCTTACATAAGGTTTTCAAACAAAATATAGCTTTCATACAAAGCTCACATTTAAGGTTCTGGAACTGTAATGGCTGTAATTAATAATTTATTACATTCCTAGCAGTGAAATCCTGTATTTTCACAGTGAAATAAATTTTGATATTTTCACTGCAGTAAAATATTTCACTCCTGTCGGAACTACTTTTTTATTCTTTTTTCTCCATTAATTCATTATTCTTTACAGATTCCATGCATGTAGAAAATCGGAAATGTTTGTCAAAAAAGATCTACATACAAAAAAAAAAAAAAAAAAAAAAAAAAAAACATCTAAAAAGAACTAAACTGTATTCTTTGTTTTCGCCCTTATTCTACATTTTTGATCATGGAAGCGAACATGACGAAGTTGTTCCGTGATAGGCCTTGTTCAAAATCACTTGAACAGACTGTTCTTTTTACGCCTGCTCAAAGCAACCGAACGACACATCACATAATTTGATAAAGATTGTTGCTAGACCATCCCTTTTGTCTAAAACACGCTAAATCAATAGTTTTCCGCTGAAAATTCTGTTTCTTTCATGAATCTGTCATTCCAGTTGTTGACCTTGTTGTTGTTGTTGTTTTTATTGGTAACTTAGACTGTAGTTTTGGAAAATTTAGACTAGAAAGGTTGAAATTTATTCAGTTCGCTTTTTATTCCTTCATTACAATTGTTTTTGATAATTTAAAGTCCAGATAGATGCTTCATTCTTTGCTCGCTTCAAAATTTAAACAAAATGGCGGCCTTTTTTTCTAAATACACAAAGAGAATGTATATATGCGCGGTGTGAAGCCTTGGATCAGATTGGAATAAGAACCATATTTTTTAAAGATTTTGCCCCAAATTGAGGGTTAAATTCCTAAAATAGGTATGTAATAAATAGATTAACTAACTGAATAAATGTAACATGAAAACTATTTCACTCGAATAGGGTGAGATGCGGTTAAAAACTCGTCCTAGCGGACTCGTTTTTTCAACCGCATCACACCCCATTCTCGTGAAATTACTTTCATATCACATTTCTCCAGTTAGTTAATCTCTATATCGTGTATCGGTTATATGTATGGCAAAACTCAATTTGAAATGTTATGATGTGAATGGTATAAGTAAACAAAATCTGACCCGAAAATAATGCATTATCTCCCCATATGGTAAACATTTTAGTGGATTATCTGCCCTTGACTCACGAAAGAATCAGTTTATACAAACTGTGTGTGGTAAACGAACTATTTTATTATATGTTATGGAGCAAAATAATAATTGGCAACTTTCTACCATTTCAATAATTAGAAAATGCCTGATTTTGAAAATATTGACATATAAATATGAAAATATTTTCTCATTGACTGCAATGCACACTTTAAAGCCAGTTATCTCCCATTGAATTTACAAATTTTAAAAAGTAAGAAGGTAAGATATTTTTATTTAACAATGTCTACAACATATCCAACTTTTGAAGAGATCTATGCGCTAGAAGTGTGTGTACCAAATATTGCCATTACAGTTTCGGAACCTTAAGTATACTTGTATCAATCTGTTAAGTCCTGATCGGTTGACTTGATTTATTTTAAAAAAAATGTCAATTTAAGAGATACTGCACTAAGTATATCAGAGATTTTTACCACAATAAGAATAATTGGGTAAGAAGCAGGCAGTGTATGCTAAGAACATACTGCACGTCTGCTCATGCTGATCTTAGTCTACATTGCATGTCATAGCTTTCGCCACAACATGAATATGATGTGAACAGCATGATAATTGGTTTAAAAATGTTTTGGCATTAACATAAAACAATGAATTAAGGTAGTCAACCTCTAATGTGATTCGAATGACGTCGGGATTATTCGGGGGACGTTTGGCAAGCCAAAATGACAACTATACATGCGTTATATAGCTAACTTTATAAGTGAATGGTAGTCGTGATTGAACAGCTCTAACCACGGGAAGAAAACCCACAAATTTGAATTTTCCTTAGTTTTTAAAGTCAAAACTTTATTTCTCCTTATTTTTCATAAGGGCCCCGTCGAATTCCAGGGAGGGGGTCCGGACCCCAGACCCCCCCTCTAGTTCCGCCCATGTTGATTCATACATTTAATCGACAATTCCCTTTTTCTGTGCATCAAAAACGGGCCTTGATTGGGAAATGATTACTAGTATGTGCAGTCTGATCTTATTTGTACAACCTGCTTGTCTTGTTTTAGCATGACAAGACGAACCCTATCACGAACAATACATGGTATTCACATCCACTGTAGAGAACGTCCGGAAAACCTCGAGAGACTAGGAAAGTGCTGATGTCAATCATTTTCCTTCTCAATTTTTTTCTGCATTATAAATGGCCTGGTCACATACACCATTTCACGCCCACATCACGGCCGTA